>OZ024907.1:50353210-50955710 GCA_964017125.1 Flabesymbios commensalis | reverse complement strand
TTTAGGATTAACTCCATGAAGGTCTCACGCAACTGTTTTGCACCAGACAAGTGGAATTTTGGTCAGAAAAAGTACCTATAAGAAATTACCTGAGAACTATAGGCGTTACGGAGAGTCGCTGCAACGTGTGACAGACATAAATTGCATAAACACTTGTAAAATAATAAAATTATTTAAAAAAACCTTTTATAATCTTATAGATAGTGTTTTACACTAGCATTATATCAGGAACAAATATAATAATATTATATAACACAGGAAGTCTATAATAAATCACCTGTTTATGTGGGATTTTGAATGTACGACAAGGCTTTTTGGTTAAAATTGGCTAAATTTTCTTTCAAAAAACACATTTATGTTATAAGTTTTAATATTGCTATATTGTAAAATAAAGGTCATTCATTACATTTATGTAATGAAATTAAATCAAAATATTTAATAATAAATATTACAAGGTGCTTGAAATTATAGAAACCTCATATGTATCTAGCTAGCGTTATGCAATACATGTTGTATAAGTATAATATATCACGCGCGCGCAAGCTAAGAACCTATTGATTCTTGTGGATTATACCATTTAAAAAAAATCATTGTTATGAAAAAATGTCATATGGCCTGGTGAAAAATCAAAATGTTCCCCCTAGTTCACTCATTAAGATGCGATATATAGGGTGAGATATTTCATAATTCATAAGACAAATAGGAGAATAAGCACAAATTCCAACATCTGCGACTGGTGCGTTTGTAACTTGCTGAATTAAGTCCAATCGAGGAGTCCAGGTTGAAATGATGAGATCTGGAAAATTTTTTTGTAAAATTGGAAAAAAGCAAGACGAGACATTTGGGCTGCTTTTCTTGACTGTCACCATATCAAAAGCAAAATTGATTTTGAGTTTTCGTACACTTGAAATATGTCCAGATCCACGTAAATTATTTCCCGTATTTATGTATTTGTTCTCAAAATGAATCGCTGTAAAAGTGTTTTGGTGGTTTTAGGATCATTATTGTTTTGGGAAGCAGCTTTTATATATGCCTATGTCATATTGATGTGGCCACCGTGTGTGTTCCCTGTCTGTTATCAGTTCGACTGACTGTACAAATAAAAATAAAATAAAAGTCGGCTGATTCATACCCTAATAAAGTTTTGTCCGATTTTGGAGATGGATTTGACAACACGTAGCTTATATATTATGTAGTTATTATGTCACGATGTTTAACATGTTTAAGGGAAATTAACTATGCGAGTTATAATTATATACAAAGGCATCAGCTTAGATCACATTTCCGTTCCCTTCAATTTCTTTAAAATATAATTTATTCATACCAAAACATTCCAAATACAATCTCATGCAACGAAATAACATTCGTACTAAAAAATCGTAATATTTTACGAATATGCTATATAACATATTATGATTTTTAATTGTATAATTTTGATCTATGCTTGCGCAAATATTCCATTTTCGATGATTGTTTATGTCGCCTAATCACTCTGTGCAATAGTAATGACTTTGGTCATTAATAAACATGGTCGTTTCAATTTTGTTTACATTTTAATTAGTTCAGATATAGTATAGGCCTACTACAAAATGTCTATTTCATCTTTTGTCCAGTTATCAGATATACAGTACGCCTTAAAAATGTTATTTTGTATTGTATTTGTTTGTTATAGTGACATAGTACAAACATATAGTACAAACAGAAAATAAAGTATAATAAATTGGAACCCAGCCCTCAGGGGCTTATTAGTCACTTATAGGCAGTTACGGTCAGCAAATCATTGAATTCATTATATTCATTATGTAATGTTTCTAACTAATAATTAAATATTGAAGAATGTATTTTAATCGTAGCTGTTTGTAGCATATGACACAAATTGCAAATCTTCTGGTGATGTAACATTATTATATTTGGGATAAGTTTTGTGCAAGAGTTAAATCTGAATTAAATTAATTTAGTATTAAGTAAACATCCCAGAAAAGACCATATGTGATGACTATGTTACTATAAGCCCATATATTTTTAAAATCGTTGGTCCAAGCTTTTTCTACGCGACTTCTGACAGATTTGTTGTGCATTAAAAACGTATATAATGTCAGTTGTTTTATTTCTAACTTTTTATTATCATCAGACCATAATGAGGAATTGTTTACAATAGTACAATGTATGTGTGGATGAACTTTAAAAATGTTCATGTATCTGGCAAGGCATTGATCAAAACGCAAGTTTATGACATCCAATAGGATTTATGACATATTTTTTCAAAGTATTTTGATGGTCTAATCGCTCGCTTACATAACTGACGCATGTGTTACTTAAGGTATTGTTAAAAATTGGTTTATTGGTATTAAAGAGTTATGAAATGATTTCCCAAGATAAATTGTTTCCGTATATCTCGAAAATTTAGAGGCGTTCTTGTATTACCACCTCCAATCAAAAAACAAGATTTGACAACCGCTTGATGACACTGACAAAAAAGAAAGCAGATGTTTCACACATTTTCAATTTATTTTTCTGCATATGATTCCAAAAAGAAAAAAAGATCCTGGTTAATCTGCAAAACGATTGCTATATCACTTTATGCTAAATTTTGATTGATCTTTTTACAAATCAATTTGACTGAACTATTTTTAATTTAAAGCAGGTATGTCTTTTTGCTTCACTGAACCATAATATTTACATTGCGCAGACCCCTGTGAACGTTGGGCATGTTGCGCAAGCGGGTGGGCCCAGAATGTGTAGACTACTCAGCGAATCATGGCTACCCATCTACTTTAATCTAGGTTTAGCGGTACTTAAAAAATCAGAAATAATCATATTTGGTGTATAGACCTCATAAATGTGGATGGGGGTAAGTAAATTAACAGTGATTATTTTTTTTATTTCAATATACCGGGGGTACTTTGAAACTACATTCAACGGAATCGCTGGTACGCTGAACTTATAGTTTCAACGTACCCCCGGAGGTAATCTTAAACCAGGGGGGGTAACTTGAAATTGGCCTTTTTCTAATTTCAGCAGAGCAGAGCGGGTTACTTACCCCCTCCCCCCCCTCCGGTAAGCTGAAACTAGTTTCAATGTACCTCACCGGTTTTCTAATAATAAATTATTTGTCTCCTCTTTTATATACATGTGTAAGCTTAATGAAGCTGTTTCTTTGTAGCGATGAAATTCGCCACTATCATATCTCTCGTTTAGAGAATCTACTACTATAATGTTTAATATTTGGCCAAAGAGTTTGATAAAACTCTACGGAGACTATAATATATAGTGTTACCAATTTCTGGAAATCGTTTAAATTTTTATTAAAAGCTACCAGCTTGTTGTAATGACAGTGTCATAGAATTTATGAGATATGTAAATTTCCTTCTGAGATGATACTATTTTAAGAATGTTCGTCGAGATATTAATTAAAACTATACTACTAGAGTCATCATTTTTTTAATTAAAATTCCAATAATTCATGTCATCTTCATACCCATACTCACTCCATCGTCAATACCTTATGTTTCCTGCAATGTAGATGGATGATGACTAAAATTTAATTTTTTTTTATTTATAATCAGTTTGACGTAAAACGACATACAAATAAGTATCACCCAAGATAGAAACATAAAAACTATAACCAGAAATGAATAATACATAACAGAGTCTCTCTTATGTATTTCTGCTATAATGTATATAGCTTACGTCCCAAGATACAGTAAGCTATATTTGTTTATGCTAGCCGCGAAAAGGCTTTCGTTATGATATCAGTCATTTGCATTAATCTACGTCATAGTTGACCTCCACCTCACCTAATACCCCCCCCCCCCAAATAAAAAAGAAGAAAAAGGTATTTTCATGGCAATAAGATGTATATTGTTTAGATCGCGACAATTCTGTTATCCTAACTCATTATGCAGGGGTGCGAGATAACGATTAGCCAGATATTGCTGGCATAACAAACCAGATAGATATATAAACATAGGCCCTCACATAAATCAATATAATTATAGAATATATAGTCTTAGAGAGAGAGAGACTGCAGGCAGTCATCATACCCAGGAAAGCACACAGGTGATAGATAGCAGCTGTAACAAGGACGGATAGCCCATTGACTGATCCACGTAATGAGTAGGCCTAAATCATGGGTGAGATTACAAATACTATGGAAATTTCCAGTTCTCAGATCATTAATAGGCCTATAGATATATCAATTCAAATAGCTCAAGCTAATAGAGATCATTTATTGATTCAAGTATTTTGCATCTAAACAAATAGGATGAATATTCATAAAAAAATAAATATAATTATTTGGGATTGAAATTGGATGCACTGCTCGAGTGCAAAACGTCGTCGCTAATTAAAGTGCATTAATGACCCTTTCAAGACTTTTAATCTTTAACAATATTGATCTTTCCTGGCATGGATTTGTACCATCCCAATTTCAATGTCGATTTTTAAATCTGATTTGTCGGCTTAGGTCAATAGCTGATTTTTGTTTCTTGGTGAGATTTAAGTGAATTTTGATTGGTTTTGTTTTTGGCCCAGCAAACGCGATACGTTGATATAATGTGGGGTTAACGTCTTATACTCCCTGGAGAATTGACGCTTGCCCATGATATCATATGGCAGAATCATCTAATCCCTCGTGTCATTTTGCTGAATATAGCACATTGCTTATTGGGCACCTAAACATTCTTTAAAGTCATTCTTTAAAAAAGAAAAGTTCCAGCATCGAATTTTTATCTGAACGCAATATTATTTATTTATCAATAAAAAGCAAATGAAAAATACGAAGAACTATGAATATACTGCGAGCTAAATTTAACCCTTACAATGCTGAAATATTTTTTTATAAACGAATACAAAATCTGAAGAACTAGGAATTTACTGCGCCTATAGACGTCAGATTCTGACGTCGAAAGTCGATCCCGCACTGAAAGAATTAGCAATTTATAATCGCCATAAACCCATAACATATAGGTATTCAGATGAAGCGGAAAGAGCTATCTAAGTAATTTATGATGACTTCAAATCGAAAAAACCCTTCGTTCTCCATGGTTTATACAAAATAACTCGTTGTAAGGGTTAAATACATATTAAAAGAGCAGCAACAATTTATTAATAAAAACAGTCAAACTTTAATAAGAAGAAGTGAACAGTAACAATTCAGTTGTGTTGGGTCAATCTTTGACATATGCCATTAATTGATATCAGGCTTAATGCAAAAAAGGAAATAGTAGTTTGCGGTTCCATCTCTCGTGGGATATAATTATGTCCTTCCCTGAGGATCAAAGAGTCGTTTCGGCCATATCGTTATGTGACTGATGCCTGTACATCTATTTAATCCCCAGGCGACGGCAACTAGAGTTAGGCTGACTGGTTGTTATATATGAAGGAATTGTTCATTTAATGATAAAAGCATGAAATTTTACATGCTGTAAGAGAACACCTTTAAGAATGTTTTTAGCTATGGGGCCATCAAAAAATTGACCTGTGATCTCGCTGGCGGCCATTTCACAAAATGGCCGCCAAAATGTATATAAGTGTCAATATCTCAGCGCCTAATCCACTTAGAATCGATATATTGTAGTCTAAATATACAATTTCAGGGGTACTGATAATAAATAAAGTATTTTTAAACACTTTAATCAAACACAGAGCATTTTAATGACTTTAATGGCAGCTATTTTACAAAATGGCTGACCAAATACATGATAAGTGTCTATAATTTTTATGCCAGCTTCTAGTCCACAAATATTCTGAATATCTATGTCTAAATATATATTTTGAAGACCACTCGTAACAAAACAAAATATTTTTAAGAGACAAAAAAATGTTTGACTTCAGTGGTGGCCTTTTTAAAAATGGCCGACAAAGTCCATATACGACGCGTGTCAATATCTCAGCTTCTAATCCACCTAAAATCGAAATATTTTTATCCAAATATACATTTTCAGGGGTACTGATAAAGAATAAAGTATTTGTAAACACATTAATCCGACAGAATAACAACATTTTTACTGACTCTAGTGGTGGCCATTCTACAAAATGGCCGACCAAATCTGAGTACGTATCAATATCTCAGCTTCTAATCCACCTCAAATCGAAATATTTTTTTATCTAAATATACATTTTCAGGGGTACTAATACTAAAAAAAGTATTTTTAAACACAATAATCCAAGAAAAAAATATTTTTACTGATACCATTGGTGGTCATTGTACAAACGGGCCCGACCAAATCTACATGTATACGTGTCAATATCACAGCTTATAATCCAAGTAAAATCGGAATATTTGTATCTTAATATACTTTTTCAGAGGAACTGATAAAAAAGTATTTTTAGAAATTTTAATCAAACAAAAGTACATTTTCATGAATTTAATGGCAGCCAGTTTACAAAACGGCTGGCCGAATATATTTAGGTGTCAATATCAGCTAACTATGCATTTATAAGCGATTTTTATACAACAAAAAACATTTTACAGACCACAACTGTGGGCATTAAAAAAAATAGCTATTTTAATAGATATATGTTTCAACACTGTCTCATACTCGAGGGCAAGGATTACAAAAAATAGACCCTAAACACTTTAACTCTACAGAAGAATTCAATGACAGTCATATAATTGTCGGTCAAAAATATATAAAATAAATGTAGATCATTTTTTTAGATTTCCTTGTAATTTTTAGTTATATAGTCCAGTTACCGGTGATGTGCTCTATGAAGAACCCTTGAAGTTATTCGATAAAAGTAGGACATAAGGCTTCCTCCAGTCGCGATATTGCCATGAATGTGCAGAAAGCGACGTAAACTATATTCACCCATAATCCAGTCACAATTTAATTGTTGTGTCTAAATATAATTTGTTAGTGGCAGTGGCGTATCCAAAAATAAATTAAGGGGGGTTGCTCAGATTTCAAAGAAACCATTCAACAGCAGGAACCTATAGGGGGCATGCCTCCGCAAAATTTTGAAAAAATAAACATCAAATAGTGCGATTTCGTGGTATCTTTGCTGTAAAATGAAGATATGAGATACTGGCTGAAATGTCAGTTTTAACTTAATGACAGATTAACCTAGCCTACTCCAGTCCAACTATTTAAGCTAGCACAACCACACAATGGAAAAAAACGTAAACATGATAATTAGCTCATTTAATAGCGAGTGCGAACTACTAGGCATATTAAATGAGCTAGATAAAAATAAACAGCTGTTGATCCAATGTTGTGGTAATGTTTGGCGTAGCAGACGGTAGAGCAACAATAATATTAATCAAACGTTGGGTCACCCTCATTGTGATGATAAATAAGCAACCTTGTTTGTGGAATGCCGAGTATGCAATTATGTATAGCCTAATTATGCAACAATCATCTATTAAAAGTGATAACATGTCATTAAAAAAAGTAATGGACCATTAAAATGCTTACAACGTTTACTAATGATCACTTAAAATTCCTGATATATTTATTTTTATTTCACTCTTATTAATTTGCCACCCTCCCCTATGGCAGAATATTTTTTAATGCAAATGTTATATTCCAGTTCATCATCAGTTAGGCCTATATCAGATATTTGTTTTGGTATTGGTTGTAGTTCCCCATTTTTTAAACAACTTTACTGCCAATTTTCAATTTATATTCTTGATTTCGTCTCTGGTAAAAGAAACTGTTGAGTCCCAGCTGTATCTGAATTATTTCGTGTCAGTGGCTATACTGGAGGTCTATATATTGCACTGAGAAAATACGAAAAATTCAAATAGGCCCTAAAACAATTAAATTTTGGAAATTGAAAAAGCGACCCTGTTTTTTATCCATTTGTTCTCAAAACTGAGTCTCAGAGATGATATCTCTTGAGAAATAAATTCGCCATCACCCAGGTGAAAGAATCATTGTAATTGAGGAATAATCTTTATCCCGTGGTCCTTATTATTTTATTTTATGCAACCCCAAGTGCTGGAGAGGGCAGCACGTCCAACTCTAAGGCGTTGTCCGTTTCAAGCGATCCCCATAGCCTACTGTGGATTGTGCTTGTGGTTTGTTATAATTATCATAGGGTAGGATAGTCTATGATAATTACTATCAATCTTAGCATATCTACTTTGAAACAACGTTGTTTCAAGGTATTCTATGGTAATTATCATGAATCTTAGCATATTTATTCTCCATAACGTTGTTTCAAGTTTCGCTCAACGTTTCATTTATTGGCCAAGACTAAAACAAAGTTTATATATTTTACTCTATTCCTTTAAAAAAAACTTAATGTTTAAAAAATATGTCCATCTCACACTAATTAAGGGTGGACAGGAGAAAAAAAACCATTCGCAACACATTCCTACTTTTAGATGCTCTGAATGGGCAAATTTTAAAGATTTGCATTGTAAAGATTCGCTTCTGTCGCCGCATAGGGGCTATGTGGCTATCATTTATTTGACTTCCAATTAAAAACATGCAAATATGGTACATTATCATTATTATTAATTGGGTATTTTTTTGAACATGTTATTAACTTTGGTTGACGGGAACAGGTCGAGACAACCTCTACAATGCCTGTCAACCATATTACTGAATTAAAATTATATAATAAAATAATATGACAGTATAATATAAAACCAACTGTTCACTGGCTATAGGTGTTGCCATACTTATCATGTAAGGCAGCATCATATCCAGTGTTTAAAATAGCAATGCTTTTGTGTACATGCTATTTAAAAATGTACATACGTAGTATAGATTATAAATTTTGCGATATGTACACATAAAATAAAATAACCGATAATTGTCTGTCATCTGTTTCCCGCATCAAAACCAGAGATATAAGTCCAGGAGCTCCCGCTCCGAATTAGAATTTGATTTAAGCAATTTTATGTAGGGTTATTAATGTAGTCCTAGGCTAGGTCAAAAATCAAGACGCAAGACAACTAAGTCTAAGAGACTCAGTCTAAGAGGAAGATAAGAACTAGACAGTCTGTCAGAGATTGCAAACCTCCATTGAAATTATTGATCCTAATCAGTATCCCGGTAATGGTCTACCTATCTGGCACGGTTTACCCGATATCAGGCCAATCGATAGAGACTAGTTAAAAAATTTCAGGGTGCATCGTCCCCCAAAACCTCACATTTTGTTTTATAGTAATGGACTAGCATCTAACACAGTTTGCAAAATATTGGGCATGTGAAAGTAAATAAAGGCCGATAGGCAGGCGGCTATTTTGAGTTTGATCGAGTCTAAATTTTTCAAGATGCATCCTCTCCTGAAATTTCACATTTTGTTTTATAGTAATGGTCTAGCCATCTAGCACGGTTTACCAAATAACGGCCATGTGAAAATGAATAATGGCCTAAAGGCAACCATTTTGAATTTGATCAAGTCGAAATTTTTCAAGATGTATCCTCTCCTGAAATCTCACATTTTGTTTTATAGTAATGGTCTAGAAATCTAGTACGGATTACTAAATAACGGCCATGTGAAAGTGAATAATGGCCGATAGGAGGCCATTTTAAATTTGAACGAGTCAAATTTTTTCAAGATGCATCCTTTCCTGAAATCTCACATTTTGTTTTATAGTAATGGTCTAGCTATCTAACACTGTTTACCAAATATCAGCAGTGTGAAAGTAAATAGTGGCCGATAGGCGGCCATTTTGATTTTGATTGAGTCAAAAGTTTTTAAAAGGCATCCTCTCCGGAAACGTCACATTTTGTTTTATAGTAATGGTCTAGCTATCTAGCACGGTTTACCTGATATCAGGCCTATCGAGGTAAATAATGCTGATTTTCGGCCATTTTGAATTCGTAAGTTAAAAAATTTCAGGGTGCATCCTCCCCCGAATACTCACATATTGCTTTATAGTAATGGTCTAGTTATCTAGCACGGTTTACCAAATATCGGCCATGTGAAAATGAATAATGGCCGAAAAGGCGGCCATTTTGAATTTGAATAAGTCAAAATTTTTCAAGGTGCATCTTCATCTGAAATCTCATATTTTATTTTATAGTAAGGGTCCAGCCATCTAGCACGGTTTACCAAATAACGGCCATATGAAAGTGAAAAATGGCCGAAAGGCGGCCATTTTAAATTTGTTCAAGTCAAATTTTTTCAAGATGCATCTTCTCACATTTTGTTTTATAGTAATGGCTTAGCTATCTAGCATGGCTTACCCAATATCAGGCCTGTCGAGGTGAATAATGGCCAGTAGGCGGCCATTTTGAACTTGATCAAGTTGAATTTTTTCAAAATGCATCCTCTCTTGAAAACTTACAATTTGTTTTATAGTAATGGTGTAGCTATCTTAAGCGGTTTTCATACTATTCCGCAATATGAGGCCTGTCGAGGTGAATAATGGCCGATAGGCGGCCATTTTGAATTTTATCGACTCGAATTTTTTTAAGATGCATCCTCTCCTGAAAGTTTACAATTTTTTTAATAGTAATGGTGTAGCTATCTTGAGCGGTTTTCATGATATTCCGCAATATCAGGCCTGTCGAGGTGAATAATGGCCGATGGGCGGCCATTTTGAATTATATCGACCTGAAATTTTGTAAGATGCATCCTCTCCTGAAACCTTACAATTTGTTTTATAGTAATGGTGTAGCTATCTTGAGTTGTTTTCATGATATTCCGCAAAATATTTCAGTCGGATTGACCGATGTTATAAATCAGGTCAAAGTGCTGGGTCAACTTTAAGGTCAAGGTAAAAAAACCTGAAAAGGCACAACTAGGGACCTTAGAGAACATGTATGTGCAATATGACTGTAATCGGCCGAGTACTTTTTGAGATCTGCTCCGGAAACGAAGTGTGTGTCAAAACGTTCCAATAGGTCATAGTTCTGAACCAAAAGTAGGTCAAAGTTCATATACCCCAAAAGGCAAAACTAGACCCCCTAGAGGTGTTGTGTGTAAAATTTGAAGACAATCGGACAAGTACTTTCAGTATATGCTCCGGAAACGAAATGTTCACGGACGGTCCAACGGCCCAACGGCCCAACGGCCAAACGGCCCAACGCCGTAACATCATCATTTTCTCCTCTACGACCTTGCATATTGAATTTCGATTAAAAATATTTTAACCTGTCTATTATCCACCTGGAAGTAGCCCACATACCAAAAATTGTTATCCTAGCTTATTTTCTTGCAAAGTTATGCAAAAGAAAAGGTAAAAAACAGAACGGAGGTAGAATCCATAGCTCCCTCTGTCTCACCTACGGTGACGGCGGGAGCTTATAAAATAGCTACACTGTGCTCTACACAGTATAGCAAAAAAGGACACTCTGGAAAGCGTAGAAACCTAATTAAAACCTCTAAATCCTTTAGTTGTTTAATATATAAAAAGACAGACAACTAGGGTATGTGTAAAGGAAAAATAGTAAAAACTAATGACACTTAATTTTACCATGGGCCTACATACATCCCTAAATAAAAGTAATACTATAAACCTAGAATGCATCTACTGACGTCAGCTCATATAGCCGTCGCGCAGCCGAAATATGCTGAGTAGTACCACATATGCAATATTAGACTGGAGGAATAACAATCCCAAACTCAGGGAGTAAATCAGTTGATTAGAGATCTTTGAAATTCAGCGTAAGGACACACCTCGTCTGGAAACAAAGGCGTCTGAAAAATCACTGAACCTATAAATAAAACAGAAAGAAAACAAATAATAATTTTGAGGGGAGCAGCCATCCATGCCATGTGGTAATACTCTAAGTCAGATCATGACAAGCGTGATCTTGTAGAGTGATGTCAGTCTGTTCCGAACAGTATCAGAGACTGTCTCCGGCCTGAATTCGAGCCAGGCAGACAACATACTGCAACATTCGCAGATTATCGTTCATAGGTCGATCACTTAAGGTGCCATTTGTGCTGGATGTTTAGATATATATTCAATACACTAGTATAAGTTAGGCGGGGCGGTTCGTCAGCTGCCAACACATGAGTATCGACAACAGAGCCCTCCGTCTTTAGTCATGCGTGGCTGGTGACAGCTCAAATAGCCGTCTCACAGCCGATTCAAATTGCACAGGTAGTTTGAGACACAAAATATTCCGCTATATTCGCCAATTTCCACAAGCCAGGCTCCAGGTACATCGATTTTTCACATCAAATAGGTTTACCATGGTGAGATATAGTTCATTCAGGTTCTTCTTAAAAATCTGCAAGCTACTAGCATCTCGGATAACAACAGGTAAAGTGTTCCATAAGCGAGCAGTGCGATAAAAATAAGTACATTGGAATTGAACAGTCTTGCACAGAGGTAATTTGAATAGAACACCCTGTTTTGCCCTAATCTGAGTCTTTAATCTGTTAATGGCGCCAATGATGCATCCTAGACACCAGCCTTTTAAATCGGAAGGGGTATATATTTAGGTGTGGAGGGGGCTGGAACCAACATGTCGGACACTGGTGGATTAATTGTATATAAAATTATTGGTTGGAAAATTACCACTATGGAAATTAAGGGGGGTGCTCGAGCACCCTGAGCACCCCCCTAGATACGCCCCGGAGTGGAAGGGAATAAAAAATATAATAAAATATGTCTTTATCCAACGAAAAAGGCATATTAATTAGTAACTTCAATATCTTTAAATCCACTTAGAGTGGAAATATATAGTCTAGAAATATATATATTTTAAAGTACTTTTATAAATCTTGAATATAGAATGATTTAAAAAACGGCATCTTAATAATTCAGACTAATTATATTGGTAGAAAACTCATTTTAAATAGTTATTATTAGAATCAAACATTGTTACCATTGAAACCTTCTGTTTAATATGATAATATAAAAAGTTTTTAACTTGTTATTGCTACAAATAAAATAGTTTATAGATCAAAGAGCTTTTATCTTGCCTACTTCACTTCTCAGCTCCCATTGTCTGTTGACACTTACCCTAATTCACAATATCCAAACTGACCAGATATTACTATATGTGACAGTAATGCCCCAGTCACACTGTCGCGAATCATGATGGCGAACTGATACGGATGTGAATCCGTATTAGATCGCCAGCTGATTCGCCACTGTGTCAATCCTCCAAAAAAATCTCACTGTTCTCAACGGTTCGCCAAGCCGATACGGATGTTTCAGACTGTTTAAAACATCCGTACTGCCAATACGAATGCAACCCTATTTGTTGTAGTTCTTTGCAGCTCGTAGCAGTTCGAATCGGTTCTAATCAGTTCTTTGCACTTCGTATTGCTCTTCGTATCGCTTCGCAGCGTAACGGGTTGGTTCGCATTGGAAAAGTCTGGCGATGAGCAAGGAATCAGAAGAACTGACTAGAACTGACTCGACGCAACACGGTACATATACGGTTGTCGTTGCTTGTCGTGCTGAATCGTTGCTATTTACGGCCTGGAGATACGATGCAGTACAATTTACATCACGAACTACAAAGGATAGCTACGGATTGCAACGTTGCGCAACGATAGAGTGAGACGAGATACGAATAAGGTAGATCCTAATACGACTGACGGCTATTCACAATGAATTAATGCGAACCAGGACGTTACCAATACAATGCAGAACGAATGAGGTGGATTCACATGGCGGTAATAATATAAATAGGGCCTTCGACTCTTTCAGTGTTGCAGGGCAGACTATGATGATCATTGTGTTTCAAATAATGGCCAAACCTCACACAAATTGCAACAGAAGTTCTGACTTTTGTTTCCTATACTCATAAATATGTCTCCTATAAACCCGAAAAGTGGCGGAAAGTATTTTCAAAAACTGCTCATTAACTATACCCTTTCAACATATTCGACTATTTTTTGGGTAGAATCACGAGCGACTTTCTAGCAGTGCTATGTTCGTATTTTAATGGAAAACTTGGTGCGATGTTATTATTCAGATTACCAGTGCCTTCTTAAAAGACTATATTATTTATTCTCATTATACGAATAATTATACCAACAATAACCCAATTTGTACAGTTCCAGATTGGTAAAAATATATATTTAAAAAAACTTGAAATAATATACTAATTTTGATCCAAGTCGAAAAACATATACATAAATGATATATAAATAGGCCTATAGATGTATATAGTTACAATACTTACAACAGTTATTATAGGCTTGCATTTAGTCTGATGACTAAATGAAAGCCTATAATAACTAAATCGTTGGATATTATGTATACTGATTTTCAGCACTGAATGTTTTAAAATATATTTTTATTACTCTATGAAGTGGTATTTTTTGGGAGCAATTTAAAAATCGAAAGGAATAAAAATCAGAAAAAATAACTGGGTGCTAAAGATAGTGACTGTTGCTGCCAAATGCGACTTTAAGCACTATGTTAATACTGAAACTCTATAATGTATCTCTCTAAATATATATTTTCTTGACCCACCCTATTTTTCAACTTTTAGTTGACAGTTGTCGTTGTCTTCTTCTGTGACATTACATTTGTTCAGCAACTTTATATGTGACGTGTTTCTGTCACTCCGCTTTCAGTTTTCTGTTGTTTTTCTTTGCATGTTTTTTTTAATTGTTTTCATTTGCGGTAAATTTTGTACTATTAATCTGCATGTTCACCGATGAATTCTCAGTCTTTATCACTATATGATGATACAATCCTATCTCCCTCTGTCTGTCAAGCAATTTGCTTTATTGTTCTATTAATTTTCTTTTGTTAGTGCTGCTACAATTTATTTCCGGTACTGTTTTCGTTTTATTTCCCCCCATACTGTGGTTGGAATTATTACTCTTTCCACAGCTCATTCTTGTCTTCTACCATGTACCCCTCTTTGTTACCTATACTTTATTCGCTGATGAGTCCCAATTTGTTTGTTTTTGTATTCTACTTCCTTCTATGGCTAAAAGTCATCTATCTTTATATAGCTTCTTCTGTGACACCAGTTTGTCGTATGGGATACCGTTAATGATCTATATTTGAGCACCGATTATAATATAAATCCGGTCTTTTAAAAATGTCATAACAAAATTCTGATTGAATAAATTTGATAAGATTAACTTCGAATGATAGTACTATAATTTTTAATATAATATATCACAGCCCCATAATTGGGCAAAGATGATGTTAATTTGATGGACAGAGAAGACTGGCGATAAGACACGGATGATCGCGACATTTTGTAGCCAGCAGTTCATCCCTATTGAATCGCACTGGTCCGTTCCAGGTCGTATCACTTCGTACTGGTCCGGTCCAGGTCGTATCAGCTCGCACTGGCCCGAGTTGCATTCTACTTGAGTCATATTGGTTCGTATCAGTTCGCAGGCTTATTCGCATTAGATCGTATTGATTCGTACAACCTTTTGTACTAGTTAGTGTCAACTCGTTCTGATTTGTATTGGTTCTAGTTCATTATTCTTAGTTCTACTTGGTTCTCCGTCATTCGCAATTTGAACCGTATTGATTCTAGTTGTTTCGTTTTTCAATAAATTATTCACCTCAGGAGCATTTTTATTCCCCATGATTCGCACTCACATCCGTATTGCACATATCGCCAGCATTCGTACTGAATCGCCAGTGGATTCGCGACAGTGTGACTGGGGCATAAGGTTTGTTTTTAACTTGGATAATTACGTGTTTGTGCATTATGAATACACATACTTTTCACATGAATTCTCTCTCATTAATAGCGTTAGGTATGAAATTATAGTCTGACTTATTAGGTCCAGCAAACATAAGAAGCAGGATAACCGCCCCCCCCCCCCCACCCCGGGTAATTTGGTGGAGTGTATGACTGCTGGAGCTTGTCTAAAACTCTTCCATAAATAAAATGATCACTGTTCAGAGTATTATGGTCAAAATGATCGATGGCTAACAGGGTGTTTGGCTTTGAGCTTTGGTGCATATACAGCATGATCTGTGTTAAAATAATGACAGAGGTTGCTGCCCAACCTTGTAGAACTGTTTATGACACTACCATTATGATAATACACAGTGCCAATTTAAATAGAGCCTCAACCAGTTCTTTATCTTGTTCTGGATCAGCACTACGCTGATGTCTCTTTTTTTGTCAAGTTATCTCCCTTTCTTGTCTGGCGCGGTTGTAGAGGTTCATTTACCATGTTTATAAGACACCAATATGGTACTTGGCCTTCTAAATAATAACACCATCTTTGTATAGTTCAGCCAGCATACTTGCATCTTGTAGGTGTCGGGCATATTTTCTGACCGGAGCATCACGATCAAGCGTATGGTACAATAATTCTGTGTCTGTTGTTGGTTCAATGCAAAAAAACAGATCTGTCATGCCACTATTTTGACGAAAATAGGGCCTATAGGCCCTATCCTTTGGAAACATAATGTAATGTCTGCTAATGCTGTTTTTTCTCTTATCAGTTTGTTCAAACTTAGTCTTGTTAAATTATAAATAAAATTCATCGAGCCATTTGCCTTTTTGGTTTTAAACGTTCCGCCTAGTCAAGTAGCTGTAGACGAGAAATAATAATTGATGGCAAATATCATTTTTTAATGCTACCGATCACAGCCTGTATAAACCAAAAAGCATTACCATGCATATATTATCTGCATTCATATTAATATTGCGATTTGTAAAAAAATCAATAGAACGATAAAATAAGTATTTATCAGATCATTTAGAAACATATTTCAGATTATTCTCCCTAATCCTTTGTCTTGGTCCTGAAAATGTATATTTAAACACAAAGATCTTTTTCTATGTTGATTAGTAGCGGGGATATTGAAACATGTATATTCTGGCAGCTATTTTGAAAAATGACTACCACTGATATAAAAATATTAAATTAGGTTATTTTTAATTGCATTTTGTGTAATCCTTGGTCCCGAAAATGTATATTTAGACACCAAAATCTTTTTTCTAAATCAATTAGAAACTGAGATAATAAAACACATATATTTGGCAGCCATTTTTGAAAAAATGACTGCCACGATAGTCGAATATTAAATTTGAGTATTTATAATTGTCTTTTTTTGCAATCCTTGGACCCAGAAAATGTATGTTTAGACACCAACATTGTTTTTCTACGTGGATTAGAAACTGAGATATTAAAACAGGTATATTCCGGCGGCCATTTTTAAAAATGGCCACCAATAGGTCAAAGGTCAAATTTGAGTATTTGTTATTGTCGTTTTTGTAATACTTGCTTTTGATAATATATTTAGACACCAAGAACATTTTTTAAAGTGATTTAGAACCTGAGATATTGAGACATGTATATTCTGACGGCCATTTTGAAAAGATGGCAGCCATTAAGGTCAAGGGTCAAATTTGGAATGGCCCTATAGCCAAAATTTACCGTCATGGTATGTTCTCCTAGCATGCAAAATTTCATGCTTTTATGATTAAATGAACAATTGTTTTACCAGTCAGCCTAACTACTAGGTTCACAGCAGTTTGGATTGCTTCTCACAGTGGTCAGCAGCAACAGAAGTCTCTAGCTAGATGCTGCTGTATAGTCAATATGCATATATATTATGTGTAACTTTATCAGTGGCACAATACATTGATATTAATATTACTGTCTGGTTCTACCTGTCTAATTTGAAAATCACAGTTTGATATCTTGATATTGTCTGCTTAGAGCTGACCAGTGGTATTCTACCTCATGCCAAACTGTTTAATTTTGGTGGTCCTGGCAGCAATTCTGTTTGCTACTGGTCAGTCATTGACGCAAACCATTTGTTGGTTTACATCTCGTACATGCTCGTACGCAACATGATGTATAGCTTAGAAGGTGGAGGCATGCATTCTGTACAGCATCCAAGCCTCTTATATCACTGATCCCTTGTTTCTGAGTGAGCTGTCAAGTCCAATTTGGGGAAAACATTGTATGCGGCAGGTGAGCTAGCTATTTATAAACATTTAGAGAGTAGTGTGTAATTGACGTGAACATGTTTTATTCGACACCACCTCTCATTCAATTTGATAAATAACTTGATAGCAAAACAGTAGAACATAGGCTCTACACATATTCCAGATTTGGAGTAATTTAGCGTTATTGCCTCCAGAAAATTATTTTAACTAAACTTGAACTAGTTTAGAATATATATTGTCGAACATATCGCCGATTCTAGGCCAGAAAGTCCTGAACATTTTTGTCAGGAAATCCATTTTTGTATTTTTACGAATTTTCCATGGGACATTAAAGTAACACGTGTACCTCAACATGCTTCCAGAAAATATAGTTTAGAAATAATTAGAATCAAATATATATTTGCTATTCAGCTATGTTACCTAAGTAATTACTGTGTGTAATTATTATCCTTAAAACACACTACTACATTATTTTCTTTGTCCGACCCCGACATTCTAAGCCGGGAATGGTGAGTTGATCAAGTACAGACCAATTATGATGGTATGCCTATGGTACTATAATCAGTCAGGTGTGACCGAACTGTTGATTATGAGGGATCCTTTTATGATCGGATGTGTTTTAAGTCAGTTAAAACCCTCGGAGCTCTACATTCTTAGCTGTGGCAAAAATCCTCGGCCTCTCACCTCGGCCTTTTCCACAGCTGAGAATGTACAGCTTATCGGGCTTTATCCTATACGTAATAATAATAATTGAAGATCGATTCGTTTGTCATACGTTTCGGTTTTGTGTTCACATCTGAAGGCGTGTGTTGCTTGGGAAGTGATTAGCTAACTAGGTCCGCCTGAGGGCATGTATATTATGGACTCATCATGGTTTATCTGCCAGTACCTAGCTAGCATTGCCAACTTCGAGTTTGTGTAAACGCAAAGATTAGCTGCCAGCTCTTTTATGTTATAGATCTATTTGTATCGTCTATAAGTGCACGTTCACATTTGCATCATTTAAAATTGGCAATTTAGCTGAATTTGTTGGTAGTAGATATATGGCATATAGATCAGTAGGCCTAAGGCATGTAGAGTGAGTATTGCTTTATGTCGCTTTCGGCACAATCATGGCGACAGAAGGAATTCCGGAGTCGGGAGCACACTCCGGGCTTTTGAACAGTTTGGAGCACTGTATATGTACAACCCTGATGTCAAACATCCGCCCCGGCCGGGATTCGACATCAGTAACTCTGAGTATCGAACCACAACCAGACCGATCGAGCGATCGGGACCGGCCAGTAAGGCGTGTAATCATATATTTTGTAATGTGAACGTCTGATTGCATTGCTACTTAACTATTTTATTGTGATATATGTAAAGAGGTGACTTCTATAAAAGAAAGAAGTTATTTAGAGATTAGTAGGTCTAGTAGAGATTTCTAATGTACAAAACAACATTGGTCGCCTCAAAACAGTAGTAATAATAAGTTGTATAGAGTTTTAATGGCATTCAACGCGGATGATTGTCACTTGTCATTAGATTTTGTTTTGCAAATGAGTATCCCGTCCTTAGTCCCTGTACACAATAAGTATCTAGCCGATGTATGTTGTTCTTCTAAATCAGGCCCCACGTAACAATAACATAGGTATGATCTACTATTGTCGTGGCAATCACTATGAATGTATAAGCCGCGTGAAGGCACCATGATGATAGCGGTGATTTAGAAGATAAATAAACTATCGTTGACAACACGGAGTTCGTGCGGCGTGTGTGGCTATTGAGCAAACAGAAGCAGAGTGTGCAAACAAGACTTTGCCTTTCCAAGTAATAACAACTGAACGGCCGTCAGCAATATGTATATGGCTTTCTCTTGCACTATTATGGCATCTCCTGGCTGCTTTGAAATGACAATTTGTCATGGGTAGCTCAGCTGCCAACTGTATCTTTCGAAATTGTGTAGGGTCTATGCAACGCGACTAATAAAATTGACAGAAAAAGGCGTGAAAAAATAATTTGGCGCAAACGGCGAAAAATGATCTGCAGAAAAAATCTTAGAGCCCCCCCCCCCAACGATCTTTTAATAGTCACTTCGTAATATCGTCGCCTCGGAGCTAAAGGATCCTATCTGCCACTCTGACGAGTGTCAGATAGGATCCTTTAGCTCCGAGGCGACGATATAAGCAGTGTATATGCGATTGGGCGCTGCCCAGACAATGCAGGTTGGTGTAGGCCCCTAACTTTGTTTGTGATATCTTATGACGTAGGCCTACATCGGATCATTAGAAAAAAACTAAAGCAGTGCACTGGATTAAGATTTTATCTGTCATACCAAATCTGGAAGGCAAGCAGTAACCACGCGGATTACAGAGATAGAACCAACTGAGAATATTAACTATAAGAAAAAACAGATATAGAGTGGTCTACGGCTTTAAATCAACAGTCTCATAGAATATATTGTCTCTGTGCCACATAAACACTGTTATGTACTTTTTAACAGTAGAGTTTTATGCATTGAGACTTTGAAATGTTATTCATCATCACTTATCTGCTTATACCATGTACCTTATGAATAAGTCACATGATCACAAATTGATCACGTTAACTGCCACCAGATGGGCCATGCTTTTCTAATCTCCGTGTTGTCATACCTGCAAATGTAACTATTGAGAGAATCACGCGAAAGCCTATATATCACCCCATATAAGGGAAACACTGATGCCCCACATGGTGGTATTACTGGGCCTGCGAATTAGGTAGCACTGC
Organism: Flabesymbios commensalis; assembly: GCA_964017125.1. Classification (NCBI taxonomy): domain Eukaryota; kingdom Metazoa; phylum Annelida; class Polychaeta; order Terebellida; family Flabelligeridae; genus Flabesymbios; species Flabesymbios commensalis. The sequence continues at coordinate 50,935,200 of OZ024907.1, read as the reverse complement.
ACATAACCTGATAATATCTGACTCATATATATATATATACATGATATGTGATGCCCAAAATGAGCACTATTTATTGGCCTCTTCACTGGTATGCACACAATCTTCCCCAGAAAACACGAGAGGTTGTCCCAATGTTAGTTTAATATTGAACCATCGTCTGCGACGCTTGCCCATCATTAAAACAACAGTGGGTTAATGTCTAGCGTTAGTGTTTGCTGGGTCCACCTTTTAGTACTGTAGTTTGTATCCCGGCCAACACAGGAGGACATTGGCTGAACGCTGTCTTTGTGATGGTTCAGCCACTCTGCAGCTGCCCAAGTATTGATACAGCGCTGTCCCAGCGTCCTGTGTTGACTGTCATTCTCTAATGACGAGCATACTGTAATAAATCACCCTGGTTTCTAGATTGGCTTGATATTAAAAAGAACGGAATTCCATACTATAAATTGAGATGGAATGGGGTCCGTCGGACATAATATCAGTAGAAAAATATCCCCGATGGTCCACTTTGATGATGACATCTCGTAAGTGATTGAACTATTTGAGTTGTAAGGTTAGCACAACCAGTGATAGCGTGTGGTCATAGCCCTTAGCCCTTACAGCGCGGGGATCGACTTTAGACGTCAGAATCTGACGTCTGTACACGTCAGATTCTCACGTCTTAAGTCGATCCCCGCGCTGTAAGGGGAAAAATATTTCTAATGGCCGTAGACCCATAACATAGGTATTCAAATGAATCGGAAAGAGCTGAATAAGACCTTTATGATGATATCAAAATGAAACAAACCCTTTGGTCTCTAAGGTTTTTATTTAAAAAAATCCGCACTTTAAGGGTTAAATTGCTAGTCGCGTCTATGGCCGTTTTTAGCCTTTTCATTTAACATGAGAAAATTTAGAGAAGAAATGAACATTAAAAGTGTTAGATTGAAATATGTTTTGATTTAAACTGTACAAACGCACGTAATTTTTAACCACTTGAAGTTGTGGGTCGCGCTATGAGACACAACTTCACGTGGGTAAAAATTTAAATTTACAATGTAGCGCTCTAAGGGTCAAGATATATAGAAAATCACAAATCTATGGGCATGATATATATACGATGTTTATGGTTGACAGAGTTGTGTTGTTAGGAATAAAACAATTAGGAGATAAATAAATTATTGGTGATTATATTTTACTTCTTTGATTTATTAGTGGTATTATTTTGAGGTGTTGGGTTCAATGGGTCTCCTATCCCAGATGTTCTGACCCAATAATTGAAAAATCAACGACCTCGTTTATTTGGAACAAGGATTTGAATAAAGTATTTTTACCCTGTCTATAATTACGCGCCTAATGGTTGATGATCCTTGAATTACAACAAAAAAAATCTATAATGTCAACTATATAGATTTGAATCGAGTAAATACCCCCTGTTTCTCCACAGTTTCAATCATATAGGTTTTGTAGTGCTAGTCATTTTACATTTAAAATTTCTCTTTTAAATTGGACACGAATAAAAAGTTAAAATATGCCATTGTAAACAATGTGGAATACTTGTGAATTGTATAAGGGCAGATATTTAAAACAACGCAAACTGACCACACACAATTGTAATAGAGTTACTAGTATATAAAATACCCCGTTGGTGACTAATAATTTATTACCCTCCTAAGCTGTACCATATTAGGAGAAACATTTTAGATAGACTCACTTTAGATACTAGCATATAAAATATGCTGCGAGCTATTCCATCAATGTTATTTGATATTTAACAGTTCATTGAGGGTGTCACCATTCAATCTCCAGGGAGGGGGGGGGGGTCGGTCTGGAGTACTTTTGAAATAAATTAAACTATTCCCTTGAAAAACTGTTCTAGATAAACATGTAATAGAGTTTCAGCACGCCGCCGAGCAAAATAATTAATTTGTCCAAAACTCCAGCCCCCGCCACCCCCTCATGGAGATTGAATGGTAGCCATATAGCATGATTCAATTTCGAAAATAATAAATACGCTAAAATTGTTCTGCACAATATAAATACAATGTTATCACAAAGGAATAAGGGTATTTACGGTATTATATGCGTCATCATGACCGACCACTCATGGCAGCAGGACCCAGTAATAACTATATTAACAGATATTTGGTAAGGTTGTTGTGCATGTTGAGATATTTGTCAAACGCGAAACGCACATGGTTAGAATAGTGTCATTGCTACTTGTTATCTACACCTCGGCATTATTTTATCTTTTTTTTATCTTATCAATTTATCCGATAAGTGGATCGACACAAGAGCAACTCTGCGACTAACAACAAAAGACAGATTAAACATATTATCATTTCTACTAAATGTATTCAGCTTAGGTTGTCTGTGAAACGTAAGTACAAGAGTAGAATAAGGAATACGTTGAATAATATATTATTAAAGTTAAAAATATATTATTATGATATACAGTTAAAACTTAACTAATTAAAGTAAATCATGTTATAATCAGATAATCTATTATGATATACAGTTAAAACTTAGCTAATTAAAGTAAATCATGTTTATTGACAATAGTCATTATTATGCCCATTCTTTTAACAACTAAACATGGCAGCATGCACCACGCGATAGGCTATATGGGGATACCCTTAAACAAGTTCCCAAGTTCCAAAGTTCCCAAGTTCCGGGAACTTCAAGTTCCCAATTTTCAAATTCCAGGAACTTCAAGTTTCGAAATTAAAAAATAAGTGAAAAAATATATTAAAACAATATTTGCAAAAATCGTTTTTGTCGGAAAAACAGTTTGGTACCCAATATTAATTTCAAGTGCTGTAGACTTAAGTTAGTTTTTCACATACTTATATTTTATTTATGGGCGATCTTGGCAAACATTTCACGATGCGAAATTAAATATATAGGGGCCTAGCCCTGGGCCTACAGGTATGAAATGAAATTTACAATAGAACCGCAAATTTATTATATAAAATCTAAAATGAAGAGTATTACAATATGATATTTTCCCAGATATAGTATATTAGAGTTCGAGTGGTGGTGGCCGCCGATAGAACAACATTATTAAACGATTACTAGTATTGGGTCTTTGTCGTGATTAATGGCGTAGATTATTTAATATCCGGTAGAGCTTATGAGGTCTTCCCTCCACGCGCGACGCTGTTTGCACAACAAACACGACGCATTGACCCAATGCTGGTTTTATGTTCGACCACCGTCTGCAACGCTGGCCCAACGTAAAACCAGCATTGGGTCAGGGCGTGGTGTTTGCTGGGTTGTCATCTGCGAGGTGTGATTTGTAGGCCTAGGCCGTATATATCAATATATATTTTCTATGCATATATAGCGGCATGTTATAATAGTCTTTGAACTTGAAAAACAACTGGGCCTACTCAGATCAACTCTTCTGTGGATGGCTGCCCAATAGGCCCCTACCAGCTGTAAATCTCCCATCAAGCAGACATTGACCCGAACTTGGGTTAATGCTGCTGTAAGGTCACAGACGTTGGGCAAACCTTACCTCAACTTTGGGTCAACGTCGGGCCTACACATAGAGGCCTAATTCGTCATTTTAACATAACAATTAGTGTGCGCGGTCTAGAAAACAACATTTAATTCCATTCATGCGCGCAGCTTGGCAAACTATGATGCGTGGAAAGGCAAAAGGCAGTATCTAAAATGTTTTTTTGATGAAATAGGATAAAACATTTTTTTGTTAACTTTTATTTTGGAATTTGGGAACTTGAAGTTCCCGGAACTTGAAAATTGGAAACTTGAAGTTCCCGGAACTTGGGAACTTGGGAACTTGTTTAAGGGTATCCCGGCTATATGGTAGGTTCATGATCTGAAATGAGCCGAAGAAACACCTGGTGAACGATAGATGAAGTCGCTCTTTTGCACCGCCATTGTTGATACCTGAGCCGCGGTTGCATCTTGCGGCCAAAACACGCAGCTGACAGTAGTGGGGATTAAACGTTCGCATCGGCTATATGAGCTGACGTTTAGAGGTTTTAATTAGGCTTCTACGCTTTCCAGAGTGTCCTTTTTTGCTATATGGTGTTGAGCACAGTGTAGCTATTGTATCTCTGGTTTTGGTGCGGGAAACAGATGACAGACTATATTGTCGGTTATTTTATTTAATGTGTACATATCGCAAAATTTATAATGTATACAATGTACATTTTTTAAATAGCATGTAGACAAAAACATTGTTATTTTAAACACTGGATTTGACGTTGCCTTGCATGATAAGTATGCCAACATCTATGATCAATGACCAGTTGGTTTTTATAGTATACTGTCATATGTTATTTTATTATATATTTTTAATTCACTAATATGGTTGACAGGCCTTGTGGAGGCACCCTGCAATCTCTAGTTGTATTAGTTCTCACTCTACCCCTGAATGTGATGAGGCCTTTTCCACCTGTTTGAGCACCCCTCTCCACGCGGCTCCCAACTGTCGGCCCCTCTCCTAAATTTCAAACTCTACACAAAATTATGAAAGGGATATATATGTAGAACAAATATAGCTTTTATTGCAATAAATATGTTACCCATACATTTCCAATTCAAGTATATCATAGCATACATATTTTACCATAAATATAGACATAAATAACGTTCTGCATTATTTTCCTAACTTTATATGAGCACATTTAATCTCGAAATTACGTATTATTTTTCAAAATAAAACCACATATATTCCGTGCGTTTTCGTTCATAAGTAGATAAATAGGGGGATTAAATCGATACAAAATCACAAGAATAGAGTTTAGCCACTGTTTTAACCGTTTTTGATATATTAGCTGATGTAATCCCCCGTTTTAGGCTCTAATTATTCATTTTTTAATTAGAGGTAGGCAAGTGGCAATATTTGACTGTATAATCCAGTTGTACACACTCTATAATTGTATGATGGGCTGTGCAAATAACATTGCGCAGATAGCAAGGACCCAGTGCTGCCTCAACGTTGGGCAATTATCATCATCGACATTGTCGTCTGATTGCCGGCATTTTGCGGTTAGCTTTGATGTCTGGTATTGGGGGGTGTCGCGCGTAGGGAACGTGTCCTCCTGAAGTGGGGTCCCAAATAGGTAGACACAGGCTCATATCTGGCAGGGTGTAGTGGGAAATTCACCCTGCCAGATGACAGGATGTGTGGAGGTCGTCTCGACCTTTTCCTGTCAACCAAAGTTAATAACATATTCGAAAAAAAAAACCAATTAATAATAATATTGTACCATTTTTGCATGTTTTAACTGGAAGTAAAATAAACAACGTAGTTGTCCGAAATAGATCGTAGTAAACGTATTGAACATATTTTGGTGTATTTTTTTAACTGTGGTTAGTAACGTAGTTCGAACATATAACACATATTTTCTGTTGTTAGCTGATTAATAACCACTGTTTTCAACGTTTGGGAAAAATCTCTAGGCCTATACATTCAGATTGGATGTCATACCCCTGTCACACTTGGCCGGATAAGCCCGACGGACAAGGAACGAACGGTGCTGTTTGTCAATGTTCGGTTGATGTTCTGTTATTGTCTGGCAAATATATTTCGTGTTCGGTGATGTCCGTTACATCCCTCGGGAAATAAGTATCCGGTATCTATTCGTGTTGTCTTATGTCCTGAATGTGCTCGTTATTCTTCAGTATTAGATCCTGTCGATCTTCGGTAGCGTTTGGTGGCGCTGACGATGGCTGATTTACTGACAAGCATGAGACGGATTTACTGTTATTTGCCAGACGTTGAATTAGGACATAGGGCCTAACTGATGCCTACAGGATTTTTATTATTTTTTATATAAACATATTTTATTTTGCAATCGAAACAAATACAAAAATGTAATACCAAGGTTTCTCTTGCTACATGGCTACTGATGACCGGTGATGTCTGTGTCGTGGCAATCGATAAGAAGGATCCTAGTGCAAAGCTTTTGTTCGACAGCTGACAGGGAGATCCCACCAAATGAATTTATAAGTGGTACACAGGGCAAGGACTAAAGTATTAAAGCACAATTAGATCCTGACAATAATGTCAGCAACAAGGAAAAGTAGGGTGAAAACACCTTCAGTCCGGTAAATTTACCATAGTTAATGTAAATCTCTGGGTTGTGGTTATAAATTTTTCGACTGCAATAACCAATTCTGGTAAGTTGCCCGAGGGAGCATCACCAAAAAGAACAGTGTTTAGAGTGGGGGTTAATTGAAGTTGAAACAGCTCAGCTGTAAGCTCGTCCCTAGCAATGTGGTGCAGTGTACAGTCACAAAAATAATGTTCAGGGGTTTCTATTATACCACAGGGACAATTGGGACTATCAGCAACGTGATTCTGATACAAGTGGTATAGCAGTTCACTGCACTGCATTCTAATTCTAGCTAATGTAATGTTAATGCGTCTTGAATACATGTAAAAATAGGATATTTTGTTGGGTAAACTGCGATATAAATATGATTTAAGGTTATTGCGATCATCTATATTTTTAATTGTCTCGTCTGTGGAGTTCCAATTGTTAGTTGTGGATGGGAAAAAAGAATTTCGAAAAGTTTCAGTTCGTGTGTGGAATTGACTGAGGTCTGATCTATTTCGCAATTGATAACGGTTCTGAGTCCTAAGCTGGACGGATGGGGGGAGATCCTGTTGTAAATAGCTAGGTGCATTACCATGGACGATGTCGGCAAATAAGATTAATTTTCTACGTTCACGACGGGCCTGTAATGATTCCCAGCCTAGTTCCGAAAGAATTGTTGCATACGCAGTACCTTTTATGGCACCGGAAACAGTTTTACCAGCACGTTTTTAAATTCTTTCAAGACGTGTATTGTCACCATCAGATATGTTATCAAAAGCCACATCGCTGTATTCAACAATTGGCCGAATATATGATATATATAAAATTTCTAGGGTTTTTCGGTTTAATTTAAAACGTAGCGCTTCAAGTTGACACAGTCTTTTATCAGCACGAGCATTTATGTCATCAACGTGATTATTCCATTTTAGATCAGAAGAAAATGTTAGACCTAGATGCTTGTGAACGCTGACAGACTCTAAATTAGCTCCAGAAATAGATAACGGCATAGGAACTGCTGCGGTTGGTCGTAGAGAAAGTGACATATCACAAGTTTTTTTAATACTGAAAGTTACAAGCCACTGTTTGGACCAGGTATCAATACGGATGAGATCTCTGTCCAGGACATCTTTGTTAGCGTTGTGTAAATTTGAAACCATATAAAACAAACTATCGTCTGCAAATAAACTAATTTTACTTTCCAACCCTTCTTTAATATCGTCTATAAATATCAGGAATAATAGGGGACCGAGAACAGACCCCTGTGGAACTCCTGCTTCTATTGTGCCATATTCAGAAGAATGACCGTTTATCACAACGCATTGTTTTCTGTCGGTTAGATAGTCAGAAAACCATTCGTTCAGAGAACCAGTTATGCCATTATTTTTCAATTTATGCAGTATACCAGCATGCCACACTCGATCAAAGGCTTTGGAAATATCAGCAAAAACTAAGCGCACTTTTTTTTTATTATCCAACGCCTCGCAGAAAACATGGTATAAATGTACAAGTTGATGTGTTGTGCTGTGCCCTGGCATAAAGCCAGATTGATTGCTGTAAATTAGGTGATTATCTCGAATGTAGTTAAATGTATATTTGAAAACTGCTTTTTCCATTACTTTGCCTACACAGCTTAATAGGGATATTGGCCTATAATTGTTAAGCTGTGATGCATCACCTTTTTTAAAAAGCGGCGAGACATTGGCTTTTTTCCAGAGAGAAGGAAATTTATTTTGTTGCATGGACATAATAAATAATCGAGTTAGTGAGGAACAAATATGCACTGCTGTGTGCTTCAGCATTTTGGGATTGCCTACAGGATTTCTACCGAACACATAGATAAACGCGAACAAGCATCGTACCAACCGTTTAAGCTGATGTATACACACAGGATGAATGCAGAATACACGCAGGATACCCACATGAGCAAAAACGGATAAATGGTCAACTGACAGTGATCACCACTGCATAAAACACATGCCCTTGGGATACTGGCCATTTTTTCCCGTGATAAGGCAAAACACCGTAACTAGACCTACATCATGGAAGCAACGTAGATAATACAAGTTAAAAAGTAAGAAAAAGTTTCACAATTGCATCAATTTTTTTCAATAATAATATGGTATGTGAATTATAATTTGAACATTTTTCAAAACAAACGGTCACCTCACTTTTCTAAATTATGATCTAGTACTTTTTCATGGTAAATTATTGTTGCTACGACAGCTTGCCTGAAAACCTATTGCAATTAAGGTATATATATATTTTTTTTTTAATAAGGCACTAATATTTCAAACAAACGGTTGTGTTTGTACCATAATGTCATCATAATGTTTCAATACGTACATATTAACATATCATTATGTATTGTTTCTTTTTATATACACTCTAATTATATCAAATTTTATATATTCTATTGGTTTATATACGCTCTAGTGTCTTTTTTGCTAATATTTATAGTAATAGCAGCCATTTTATCTCTATCATGTATAGTAACACTAGCATGTATAGTTCTAAATTTTCTAAATTCTAAATATCCATCTATCTACCATCTTTATTATTATTTTTCAAGTTTTTTGGGAAATAAAATAATTTTAAAAACATCAGCATTTTGTTGAAATAGAACTTACCCAACCTCCTACTCCCCTGTTCAACATCATAACAAAATTAAGCTGTAAAATCTTGTGGGCCGATATGCGCAAATACGACGATACACAAAGTTTTCCATTTTATAATGGAAATACATTATTGGTGAATACTTTTTCCAGACAAACGAACGTAACTGAATCATCATTTTAATTACAACTAGTTTACCTGGCGATTGTTTTTCAGCTTCGGCATACTTCTTACATAATAACTCGTGATATGCATCTTCTCAACTAATTGCTGATTATTTTTGTCATGTCCCAGTCACACTTGGCCGGACTAAGCGTACATCACCGGACATAGCCACCGAGAATCTACAGGATCTAATACCGAAGGATAACGAACACATCATGACATATACAGGACAACCCAGTAAACACAAAATAATATTTGTATAATCTTTATACAATGCTGACATTGTATAAATGTTATACAACTGTTTTGTGTTTGTTGGTAAAACGAATTTCTGACAGACCAAACAAACATCACCGAACATAAAATGAACAGTTGCCGGTGTTTTTGTTCAGTCCAGTCAAGTGTGACAGGGCCATTACATAATATGATGCGCAGTTAAAAGCATTGATCTCGTAGAGAAATTTGTGCGGGTTTCTTGTGTTCGTCACGTGTCTGTTGGATGCTCGTTGTGACTTGTATACATAGGGTATACACTTCCGTTTCGCCCGTTGTTTTATTGTGTCACTCAGTCCTTGACATTAAGCTCATTGAATTGTATGTCCCGGAGAAAGTTTGTTCGTTCATGTGCGTTACTTGTTCTTTGTTATAATTAAAACACACCACTACATTATTTTCTTTGTCCGACCACTGCATTTTAAGCTAGGTATGGAGAGTTATTGTTGACCTAGTACAGATCAATTATCATTGCAGGCCTATGGTATTAAAATCAGTCAGGTGTGACCGAGCTGTTTATTAAGAGGGATCCTCATTATGTTCGGATGTGTTTCAAGTCAGTTAAAACCCTCGGAGTTCTACATTCTTAGCTGTGAAAAAAGCCTCGGCCTCGACCCTTTTCACGGCTAAGAATGTAGAGTTTCTCGGGCTTTATACTTAAGTTTATGTGAGCCCCCACCGTCCCAAGTCTAACGGACACCACTGGATAAAAAAAAGTTGTCCCGTGATGTTTGTCGCTCAGTGGCCAAGTGTGACAGGGTCTTTACAGACCCCGCTGTGACCACAGTTTAAAGATAGTCAATCTAAGTTGACCATATACTCGTAAATGTAGTTGCGCGGAATTCAACCTACTATAATAACTTTTAATAGTCAACAGTTTGCAGAAGGTGGGGCAATCTCTGAATCCAATCGATAGTAGAAATCCGTTGAAATGCTCATATTTCACAGGTAGACAAGAAATGCAATATAATAATCTTATTACGAACGTTAAAAAGCATAAGTAACAGAGTAATAGCGATGTAGTTATGGTGTGATGGTAGTGCCATGAATGTGTGGCACGAAAGACCAACTATTTGACAAACGTTTTTTTTTGTGACAGGTTCTAATGACAAAATGCCACAGGAATATAATCTCACGTCGCAGGAGGTAGACACAGGATCAACAACAAATCCGCTCTACACAAGTCACGACGACAAAAAGAGTGACGTACAGGTAGACGGTGTACAGATGGAAAATCAAAGCACTAAAGAAGACGACACGAAAACTGATGATAAGAATGAGAAAAAGAAAGATGAACCCGTCAAGATGGCCGGTGTGGGTGAAGTGGTCTGTATCCAAAGTAATGCAATTAATTCCATATAGCAAATGACATCATCAATTTTGCCCAGAAGAAGTATTGTATGTGTTGCATAATGTAAAATTCCTTTAGACAATGCATTATCATATATGATTACACATTCATATATCCAATGACTGACACAACCTTGGTATGCCTTAAATATACTAAAATTCTATGTTTTACCCATTATTCCATGTATATCGGCCATCTCCGTCCAGTCCCCACCAGTCGCCGTTTTTTCTTGGTGGTATGAGATAAGGTATCCCAGTAAACAAAATGCGTTCAACCAATGGTGTGTCAACGTTGAGCCAGCGTCGCGCCGTCTGACAGTCACACTAATGTGCTGCCAGTATCCATAATGTGGGGGATCTCACCGGGCTGGCAACTATTTTGCGACATTGGCGAATGCCAAATTCGTGAAATTCCCAAAATCGTCTCAAACATTCCCCAAGTTTCCCCAAACGTTTTCCTCTTTCGCTAAACGATCCCCGTGTTCACCAAGCGTTCTCTCGAAGTTTTGGATATGTTCAAAATTACCGTGATTATTCGGGGACCCTGAACCAAGATCCCCAAAGACTTGCATTTCTATAGCGGAAATAGGCCTTTTCGCTGAATGTCCGCCGAATATTCACGTAAAAATCCCCACATTCGCCATTTGTTCACCAAACAGTTCCCAAACAGTTTCCAATTTGCCGATTGATCGCCACACACGCTAATAAGTCGCTTAATGTTTACCGAACGATCTAAAAACAATTGATCAAGTTTTCGTCGCAAAATGATCGCAGGGTTCGCCAATACTGTCAATTTTGTGACACCAAATTTGTTCTGTGACTTACAAGAGGCATTCTATAATTTTAGGCACCAGTGATGATATATTTTCCTTGATTTATGAGATTGTCTGAATATTGTCAAAAAATTAAACTTATATAAACTTACCTTTGTTTATTGACATAGCGTTGTCAGCAGAGCTTAATTTCAATTTTAAATGCTTATTTTTATCAATTCAAATTTTTCTTACCGTTATGGAGAGACTAATTGACCGTTATGGAGAGGCCAATTTATGTTACGGAGTAATCTTCAAACTTAAATTTCTCAGTATCCCTTTTACAAAAGAATACCATATTTGACAGGTAGTTGAACATAGCTATTATAATGCTGATCACTTAATTTGGAAAGAATCACTATATGACAATAACCCTTAAATAATGAAATAAGAATCACTCTTCGTTACGATTATTGCCGTTATGGAAAGTAATAATTGAACATTGTCTCTCCATCACGACAATTATTTCTGTTATGGAGTGACAATAAACAAATACTAAATATCGATGCTAACACAATTTAAAAGACAAAAAGAAAAGTTACTATTTCAACAAGTGTCACTTGTTGGTTAAAATGCCAAATTCAAAAAAGTTTATAGCTATTTTTAAAGGAGTAAAAGGGTAATTTGTGACTGCTTTTTCTCTCCATAACGTTTTTATTTTTGTTATGGAGAGACAGAAAATACGCGTTATGGAGAGACGTTTTTTTCACTAAATCGTGCATAGCATCCATGTATTATGCTGTAATATGATTATTTTTGTTTTTTTCAAACGAGGTTGTAGTAGGCTAGGAGGTTGTAGGGTGCTGAAAAGTTTAATTGCAGTATTTATGTGGAAAAAATCTCGTTATGGAGAGACGTTGAATTAAAATACTCACCCAAAGACTTGCACAAACCTTACATTATTCCTAAACAAAAACACATTTATTAAACTTATTTTTTCACGATTCACTGCATGAAGGTCTCTCGCAACTGTTTTGTACCAGACAAGTGATATTTTGGTAAAACAATAAAATTATTAAAAAAAACTCGTATATAATCTGATAGAGAGTGTTTTACATGTTTTACACTAGCATTATATCAGAAAAAAATATAATATATAATACAGGAATTATAGAATAAATCACCTGTTTATGTGAGATTTAGAATGTGGGACAAGGCTTTTTGGCTAAAATTGGCTAAATTCACATAATATTTTTTTCAAAAAACACATTTATGTTAGAATTTTTTGAGTTTTAATATTGCTATATTGTAAAATAAAGGTCATTCTTCGCATTAATGTAATGAATTTAAATCAAAATATTCAATAATATATATTACAAGGTGCGGACAGTGCTGGTGCTTAAAATTATAGAATCCCTCACAAAATATGATGTGACTGCAAGAAGCGAGCAGTTGACGACTAATTAGCGAGAATGTGGTGACAAAACAATGAACAGAATTGGCGACCATTTGGCGATGAAAAGGTCATTGTTTTGAGATAGGTTTGCAAACATTTGTTAATTGTCAATCTGGCGAACGTGGCGATTAATCGGCGAATTACAGACTGCTTAGAAACTGTTTGGTGAGCAAATGGCGCACGTGGCGATTATTACGTGAAAATTCAGCGAACATTCAACGCCAAAGTCATCAAACATTCCCCAAATAATCCCCAATTTGTGGCAAACACTTCGCCTAATTCCCCAATTAATTGCTAAATATTTCCCAACCGTTCGCCAGTTTCAGGTTTTTGGCGACAACTTTGCAAACAGTGGCGAGCAGTTGACGTATATTTGGCGAGCCCCGCAAATAGTTTGATACAGCTTAGTAAATATTTAGGGAAATTTTGTGTAAAATGTCAGGGTTCCCGAATCGTTGGTGACAGTTGGTTACCATTTTTTCGCCCGAATTTCGCCGATTTTTTTTCACCAACAATTCGCCCCAGCTTCAACTCTTTCCACGAGCATACTTTACAAAGAAAATGCGTATGTAAACGACCAGCGTAATATAATATCATTTAGTCAGATTGATTTTAAATACAAATGTTGCAGATATAAAATAAAAAATGGTCAGCTCGCGGCCATGTCGGGAATTTCATTGAGCCTCACATGCTAGATAAAAGATAGAGCTTTTTTATGAAAGAAAGTTTTGGTTATTAGGCCTAAACAAGGCTAATTTACCATTATATGATGTTTATCAAAACTTCAGTAACAGAGGGCTGATTCTGTGCTCGTTCTGAACCCTCTTTCCAGTTTGTGGTTGGTCGGCAAATAGGATACCAATCATTTATACTGTTAAAATTTTTTTTTTAGGATTTTAGTTATATTTACGAAGACATGTAATTTACGCACATTCGTTTTTTGGGTTACAGTTTCGGTTTGCAGACTGCACAGATCGCCTTCTTATGATAGTCGGTAGTTTAGGCGCGTTGTGCAATGGCGCAGCTTTACCGCTGATGATTATAGTGATGGGAACGATGACGGACAGTTTTGTCATGGATGAACGCTGTGCAGATCTGATAGACTCCATGATGCCAGACATGATGGCTCTGACTAATCTGACAGAAGAGCTCATCCGAGACGATCCAGATATGATAGGGTGAGTCAGCGAGGGAGTTTAAAGAGTTTCTATATTGGACAATACATTCCAGGCCTGTATCACTAATTAATATATCACGAATGTGTTTTGTTGGTTGTTTTTTTACTTGCAAAATGACAGTCATGATACTGAAAAGTTACAAAAATACAGCTATGGAGAAAACTTCACCTGGAATAGCAAGCAAAGTACGCTTAAGGTTTTTCTATTTTGTAAATTCTTATGAAACAATTTTCTTCGAACAATAGATATAACTATGCGCCCTATAGTGGTGGTAGCAATTTCTAATTTGCCATTGCCAATCTGGCCCATTCATAGGCTCATATAGAAACCCTTTTATAAAGAAAACATATGTTCCGATCTAGAAGCCATTTGCAAGTACATCCCTCTTGGGTGTTCCCGGTATAAACTTTAACTTTTATTCTTTACTAAATCTTACATTTATAACATAGAGGATACAATGCAAAGTATACAAAATACGTACGTTACACAATTAATAATAATATTTGACAACGAAATATGTCTCGACTTACGTACATATGCCTAAACGTGCAAATCAATGTGGCGAAAATTTCTTAGTAGATATAATACTATATCATTTAATGAAGGAATCTTCATATCATTTTATATTTGTAAACAATATGTTAATAATAGCACATGGCTTTTAGGGATTTGATGGACCAACTTGGCAAGGCAGACGAATGGGAAGGATGCAATACAAGCATTTTAGATGAAATGAAAGGGTATTCTATATACTATGTTGGTAAGTTACACACGCACGTACGGACGCACACAGACATACACACAAAGTATACACAAAATGCACCCAACCAACACGAGGCATTTACATTTAATATGGGGGAAGTGTTGTAAGTTAATATTGATTATCAAATGTAACTATAATAAGGTCCTGTTGGTGGCTTATCACAATATCTGAATATCTTATTATATATCTTATTTTTGATATATAACTAACCTAAGCTATTCATCCATCATTCCTTTTTACAGCCCTCGGTGGTGCTGTGGTCGTGTTTGGATATTTCCAAGTAGCATTCTGGCAGATGAGTGCAATCAGACAGACACAAAGAATTCGTGTGGCTCTGTTTGCAGCCATACTAAGACAAGAAATATCCTGGTTTGACACTCACGAAGCTGGCGAGCTCAACACACGAATGGCAGAGTGCGTAACCCCCTACTTTCTAAATATATTGCCTAGCATCAGTTAATCCATCAGTTCGTTTATCTGACGTCCTGAAGCATTACGATAATTTATCAGATATTTCAAGGAGTGAGAGCATGTTAAAAAAGTGATTGTATTTGGTAGGCCCTACATTTCAATTCTGCCCATTTAATTGGTATGCCAATAAATGCCGATAATTTAAATAATAATAAATAGCGTGGAACTAACATATAGAAATGATAATAATAATTTATATTCTTAGGATTACGTTCCAATCGTTTCTGCTTTCTTACGTTCGCAGTGACATACAGAAAATACAAGATGGTATAGGAGAGAAGCTTGGTATATTCCTTCAGTGGTTTTCAACGTTTCTTGCTGGCTTTACAATAGGATTCGTGTATGGATGGGAGCTGACATTAGTTATTCTTGCTGTCAGCCCTTTGCTGATAATTGCTGGGGCCGTTATGACGATGGTCAATAAGTGCACATTCATTCTTCTTCGTTTATATGAGATTACTTATCAATTGATAATAGTAATATTTGTTTTCTGATTTTTTGTACGATGACCCATCGAATGGTAGTGTAGTTCTACATAAGCCTCGGCCACATAAAGAGCTAATTTTTTCTGTGTTAAAATTATAGTCATATTAGAGACTTAGCAACTTTGATAATTGGTATGTATGTACGTATATTCTTGAGGGACATTTTCTACAGGTAGACTTATAGTAAACTAATATTTCAATATAAATAAACGCTTAGACTGCACCGGCAGATTTAACAATTCACATTAATTAGATAGCTATTGAAAAAACACACATTTCGGGTTTGTTGTTCAGATTGGTGCATCAATGACGACCAAAGAGTTGCACGCATACGCTAAAGCAGGCGCAGTTGCAGAAGAAGTGTTAGCAGCAATACGGACGGTGGTCGCTTTTGGAGGACAAAAGAAAGAAAGCGACAGGTATTTACTATAACTATTTATCAAAACATTAAATACTTGTTCCGCGGATATATTACAAATATGTAGAACCTGTACCACAAAGAAACTGTTTCTGAATTTAGATGAATTCGCACTATAAATTTAAGAAAAGGGGCTGCATGCATGCATTTTGAAAAAACCATATTTGTGAATACATACGATAAATTTTAGCAATAAAATTTAAGCATTGCAAATTGATGGATTTATCGGTGTTTGGGGTAAATAATCACCCCAGATTCATTATGAAATATTTGGGAGTAGATAATTTAAATTAAATTAAATTTTTCAATAGTACGAAAAGTAAAACATTACACTGCCACTACAATGATCTGAGCAAACTGTGATGTCTCTATCATTAAATATTATTTGGTTATATCGTGTGGATTCACATCCCAAAGCAATGTTTATAAAGTAGCAGTAATCAGGAGTAATTGTAAAAATTATACAAAAATAAGCAAACTCCGCTGTAGTCTTCATCTGCTTTACCATAACCTGTTATACTATATTATCTGATTATACATGTAGGCCTATTTGTTACCGCATACATCACATGCTTTGATGACAACACTCTTAACCTATATGGTTAGACATTTTCTAGAGAGAGCTGTGCTTGGCCAACAAATGTGGGGCTATATTATAATCAGTCCAAGTAGGTTCCTGGCTGGCAGTTACGTATTAGGGATGCATATTTTACGTTACTGTGCTCCTATTATTTTGTTTACCCCACATCACTTTCTACATATCTTATTTATGTTGCTGCATCCGTTGTAGTATTGCAAAAAACACATTTTTATATATAAAAAAATATATAGTATATAATGCTGAAATAATTGTTCTGGATACCAGTAGCCGTTTCCTCAACCGGTTATGCTGTAGATCTGGTAATTTTTGCGTGTTTATATTTTCGTGAATTTAGGATTTTGGGACCTTTCGTGAAGTCTAGAATTCGCGAATTACAAATTTCGATGATAGTAGCGCTATTATAATAATAACTTTCACGAGATTCTTAAATTCGCGAATTTGTCCTCGCGAAAATTGCGAGTATTAAAACCTCGCTAATATTACAGATCAACATTATTTAGATAACATTAACCAAATGTTTATACCACATATAACCATTCGCAATATATATGTGCCACGAATTTTGAAGGCACATACAACACTTATATGTTGCTAGAATACGATTCATTTTTCATGGGAATTAGGAATATGTCCGATAATGCTTGAACTGTGTGTTGTTGCTGGTATTATTATATGTTACACAAACTTCTTACAGATCAAATCATGTAAAACATATAAATGTGCGTGTCATTATAACAGAATAGTAGATCTATGTTCTTCGATGTGTTAACAGATACAATGTCAATTTGGAAGAAGCTCAAACATTTGGTATTAGAAAAGGATTGGTGAATGGTTTAGCAATGGGATTTCTGTACGTAGTCATGTTTGGAGCGTATGCTTTGGCATTCTGGTATGGTACACAACTGTTTTTGGATGGAAAATACTCACCCGGGGATATTCTCATTGTGAGTTACATGTTATGGAAATATTGATGACATAGTAACGTTCGTTTATTTATTAAGAACATTTATATATACAAATATAGAATAAGACTAGGTCGATGCGTTTTCTATATTATGTCGATATTTTTTTAATATTTAGGATTCTATGACATGTTTCATCTCAACAAATTTGTTATTTAGCACTGATGTAGTCCACTGAGTATCTGACTTTTAGAAAAGTGAAGATAGGCCTTTGAAGAAGTTCCTTTGATCCTAGGTGAGGAAAATTGCAGAATAATACGGCATTTATTACCAGAACTGTTTTGATTGTTTACAGGTATTCTTCTGTGTTCTTATGGGAGCGTTCGCGTTAGGTAATGGTGCTCCAAACCTTCAAAACTTTGCCACAGCAAGAGGAGCTGCGTATGCCATATTTGTTATCATTGACATGGTGAATGCATATTTTTATTATTAGATGTTTTCAATTATTTGCACACAAGTGCCACTTCGAATTAAAAAAACACCGACGGACCTATTTTAAAATTAATATTTCTTTTCAATATTTATATTATGAGTGAAGTGCAGAAGAGTTTTTTTCCATGGCGGATATTTACAATTCCGCATGCGAATAGTTTTTGTCCAAGCAAGCCACATGCATATTTACATTTAATTATTTCTTAACGTAATCCAATGGTAATACTTATATTTCCTTCCACAGGAGCCAGCTATAGATAGAACATCTACTGCAGGATTGAAACCAGAGAAAGTAGACGGCAACATTGAGTTTGCTGACGTGTTTTTTAATTATCCTTCACGCCCGGATACTCCCGTAAGTGAACCAGACTCAACTGACCATATACTACGTGAAAAAACACGAAACGTCGATACACATGACATAATTATTGAAGTTATTGATCAGCGAGTTCAGAACACCCACCTCATCTAATCAAATATAATATGAAATTATGTAGGCGAATAGTATTGAGTTTTGAAGGGGAAAAAATATGCCAAGGCTGAATTTTTCAGGAAATCTTCGAAATACCATTACAAATAACATAATAAAACTCCCCGTGATTCCCGCTGGAGCCTTTTACAGTATTCTAGATGGCGTCCAAGATGGCCGCCAAAATGTTAATACCCCCAAAATATTATGACAAAAGGTTTCTCAACTGTTTTCTATCCTACTTGGCATATAGTGAATGACAGAAAAAAATCTATCAAAATCTGACCCTAAAATGGATGAAAACTGGGTCATCTCCAAGATGGCCGCAATTGTCCGTGAAAATCGGTAAACCATCCTAATTTTCCAAAAATAGTTTATAATCCATGTTTTTAGGTGTTGGGAAACTCATAGGTTCAAATAACATTTAGGCAGTGTCAAAAATCTAGGATGGCGGTGGGGCTAGGGGGGCACAATTCAAGGTCAATGTTAAAATAATCGAAAAATGATTTGTACCAAATAAAGCTAAGAACATGTGTAATACCTCATTTTCATGGGATTTTGACTTGTAAACTCTTTAATGGTATTATGTCTGTGATTCAAGGTGACCTTCAAGGTCAAAGCGCTAATATTAAGGTCACATTCTTGAAAATAATATCTGTAACAAATACAAATATAAACAAACATCATAATCTGATAATTATGTAATATTTCTTTTTGAGGCGGTTTTCACTGGAGAATCCATTTATGGTATTATTTTGGTGATTCAAGGACTTCTTCAAGATTAAAAAGTAAATTCCAAGGTTAAAATGTAAAAACAAATATTATTTTTTGAAGATTAAAGGTCTTCAATGTAAAAAACGTCAATTGTAAGATCAAGTGTAATGAGGCCTATCTGTTTTTTCGTATAAAAAGAGTTAACCGACCTAACCTATCCTACTGGAAGATCCATTTCTGGTATTATTTTAGTGATTCAACCTCATCTTCAAAGTCCAATGTCAATGTCAAGGTCAAAGGAGCGGAAATATAATTCAAACAAACTAAAATAACACAATGTAATACCTTGTTTCAATTTTATTTTGGCTAGAAAATCCGTTTCTGGTAATAGATAGCCCCAAAGTCTCATTCAAAAAAACATTTTACACAAATAAAAATAGAAAGAAGTGTAATCCATATCTTTGATGAGGTTTTTTAACTGCAATTCTTGTAGTACAATGTTGATGGTTAAATGTCATCATATTTGTGGCTATCATATTAGATAGCTATTTTAGACTGAATAAAGTGTTCTTCAACGCCTACACAACGCACTTAACGCTTTCCCATTGCCATTTCCCACGCTTCATCGTCGCCCTGTACTGCCTCGTCCCCACCACATTTTAACACATAACTTCATAATTTTTATATCAAAATGTACTTTTTTACAAAAGGATTAAAATGGAACAGGCTTTCAGTCACGACATATTCACATATATCACTTATTTTTAATTTATGTTATGCTAATGATTGAAATAATATTCAAAATGTCACACATATCAAAATCTTGCTATTTCCCTTATCATTATACCTTAAGTTGCAAATAAATGATATGCTTGACTATTTAGTGACTCAGAACCTGTTTCATTTTAATCCTTATGGCAATAAAAGGACATGTAGATTTAAATCATAAAATTATGTTGATTACAAGCCGAGATATAGCGGTTTTAACATTTTGGACGCCATCTTGAATAATAGGTTCCAGCGGGAATCACGGGAGTTTTAGTATGTTGTTTCTAATGGTATTTGGAGAGTTTCCTGAAAAATTCAGCTTTGGCATATTTTCCCCCTCTTCAGCCTGATTACAGGTGTAATACTATTCGCTTATGGTGCAGGTGTGACATTCTGATGGCGATGAGGATATATTTTGCTATTATGTGGTGACTCCTTAACCATGAATCTTCTATGCTTTCTTTAGATTTTGCGAGGGTTCACCTTGGATGTGAATGTAGGGCAAACCATGGCTCTGGTGGGTCCTAGTGGTTGTGGTAAGAGTACTACAGTTCAACTCATACAGCGCTTTTACGATCCTGCCCAAGGAACGGTTAGTAGTAGGCCTACTATAAAACGGCTTTTTATAAAATACCGAAAGCAAGTACTGTGTTTTCCGAGAAATTAATTAAAAGTAGCCTTATGTGATTTTTTATAATGTAATTACAGGTACGACTAGATGGTGTGGATTTACGGGAGCTAAATGTTGCCTGGTTAAGACAACAAATTGGTGTGGTGAACCAAGAACCTGTGCTATTTGCCACAACCATCAAAGAAAATATTCAATATGGCCGTGACGGAGTGACGACGACTGAAATAGAAGCTGCTGCGAAAGAAGCGAATGCCCATAATTTTATCATGCAGTTACCACAGGTAAAAAGTAAATGATACAATTATTATACTAGCATTGATTATAATCTCTCATCTCCTAATACTTTTTCCCATGTAAAGATTCTTGCGCAGTGTTAGTTCAAGTTGCGTTTCTTGATTAAAAAAAAAATCAATTAAATGCATATACGATGATTATCACTAATTATGCATCCCCTGGATTATAATGGACACGTCAAAGAACTCTTACGAAAGTCACTAGAAACCTCCTCGGCGTATGGTGGACTTACCATCGCCTTAGGAGCACATTAAGAACTAAGCACGATGTTAAGTTGTTTTTATGGAGCTCTTACAACGCTTGTACAAACGCCAGGAGCAAATGCTCCTAAACTTTTTGTCGTTCTTAAACATTCGTGCGACATCCACAAGATAAACGTGGGAGCTCTACAGCCATCGCGCAAATGCAATCACATAATATTATCAAGTGTGTCTCAAGCTTCTCTTGTGAATTAAAACGACAACCGTACCAACTTCGTAATAAGGATGTAAAAAATAAAACGAGCTATGTGATACAAATCGACGAATATGGTACGATCGCCTTTGGAACACCCTAAGAACTACGTACAATGTTTGCAGATTTTCGGTGTCAAAACCCAATCAATGACTCGTCATGCTGTTCTTACGGAGTTCTTATAGCGTTCTTAGTAGTTCCATAGGGTGTTCCGAAATTGATAGAACGTCAACACTACGACGAGGGTTTTCTTGAGACGTTCGTGAAAGTACTACTTCTCAGATATTTCCAAGACCTTTCTACGAAATAATAACAATATATAATTATATAACAATATATTGTGTGGAGACTAAAATTTTAAATTACTTCTTTCTACACTCGTTGTGAGAGGTTTTTTGAAAAGTTGTGATACAATTATTTTTCACACGCACTTTGGGAGAGGATTATTTATTTCCAGACTACTCCAGAGATAATCTCAACCTTTCACAGCACCAAATTATTTATTTCCAAAACTCCAACCCCACCCACCCCTAATATTTTAATGGACGCCCCCTAACGATCATTTTTCAAGATAGGTAGCGCCAATAAACAAAAGTGCGAATGCGATTTATTGATTGTTAAATTCGCGAATATGTAGTCTTCGAAAAATTCGCGATAAAAAAGCTCGCCAATATTACACGATTTGACGCATCGGCAAACAAGTCACCTTGAATGCTTCGAAAAATTCCAGCCCTAATATCAATTGAAAAAACAATCTACCCCCCCCCCCTCCCAGAACATGAAGTGGTCGCTCAATAAGCCTACCGAAGTTCATGTTGCTTTATCTCACCCGGGACCTAGTCCTGTTACATGTATGCTTCTCTGATAATATTAACCCTTCAGCCGCCAAATTATTCAATTTGAATTTTCACCCACCTGAAGTTGTGTCTCGCTGACAAAATGAATCGGGCTTTAGGTCACCTTTGTGCACATATAGGCTAAACTGGGCCAGGAGAACCTCCTGAGGATGGTGAGATGATTGAGATGACACTGTCCTCCAGACACAGGATTCGAAATTCGAGCCCTGGCGGTCTGAGGCCGAGCACGCTACCTCTCGGTCACGGAGGCTCCCCACAATACTGACTTTCACACGTGGATGGGGAAGAAACATTTTTGTTTCTTTGAAACCGCCGAGACCGGGAACCGAACCCCGAACTCTGGCGTGAAAGGCAGCGGTGCTAACCACTACCCTAGGGCCCCCGCCGCGATCCACAACTTCAAGTTAGTGAAAATTATTCAGATTTGACAGAATGGAGGTCAACTCTTTTCAAATCCTACTGGTTGATGTCACATTTTATCCTCAACATATTTAAAATGTGGTATTTAATGTGCTAAGAAAAAATGAAAACCTGAATATATGCGGCACCGGCGCTTAAAGGGTTAAGATGTTTATTTCACTTCTCATAGCAATACGATACGCTGGTGGGGGAGCGAGGAGCTCAGCTCAGTGGCGGCCAGAAACAACGGATTGCCATCGCACGTGCTCTGGTCCGTAATCCCAAGATTATTTTGCTTGACGAAGCGACATCTGCCCTCGACACAGAGAGTGAAGCGATTGTTCAAGAGGCGTTAGATAAGGTATTTTGTTATCTTAAGATAATTCTAAGAGTGTAAAGCACAGAAAAATAGAAACAAAAACGTAAATAATTCGAATTATTTTTATATAGGCCTATATATTTTAGTCAACTTGTTGTTTGATACAAACAGGCTCGCATGGGTCGCACTACTATAGTGATTGCACATCGTCTGTCCACGGTGAGAAATGCTGACGTCATCTGTGGAATAGATGAAGGTGTTGTGGCAGAAACAGGAAGTCACGCTGAGCTAATGAAACAAGGTGGTATCTACCATACACTAGTTACAAACCAGGTGAGGGAATGGATTATTTGTATAGCCGTTACATTACAAAAGTAAAAATTACATAATATGTTGCCACGTTGTAGAGAATGAGAGACTTCCACTAAACAAATTATAGTCAGCCTCTCTCGATACTTAAGGTGTGGTAAAGTTGCTTCAAAATGGCTTTCTGATACTGAAAAGATAACACGCAGCGAGTGATCCTTGGTGACTCACTCTGGTGCAAATAGGCATCTCCTCTGTCCGTAATTTTTTGAATGACTTGATCATCTTCAGAGGTGTGTTTTGGACACACATCTGTGAATGACAGAATTACAAAGTGCAGAATTGAAAATAAACTGTCCTGTTTCTATCCTTATAACTATGATCTTAGTACTCCGGATACACATTTAAATGTTATCGTATCCTTAACATGACAGATCGCTGCAATCCCTTGTTATATAACAGCATAGAAAATGACATTCTAAAGCGTCAACTGTTTAACAAATGCAAAGTTGCTTAGGCCCAACCTGGAAAAAAGTACATTTAGAATAATTAAATTATACTTCAAATTTGCTCTAAAAGTTGTATAAACCAGAATTTCCCAGATAACATTGGTACCATCAGACTTCAAAAGCTATGTTTTAAATTAATATCTAGCATTTAATATTAGGCCTACATCTGAAACTATATTACTATGTTAAGGACTACATGGGCTGTCCAGAAAAACAAATTGTTTACGGCTATAATAAATAAGTTTATATCGTGAATTCGTTTGTTCCGCTACTCTGGCTAGCTGACTGACTGAGTAAATGATGTATTGATTTTTTTATGTTTTATATGTTTTTTTGTGAGGACAATTAAAGTACTATTGCAAACACAAAGAGTTACAAAATGTACTATATAATCTCGCTAGTTTTTATTCCCATTTTTATCTGCGTATGTATTCGTTGTTGCTTTACGAGCTTTATCAGATATCAAATTCCATATGTTTTGGGACCATTAAACCTCAAACTATTGTGGTGAGCTGCTGGTAGGCCTACTGTTACGTACTGACTCTCAATACCTTTGAACAGTTTGGAACACTGTATATGACAACCTCGATGAAACATACAACCCGGCCGTTGTTTCGAGCCACAACCGTACTGAATCAGCAGCCCTCAGGGCTGGCCCATTCATTTAGGCACAACAATCGTCCTCCTACCTGTGAGATGTGCCGAAACTAATTTATTCATGTTATTATTCATGTTGCATGAAATGTACATGTAGAACAATTTTCTATGTATTCTTGAACACTTGGTGAAAACGAGTAGGAAAAGCAGACACGAATAGCACACGCTAAATGCCCTATAAGAAGAATACAGATTATGATCGTAATAATAATTACTTGGTTGGAAATGGATAAGCCATCTTAATGTAGAGATAACTTGTGTTTCAGACAAACATTGCAGACGAAGTTTTCAATGGTAAGTCCTTCTTCACATGTTCACTGCCTTACCAGTTTTTTTGACATTGTTGTCAATATTTTTGTGTTGTAAGTTATTTTTAACCGAGGCCGTCTTCTTTGCAAATATCCCTTTTTCACTGTTGTGACATCGGCTTTTATGCCGTTTGTCAAATCACATAAAATTATAAGGAGATTTAAATTTCCTGCAATATTATCAAAGAATAGAAAAATATTATGAAACCCTTTTCAGTTGTTTTGGCCAGTGATAGAATAGATATCATAGAAATATTATCATATATGTTTCGTCGCAGAAAAAATCAATGGAAGCGAAAAATATCAAATACAGCGCACATTTTCTAGTGGTAGTGAAACAAAGATACCTGGATCTCCAATGAAGGTCAAATCCATATCCGAAGAGAAAGAGGTATGTGAACTTATATCCCTATCTATATATCTATATCTATATACCTTTATATAAATAAAATATTATGTCATAATTAAACATAGTTTGCGATGTGGTTTGTCATGATATGGATTTCATGTGTTTATGAAAAACAAAACGTTCTTACAAAATTATTACAAATATCAGTGACTATATCACAGATTTGTTTTGCAGGACGAAAACTTACCTGACCCAGGGATGGGACGTATTCTTAAACTGAATGCATCTGAGTGGCCGTATATTACATTAGGATGCATTTGTGCCGCAGTCACTGGTATTATTCAACCTCTGTTTGCAGTCATTTTTGCAGAGATCCTTGGTGTAAGCTACCACTTGTTTTTAAACACTGATATTTAGTTTTTTAAGACTAGCACACTTAATTTGAAGTAAGGAAACATTAGTTTGCTTTAATTGGCCGTGATATTGTAATTCATTATGGGACAGCCCAACAGACACGAGACGTTGACCATATGCTGGATTAATGCTGAATCAATCGCCTGCAAAGTTAACCCACCATTAAACCAATATAGGCGCAGCATGTCGTATTTGTTGCATGGGATGGTGTATGTACGCTTATTGTCACATCAGAGTACTTCTTGATCACAATTCACAGCTATTTATTCACCCCATTTCACGATCACAGGTATTTCCAGATGTTCGATCACAGCCACAGGTAATTATCAGGCACATTCATACTGCGATTTTCTTGGATGCAATAAGCGACAAAAACATCATCTAGAAAGAAAACATTTTTTATAATGGGTAATTCATGAAATCACAGTTATCGGAAAAAATCATCTCTGAGCACACACTTCACAGGTATATTTAGGAATCAAGTCACATATAACAGGTAATTGCCCAAATTACAGATCACAGCTAATTACAAGCCCCAATAACGAATCACGATTAACAAAAGGCCAAAATAACGGATAACGGAATAAGTATTTCCCCCCTCAGTACTCTATATATATTTTACAAATGCATACAAGAAACTTCACAGTCCGGTCCGTCTTTCAGGTTTATGCAATACCAGATCATGACGAACTGGAGAAAGAAGCTAATAAATATTCCGTCCTATTCGCAATAATTGGTGTCGTAGCAGGAATCGCCATGACAGGCCAGGTTAGAATTTCATTTATCTACTATACAAGGACCTTCAAATTCACCAATAGCTATAGTCTCATGAATAATATACGTTACTTATTTTATTTCAGGGATATATGTTCGCTAAATCAGGTGAAACTCTGACTACACGGCTGAGAGACAAGACATTTTATACTCTTCTGGGACAGGTAAAAATATACATCAATCAATTATAGTAGCAAAAGCAAAACACTATATTTGTATATAGACATGATAATATTTGGTATTAATGTTCCCTCAGGATATGGCTTTCTTTGATGATCAGAAGAACAGTTTGGGAGCCATGACCACCCGCCTCTCCACAGATGCTTCTGCCGTTCAAGGAGTGAGTATGATATGTCATGCAAACTAGAATTACCGGTATCTTAGTTGGCTACACCTTCGTTTACAAACAAGTTTCTAATTGAATACCACTAAAAATTTACCAGCAAACACGACACATCGATAACCGTGAACTGAGGTCAACGTGATTTCATTACAGTTTATCCGACATTTCATGATAAAATATCAATGCTGTACACATATCACATAAATTATTCTGTAAAAACTTAAAGTATTTGACACCATTGGCAGATTAATTTGACTGTATAGTATGAGCAACTACCATAACTTATCCTAACAGCCCTAGCATCGAACCAGCCATGGTTCTTTGTCTGCGTAAGTTTTTGCTGTATACTACTATATGCTGATACTATATTGTACTGAAAATGTTTTGTTGTTTTTTACTGTTTTTGATAATTTTCCTGTCTAATTATTATTTAAAAATTTTACATGTTTTCGTTGTTAATTTCATGGGTGGCCCGTACGATAGCGACCTAAAAGCGTCTTAGTACGGGTCTCCTGGTCGTAATACATTTAAATTGTTTTATGTTTATTGTATGTTTTTTACATTACGTCCTAATAAATTCATCTGAGTCTGAGTCTAACATAATTTCAACAAATTGTGTTTCAGGCTACAGGTGTTAGGGCTGGCATGATGATTGCCAGTGTGACCAGCCTTGTTACGGGTTTAGTCATTGGGTTTGTGTACAGTTGGCAGTTGGCGCTTGTTATTTTAGCATTCGCACCTTTCATGGTGGCTGCCGGTTTCATTCAAATGAAAATGATGTCAGGCGGTGCCAATCAAGATAAAGAGGATATGGAAGCAGCTGGAAAGGTGAAATAAATGTTTATTCAGGGGTGATATTAGGACTAATACATTTTATTTATAGCATCCCCATGTGATATTAATTGACCTGTTGGCCATACTGGAGCTCCAATATTGATAATGTTTAGGGCTCATCTCCACCGTCACATTATCCCCTCTGGAACTTTATAAAACAGCACTTCGCGATGATTTTTGCCAATTGTCGTTACTGAGTTTGTATACATGTGGTTCAATGTGTGAAATATGCCTCATGTTTTCTACGATTATAAACTTATGTCAACAAATTTTGGTAACAAAATAAATATGCGATAACAATTAATAAAAGGTCAACGGTAAAACCTGTAAAATATATATGTTATGTACTAGTTCTTAACACGTTTAAAATTAGAGACATATAATAATGATCAATAGAAGATTACACGTGTATTATTGCGGATGTAGTAATCAGTGATCAGCTTAATATCAGGATTTTTATGTATAATATAAATCCACCCGAAAACAGTGCTCTACTGCAAGATAAAACTAGCTCATCAATATTACGCAATTTGGTGCAGATTAATGCTAGACACGACGCTCTAAATAAAACGCATATTTACACATGGCTAAACTTTTTTTTCTAATTAGTTAATAAAGAGTAGTATAATTAATATAAAATGCATCCACTGGATAGCGTCGTGTCTGAAACATGGGTCTGCAGCAATATGCACAGTACCAATGTCTAGGACACGGTGCTGCGACGGGAAGATTAAAACTAATGTTATTGTATATCACTGTATATCACTTAATATTTCATGCTGTTCTTTTATTAAATAATGTATTTTTGATCAAACCTATATTATATATATATGTATATATATATATATATATATTTATACATATATATATGTATATAGACATATTTATATGGTATTTAAAAAAATCTTTATGTTACATTCAATCATTGTACCTCACTACCTCACATTATTTTCTGCATTATGTTTCTTATGTATTTAAATATTTTATTTTATTACTATGTATTATTACCTTTGATATTGACTATTGTTACATGTATGTACTACTATTGCATACTCCAAGCCATGTATGGCCCGAGTTTAATAAACTATTGTCTATTGTCTATTGGTGTCAGCTCATTAGCCGCCACGCAGCTAAATCACTTCTGAGATATTTGATATAATTGATAATTTAGAATGTTTTTTTGACACTAGTTATCAATCACTACATAGATATCATCACTATAATTAGTATTTACAATTAGGATGAAAACCACCAAGACCTCAACATGTCAACGAAAACATCGCTACTGAACTGTCAGATTTAATCCACTTTGGTTATATGTATATAGGTTGAGTGTTTAACACGTTTAGAAATAACAGGCATAGAATGAGCTATCACAGTTAAATAAATGAAATGAATCGGGCTTTATGCCACCTTTGTGCACATATAGGCTAAACTGGTGAGATGATTGAGATGACACTGTCCTCCAGACACAAGATTCGAAATTCGAGCCCTGGCGGTCTGAGGCCGAGCACGCTACCTCTCGGTCACGGAGGCTCCCCACAATACTCACTTTCACACGTGGATGGGGAAGAAACAATTTTGTTTCTTTCAAACCGCAGAGACTGGGAACCGAACCCCGGACTCTGGCGTGAAAGGCAGCGGTGCTAACCACTACCTTAGGGCCCCCGCCCTCACAGTTAAATGGTCTGTATGCGATAAAAACAGTCCCATTGCGTGTCTGTTTACTTCTGTCAACTCGCACAACAATAGTATGCATGGTTGTACATGAGAGGGGTCTTACTTATATATTATAGATCAGCCTGTACAATTTATTTTTTCAGGTTGGTGTTGAGAGTATTGAAAACATAAGAACTGTTGCCACTCTCTGTAAAGAGGATCATTTCTACAACGTATTTGTTCAATATACAGAAGGTCCATATAAGTAAGTACCGCTGTTAATACATTGGATGGACAATCTGACAAAAGGGTCAGTGGATACCTCGATAACTTTTCTTGGTAATCATAATTTCAGAAAGAAATAGGCCTACGCTACATGCTCACTCTTAAATAGTAGCAATATAATATATATGACACGTTTAAAGTATTATCATAAAGTATTATCATTGATATATATTATTGCAGAAAGAATATGAAGAAAGCAAATATACAGGGGCTTGCATACTCGTTCTCACAAGGAATTATTTTCTTTGCTTATGCTGCCTGTTTCACGATGGGTGCATGGCTAATAGAACGTGGAGACCTCACATATACAGAAATGTTCAAGTAACTAATAATAAGCTATTTTTTGACCTCCTTCGAAGCTTTACGCTCACAGTTCTTATGTCTATTTTATGATTATTGTACAGCACTAGTGCTGATGTAAATTTAGTTATTTAAGTGTTGTTTTCTTAGAAATGATATAGGGTTTTTCTGTCAATTTATCACAATATTTTGGTTCAAGGGTATTTGGAGCCATCGTATTTAGTGCCATGGGAGTGGGTAATGCATCTTCGTTCGCTCCTGATTATGGGAAAGCCAAGGTAGCAGCTTCTAGGTTGTTTGCACTGTATGACAGAGAAGTACCGATTGATAGCTACTCAGACGAAGGAGAAAAACTGGTAAGAAATGCTGAGTTCTTCTATTTCACAAAGTGAGATTATTAGGCCTATTTAAGACATAAAGAAGACATTAAGCAGACACTAAAATGTATTCTGTATGTATAGAGCATATGTTATGCTATTAGGTTTTAGACTTAAGCTCACGAGTTTAATGTTGTAGAGTATCGTTGAAGGTTCTCTGGATTTGAGCAATGTTTTCTTCAGTTATCCCACAAGGCCAAACATAGTTGTGCTGAAAGGTATTGTGAAAATATATAGAGTGAGAGATGTTTGGCTAATTATAATACATCAGAAAGAGTGATTTATTATGTCTACTTCAAATATGAACCCTGCACGGTGTTCTGATATTATCAATTATAATACAATTTTTTATGATAAAAATATATATTTTATAATAATATAAACGCTATAAATATGCGGTGTAGAGCGACATAATTGAATGTGAAAGTATATAATATTATGTTACCATCGTTTAGGTGTGGATTTAAAAGTTAAGACTGGCCAGGTGGTGGCGCTGGTAGGAAGCAGCGGTTGTGGTAAGAGTACCATCATTCAGCTGCTGGAAAGATTCTATGATCCTCACACGGGACAAGTGGTGAGTAGGATTACTCGGTGGTTATAGATAATCCCTGATCCTCACACGGGACAAGTGGTGAGTAGGATTATTCGGTGGTTGTAGATAATCCCTGATCCTCACACGGGACAAGTGGTGAGTAGGATTACTCGGTGGTTAAAGATAATCCCTGATCCTCACACGAGACAAGTGGTGAGTAGGATTATTCGGTTGTTATAGATAATCCCTGATCCTCACACGGGACAAGTGGTGAGTAGGATTACTCGGGGGTTATAATCCCTGATCCTCACACGGGACAAGTGGTGAGTAGGATTACTCGGGGGTTATAATCCCTGATCCTCACACGGGACAAGTGGTGAGTAGGATTACTCGGTGGTTATAATCCCTGATCCTCACACGGGACAAGTGGTGAGAAGGATTACTCGGGGGTTATAATCCCTGATCCTCACACAGGACAAGTAGTGAGTAGGATTACTCGGTGGTTATAATCCCTGATCCTCACACGGGACAAGTGGTGAGAAGGATTACTCGGTGGTTATAATCCCTGATTCTCACACGGGACAAGTGGGAATAATCTTTTTTTTTTAATAAATAACCCAAATTCAAAATGTAAAGCTCTGATATAGAACAGGTAGCATTATAAAATTGGTCTTGTGAGTGTTTATATTTCGATAATAATTTCACATCAGGTTTATCATTAAATAGCAGAGAGAGAAATTAAAAATGTTTTTCATGATTACAAAACAGAATAGTACAATACGGGAGCGATGGTGGATAGGAGTAGACTTTCTAAAACAGCGAGCTGTTTCATGTCAAGTAGAAAGTAGGCGTATGTTAAGATGACACGGCAATATTGCGGTTGATATTATCCATAGACTACCAAGATATTATCAAGATGAAAACCATATCTGGGTCATTTCCATATCTTTAATCTTGAACATGCATGACAAAATTGAACAATACTATGAAATCCGATTAGTAGTTAACCCTACAGTACACTCTAAACAATATTGGTTCCTAAGAAGATACCCTTCAGTACTATCACAATGCAACCCCAGGAGAACCCTGCAAGGGTTCTCCTGGGTTTGCATGGTGACAGTACTGAAGGGTTCTTTTTAAAGAACATATTGTTTAGGGTGTACAAGTGATCAATACAAGGATTTAAAATCAGGCTAGCTCATTGGCAGCATGGTTGATTCAGATACTGTGTAATCCCGCAGCATTAGATGTATTTCTTCTGTGCACACATATGCACTGACCCAAACTACTCAAATTCATGGGATAATGATGCCAATCGAGAAATATACCCGATTAAAAAAACATGATACACAAATAATGATAAATGACCAATATGTAAAAGCGGACGATAAAGCCTAAAACAATCAAGTACGCCTATAATCAAAGTAACAAGGGGATGTTAATTCGACAAGGCATTTGGCAAATATGAATATTTCTAGCATGATAAAAATAATTGTGTGGAGATAAGTTTATATTGCCACAGGTGTGAACCCTAACTAAATGTACAGAGGTGAGGGATACAAATTTAAAAAAATTAAAACTAACGGTGGAATGCTTAAAAATGTTTTCCAGGATAATGGTGGCTGCCATATATGAACGAGCAAAGCGATGTAAATGAATCGAATCGAGTTTATCGTGTGCATGTTGTTATTTTTAATTATTTTTAAAATTATTATTAAAAAATTGCATCATGTTTAAAATGTGTAATATATATTATATATTTTTTTTGTCAAAGGACGAACAAGTTGTTTTACAAGATGGCGATTTCAGCCATCTTGGATTTATGCCCGAGCGTGAATCCTTGGAATAAAATGTCAGTTGCCGGACCATAAGTAGATCTATTTATATTTCTCTCCTAGATGCTGGATGGCCATGATATTCGCTCGCTGCACATACAGTGGCTCCGTGGTCAAATGGGTCTTGTCCAGCAGGAACCCATCCTATTTGACTGCAGCATCAAAAATAATATTGCATATGGAGATAACAGCAGGGACGTCTCAATGCAAGAAATTATAGACGCTGCAAAGCAGGCTAATATACATACCTTCGTATCTTCACTGCCAGAGGTGGGTGATGTCTGAAATATGACTCAATATCACTTATAATGTCCGCAGTATTATTTATTTACATTTGTATATCTTTAACAATACAATATAACTATAAGTGTATACGATACAAGCCTTCACCAATCAGCTTGAGTATATTATGTTGTTATTTAGGGATACGATACCAACGTAGGCGACAAAGGTGCTCAGTTGAGTGGAGGACAGAAACAGAGAGTAGCAATAGCTCGTGCGCTGATTAGAAATCCAAAGATTCTATTGCTCGATGAGGCCACCTCAGCGTTAGATACTGAAAGTGAGAAGGTGAATAAATATGTAGAAAATACACAATTATTATAACAAACCTTGAAGTAAAAAGGCCTAATTGTATATCACATGCCACAATTGTTCAATACAGGTACGTTCATGCATGTGTAACGTTGAATAATCGGAACGGGTCACTTACAGGTAGCTGGTGGACAGGTAAATGCGATGTTATTTATCTCGATTGAATTTGCAAGGTCACGGGAGGAATTGAAGGATGTTGGGGGTTCATTATTTACCTTGTCCATGGGAGTAGGCTACATGTATATTTTGTTTCCAATCATGAAATAAGTTATTTTTGTTAATGATTTTTACAGGTTGTACAGGAAGCATTAGAAGCAGCACAGAAAGGTCGCACCAGCATCGTGATAGCACATCGTCTGTCCACCATACAAAATGCAGATTGTATTGTGGTGCTCAGGAATGGAATTATCACGGAAATGGGAACTCACAGCTCTTTATTGGAACAGAGAGGCTTTTATCATAAGCTACACGCTGTCCAAGCACAAGCTACATGAACAGTGCGTGTGAACGTGATATGCAATCATGTTCTTTCACATCTAAATTTAGAATGTGGAAAATGATTAATCTAAATGCAGCAAGAGCTAATAGGACATATTTACAATTTTGTATGTGATAATGAAACATAATCACACGCCCATAAATATACATAGGACTACCTATAGCACTACCGATCTGATGGAAAAGCACAGGAGGTTAACATTTTCAAAATTTGGTATTTTAGTAAAATTTTAGCCGTGTCCATTCTGTTTCAGAAGGTATGAAGTTTATAGTTCTGACACTATCAGCCTATAACTCAAATTTAACTTGATATTGCATTGTAACAAGGTAACTTAAGGTGGTCATGTTATAAATGTATTGTTACTGTGACTCAGACGTCAAGTGCGGGATACCCAAATATGTTTAAAGGCAAACATGAACATTGTAACAGTGTTGAAATATTGATGCATATACCAGTTAGCTATTTCATAATTTCCAAGATTATGATTTTCGAATGGTCTTAGATCATATTAGCGCTTTTATTTATTATTTTCAGCTGATTTCCCTTTGTTTTAACCTCTATAATAACGTATAAAAACCCAAGTTAATATTATATAAAATATGATCAAGGTCAAGGTCATATTAAACAGACATGTGTATATTGTGCTTATACATTATTTTATAATGTCACATACGTCATGTGTACGTAAACGAATTAAAATTATATGGAACCTAATACATAAGTCAAAATTATGATTTTTAAATCTTTTCTGACATATATACACTTCCGGTATTTGCTCATATGAGATTTTAGTTTATGTCAATTTCTATACAACTTTTTTATTATTCACTCGCCGATGCACATTTCTGCAATCTAATTAGCATTAACATTTATTTACATCTTGTTAATGAAGAATTGAATGGGAACATTTTTAAAATATATGTGTTATTCATTTGACCAGATCCGACATGATTGTCTTTATTTATTATATATATCTGTTGAAATGGTAGTCCATTTTGTTTAAGTTCAAGTACTGAACCACATGTATACTTTAAGGTCTTAAGAATAGAATGATCCGTTGATCTGCATCGGTCAGATATAATATGCGTTAAAGCTGTGTATTCATGTGAATATGTCCAAAATCAATCGAATACGACGCAGTAGTATTTAATTTAGAGACTGTCTACAAATTATTCAAAGCGACACAATCAGGCCAAAAATCATCTAAAAGGCAAAATTTTATTTTCGCTTCTTGATATTCCAGAATATGTGAGCAGGTTCATAGACTAGAATTGTGGAAATCTTTGATATTTTGAGTTGCTGTGTCAACGTATGCAGGGTGCCGAAAGCCCCATTTATCAGTTATTCTCGTATTTCTTATTTTGGACATGCATGTCCGAATTTAAATCTCGTCCTTATTTATCGCTCAACTGTCGCAACATATTATTTTTAAACGTACGCAATTATAGTGTATGGATATATTGACATATTATGGACATATCAAGGATTCAAAATAAAACATTGGCATTGGAAAACATCGTCGCTATATTTACATCAGATGTTTGCCACATTCAATAGGCAAAATGAAATTAAATAAAAAAAAAAGTGAGATAATATTATGAATACCAGCTGGGCCAAAATAGCCCATAAATATATAGCTTTAGATTATAATTACCTGCAATTATATTCGTTAGTTCCACATCCATATAACCTGATAACGGCGATAAGAAAGAAAATATGTGGGGAAATACTAAGTTATATTACTTAAATATGTATTTAATTACATCTGATTGACCTCTGGTAAAAACAAAATAAAAATTACCTCGAATACTAATATTCAAAATACGCAATTTCACATCCCCATAAATTATAATAATGCATCACCATGCGAGTTTCAATGGTATTTGATAATTGGCGATCGGAAAGGTCTAAATCATCTAATCTTTCAAAAATATCCAATGCCAATACAGCATGAAGCTTGTGGTGTAGTAGCATCAGTCATTGATATAGCATGACCTATCTATTTTTTTGCATAATAGGGAGCAATCAATGTTTTTTAAAGCTTAAATTCGAATTATTGGGTGACAAATACGTACGTACAAATAACGAGAGTAAGACCAGTGTTTTTATGTATAAATTTCGTCAACCGATTTATAATGAAATCGCATTTATATTCAGTTAATATATTATTCAGGTTTTTTTAAATCAAAATGTCAATACAGCATGATGCTTGTGGTGCAGCAGCACCAGTCATTGATATAGCATGACCTATCAATTTTTTTGCATAGTAATCATTGTTTTTTTAGTTTAAACTCGTCTTTCAGAATATCTCAGTTTAAAGATCTTGAACCATTCTCATTCCAAATATGGACGGGACTTATTCGGTGTTATTGTCTCTGCACGTTCAGAGCACGTTCAGAACACTCAGTGCCACTATCAACACTGGTGTCACATAAAAAGGAGATACCCACAAACCGGTTTAGAATTAGTGGGGTGGAGTTACTTAAATGTATGTCGTTGCTGTTCTATAGTTCTATAGGCCCCCTATACCATATACAAGATAATTAAACGCTTTTTTGATGTACGGGTATATAACGTTGCAGTGGAGCAAATAAATATACAATTTCTCCACATACGTTCAAACATATTTTTATTACAAAATAAACAAAATCAAAAATAAAATTATTACCTAGTCAACATAGTCAAGAAAAAACTTATAATAAAACTTAATTATTTGCTACATCCATATTTGGCCCATGTCTTTTGAATCCAGGTGATTATGCATATGCTTAAGACTGAGTGGTATTTGTATTTATAAATTCAAATCACTTTCTGATTTGTTTTTCAAATTTTTGTTTGACAAAATTCAGAAAATACCATGCATTTCACCAACGACATTCATAATATATCGGAAATTCAATCTCCTTGTGCCGTGCTCTAAATTCACCTAGCAAAACTTGTGATCTTGATTCGATCCCCAGTCAAATGTTAAGTTTATGCTTAGATTTTTTTGTTGGTTTCAATCACACAAATAGTTCATTTATCTTTGGTTTCAGGAGTTTTTCGGAGATCTTTAATACATCGCATGTCATGCCATTACTCAAGAGACATATTTATCAAGCGATGATATGAACTATTACAGACCAGTGTGAAAGCTGTAGAAAAAATTCATAGCTAATCGAATTCCCTCACATCTTGAAAGAAACAATCTTTCTAATCAGTTTCAGTAAGCATAGAAAAAATCATTCCACTGAAACTGCCTTAATGGAAGCTGAAAATGTCATTATTTCAAATATGAACGAGGGAAGTGTCACTGCACTTACTCTGTTAGCCCTGTCTTTCTGCATTCGTAACAGTATCACCGATCTCTGACGTTTGTCACATTTTATGGTAGACCTATTGCATTAAGAGCAAGTTCCCAAATCATAGCAAGTTCATATACTGGAGCGACATCTATGAATTAATAATTCCACCAAAGCTGTGTGTTAGATTTGAAAGCTAACTGATTACGTTACTGTAGGAAGCTCGAAACAGTTGAACCCCACGCATGTGTCGACAGGAGGGCTTTCCCAGCAAACATTGTACTCTCACCCGATGTTTTTAAATGTTGGGCCAGCGTCGCAGACAGTGTAAACAGTGTTGGGTGAGTATCTCATTGGAGTAGTATCCATAGTCTTGTTTACAATCAGGTTGAATTACTTGAGCTTTAAAAGCGGGGGCCCTAGGGTAGTGGTTAGCACCGCTGCCTTTCACGCTAGAGTTTGGGGTTCGTTTCCCTGTCTCGGCGGTTTGTAAGAAACGAAAATGCTTCTTCCCCATCCACTCATAAAACTCAGTATTATGAGGAGCCTACGTGGTCGAGAGGTAGCGTGCTCGACCTCAGACCTCCAGGGTTTAAATGTCGGATCCTGTGTCTGGAGGGAAGTGTCGTCTCACCATCCTCAGGAGGTTCTCTTGGCTAAATTTAGCCTGTATGTGCACAAAAGTGGCCTAATGCCCGATTCACTTGATTTACTTGAGCTTAATGCAATCAACCTGTACTGTATGCTGAAGGCCTACGCGTGACCTACGCATGCGAATTCCGAACATGACTGGATCTTTAAATCAGACGTTTAACAGATAACATAAATGTATTCACCTTTATTGTTCCACCCCTTCTAATGCCAATCTCTTCAACAAAAAAAATATTTTTCTCTTATCTAATTAATATTTTATTATTGATGTAATTTGTTTGTCTCACGAGTGAGAGACGTTAGACCTTTTGTGAATAATTTTTCTTATGTCTCCTTTTAAATAAGTAATGTGATATATTTTACAATCAATAATGAAAGTCTGCAGCAACATTGAGGACAATTTACTGGACCAAGATAATTCAATTATCATTCATTAGGTGGCATCGAGTGTTTCATATTGGTCATCTGTATGTAACCAGATAATAAGGTGGATGGCTCAACTCATCCCATGATAACCCCGCACTCTCCTAATGTGTAGGCCTACACCATCCCTAAACTATTACCAGGCTTGTACCTAAGGCTATGACACAATAAGTATGTTTGTCCTGAGTGCATAGACCCAACACATAGACCGTCGTCAATCCTGAGCACATTCTCTGGTAGGCCTACCATGTATGAGGTACTCTTCCCTAAGCCCACATTTTAAGGACACAACAGTTTAGTTGGTAGGCCTACCCCAATCAAAGATATGACACATCTAGCATTAAAATAAGAAATGGCCTGCCATACTTGGTAGTGGTGTGGTCCTTGTAGTTGTGAAAATTATGATTTAGCTTGGTCAGCTTTTTCTGTTTACTTTGGCTGTGCTCATTCTCGCCACTAAGAGTTTGTATATCGCTCTTCAGAACTGAATATGGGACTCCCAGGGCTAATCA
This sequence comes from Flabesymbios commensalis, assembly GCA_964017125.1. Classification (NCBI taxonomy): domain Eukaryota; kingdom Metazoa; phylum Annelida; class Polychaeta; order Terebellida; family Flabelligeridae; genus Flabesymbios; species Flabesymbios commensalis. The sequence goes on along the minus strand of OZ024907.1, from coordinate 50,896,879 downwards.
CAAAAAGTGGCTGAGCTCACCTTTATAGTCGGATTCACATTAAGGCCACTTTGTTTAATATCTCTGTTTTAGATCAGAAAAAATCTAATGAGAGAGGGCGGAAAAAAACCTTTAAGAAAAAAAAAATTGAACATATTTTGGGAACATTGGTCATATTTCTGGAAAAGTTAATGATGGCGACAAAATAAAAAAAAATTGACTTATTTAAAAAAAAGTTAATGAGGACGACGAAAAACAAGCAAAAAAGCGGAAAAATATTTTTCATCTCTCGAAATAAACTTGTTTTTTTTTCGAAATGTTTTTTTTATCACCCGAAATTGACTGTTTTTTCCGGAAATCGGCAACAATGTAATGCGCGCGCTGGGCAGAAAAAAACACATGTTTTTTGGTAATGCGCGGCCTAAATCTAATGCGCGCGCTCATCTAAAAAACAGAGAAAAAAACATAGTGGCCTAACCGAGGTGGAAGATTTTCGTCAATTTCTCAGTCAATTCTCAACTAATTGTCATAAAATTTTACAGGCACTATTTTCTATTGATGGGGCGACTACCCTGAATGTGATTGAAACATATCCTATAGTTTAAAAGTTAGTCTATCTAACATGTAGTAAATAAATGAAAATATCACCCTTCTTAAGCCCATTATAGCTTCGTCTCAGTATTTCATTCTGGAAGCCGGCGTGAGGTGGGCGAAAAAGAGGGAAACCATGCGGTAGCCTATGTATAGAACATGTGGGACAAAAATACTATTTCAGCTTCACAATCCATTTTCGGCAGACTCTAATTATAATATTGGACAATATGAAAAACAATTAAGTGTCTCGTTTAATTATCAGATTTGCTTAAATTTGTTGCGTAGGCCTATTTGTTATTTAATAGGTGGTGGGGAGCGGGTGGGGGGGGGGGGGCGGAGCAAATCGACCCAGAAAAAAGATGGCGACGTGACGATCCGATTTCCACTTCCAGAATTACATGTCAAATGGTCTAACGTCTGAAATACTTTCCACAACTTCACGAAATTTTCGCGACATGAATGAGAAATAGGCCTAGTGCATGTGTGTAAATTCAATTTAAAGAAAAAGAGAATTCGACGAGATGATAAAAATCGGCGTCATTAAACCAAGTGACAGCGAATGGTCATCTGCATTACATATGGTCCCTAAAAAAATGGAGACTGGAGATCACGTGGCGACTACCGCAGTTCGAATGCTCAAACAGTACCAGATAGGTACCCGATACCGCATAATCAAGACTTTACCCAGCGCCTCGCCGGAGTTTTCTCGAAAATAGATTTCGTCCGGGCCTATTACCAAATTTCGGTCGAGCCCTCTGACATACATAAGACAGCAGTCACGACGCCTTTTGGCCTTTTCAATTTCAATAGAACACCTTTTGGCTTAAGAAATTCAGGCCAGACATTTCAGCGGTTTATTGACCATGTCACACGCGGACTAGATTTTGTTTTCGTCTACTTAGACGATTTGCTCGTGACGAGTGTCGATCGCAAAACACATAAGAAACACTTACAAGTCCTGTTTACTCGCCTAGCCGAATACGGAATTATCATTGGCCCGGACAAAATGTCAGCTCGGTACCACTGAATTAAGTTTTTTAGGTCACCACATTTGCTCAGAGGGCATTTCACCGTTACCCAGCGCCGTCAACGCTATAGTAAATTTCGCCAGACCCGAAAAGCAACGAGCATTGCGAAGATATCTCGGAATGGTGAATTACTATCATATATTCTAAGCAAATAGGCCTACTTGCTAACGCAACCCTCCTGGTACTCCCAGACCCCTCGGCCTAACTGAATATCACGTGTGACGCTAATGATTTCGCCGTAGGTGGCGTTTTACAACAGTGCATCGACAACGTCTGGCAACCACTATCATTTTTTAGCAAAAAGTTATCTCCTGCAGAGACACGTTACAGTGCGTTCGACCGCGAGCTTTTAGCCTAGCAGTCTACGCCACGATTAGACACTTCAGACATAATTTAGAAGGCCGTCATTTTTCCGAGAATTCATACAGATCACAAGCCTTTAACCTATGTAATGACATCGGTCACCGAACGCCTGTCACTGCGCCAAACCAGGCATTTGGCCTTTATAGCCAAGTTCACAACAGATATTAGATATGTGAAAGGCGAAACAAATTTCGTTGCCGACGCTCTGTCGCGACCATCTGTGTCAGACATAGGCAGAGCTTAACTAATTAATTACAAGGAATTGAGCGAAGATCGGACTTTAGACACAGAATTCACACGGCTGCGCCATTCGACGTCTTCTACGCTGAATTTCTAGTTACTCAAATCATTTGATAATAATTTGATTTGGTGCGACGTGTCAACAGGACACATTCGCCCGTACATTACAGCAAAATTTCGCAGAACAGTTTTCACGTGTTTACACGGATTAAGACACCCATCGCATAGGGCTACAAAGCCACTGATCAATACAAGATTTGTTTGGCACGGCATGAATAGGCCTATAGACATCGCTAAATGGTGCCGTTCTTGTAAAGGTTGCCAGACCGCCAAGATATCTCGCCATAATAAGCCGGTTTTCGGCAAGTTCTCCGAACCAAACGAGAGACACACCACAAAAGAACATTTTCCAATATAAGGAACTCGAAGCATGCTCGCATGTATTTTTGCAACGAGTCGCAATAGCACCGCCTCTGATCGTCCCCTATACGATGGACCATACAAGGTCATCGTTAGGAGCGGCAGAATCATGAAAATCCTTATAAAAGGCAAGGTTGGAACGGTCTCTGTTGACCGAGTTCAACCTGCACACTCCGAGTGCGAGCCTGAAACAGGTACAGCAATAAAGCGTAAAACGCAATTGAAAACAACGAATTCAAAGCCTGCTGAGATCGTTCGCGGGACACAGAAGGACCTAATGCATGAGATCCAGTAGTAGTCAAGGCCCATTCTTCAAAAAGAGGCATTCTTAAAGTTTGTAAGGCATTTCTTAGTAGAATTTGTCATGCAGTTGTTTTCACAAAATTCGGATATGCTGTTTCCAAATCTGTCCCATGCCAAGCTCTATTTTGAGTTTTTCCCTTTCAAAATTGCAAAACAAAATGGCCACCAAAATAGAAGAAAAAGTCTCAATTATAATTATACATCATGTCTGGGTGCACAGCGGAAACACAAACTTGACTTTCGTGTTCAAGATAACATTTTTGTTTTGAGGAATTTCATGTTCTAAGACCTGGTCAACTATCACGCAAAAAATGCAAGATGGCCGCCAATAATACAGAAAGTACCATAACGTTTTTCTAAAATACATAGAAAATTGTTTTTGGTGGCTAAATATAGGTTTTTAATACCAATAAATCTAGTACAATACAGTAATAACCTCTTTTATATTACATGTAATTTCAGGAAAAAACCCAAGATGGCCGCCAATTATACAGCAAGTACTATAATCATTTTTCTAAATGTCGTAGGAAGCTATTTTTGGCGCTTAAATAGTTTTCTTTTACATACAATTACACATCATCAAAAAACTCAACTTCCATGTTACATGTAGTTACGGGGTATGCAAATAATATGATTATTTAAAAACAACACATTAACTATGAGGAAATTGCACAAAAGTAGCATGTGTTACTTTTATAACTGTAGCCTACCTACATAGGCTTGCTGTGTATATCTCAGATTTGCATGAATGCCATCATCTTGCATAATGATAGGACTCCTTGATAGGACGTCATTGGCTACTTTCTCGTGGTCCTAATTCACACTTAATCAAACTACATGTGATAGTTCTTCAGGTTGAGCAGGAAGCTTTTACACGAGAACTAGTTGCAGTTGTCCATCAATGAAGCTCCAACCACAATCTCATGGATGTCTATAATATTTTTATCTGGCCAGAGCTGTATTTATTGCTAAACAGGCCTAAAATACAACGGAAACAATATCCACTTTTTGTGGCAGGGGTTATTGACGAAGAGGATACATTGAAATACTCCAATTGGCTTAAGTTCTAGTTCTGGGTGTTTATGAATTAATTTAAATGAAATATATGTAGCCTACATTACGGTTTTGTGTGGATCTCTGATCCGATGGTTAGGACTTTATTCGTTCAATTATGTCTGAAAACTGTGTTATCAGCGCATTATCAGGCTTTTGTACGGTATCTATTCTGATCAAAAATATAAAAATTAAGATGATACTATTATCATGATTATGTAAATTGTCAATCCGATTGAGAAACATAATTTTTATGTGATGTGCACGTTTTAACCAGCACAATATACCTAGTTACTAGAATCATAAATTGTTAAATATAAACGACTTCTCGTCTCAATAGGAACGGAACATGTATGTGTGTCATTATTGCCATGGTTGTGCAGATGTAATAACTTCATGTTTTGCTACCTATGTTTAGTACAGGGTTTGGGCAGGAGGGTGCCACCCGTGACCAACGCACATTTAAATTATTGTTTTCTTTCTTACGGTACTGTAAAAACACGATGCAGGTGGATATCACATAGGCCACATACTAATAGGCCTAGAAGGGCTATATGGTGAGCGACAGGTTATCTAGTGGCGGACAGTGATCAACAATCATAAAATATTTTTTGTCAATAGTCTAAACATTTTTACAACATGCCGGATATTACGTTTGTTTCCCTCGGCTTCTAAATGTGAAATAATGACTTAATGAAATAAATCATTATTATTACACTGGCCTACGATGTGTCGTTTTCCTGGCGCAACATTTTTTTTTATCCATAACTTTGTGAAATATTGATAATGGATGTTATCCCGGCTCTGAATTGGTTTCCCGGGAGGGAGAAACCTATATGTAGACACCAAAAACATATCTCTACGTTATTTGGAAGCAAAGTTATAGCACATTGCCTTGCAGTGGCGGCCATTTTGGATTTTGTCCTCTAGCGGCAAACGCACAAAGTGAAATTCAGGGGACTTCAAGTATGTTGCTCAGGTGGGTTTTAATACACCGAAATGATGTTTTCAAGCCAAGCCGTGATGTGAAGTTGTGACATTTTCAATAATTTTGGCGGCCATTTTATTTTTGAATTTTGAGTAGGAAAAACACAAAATATAGTTTGGCATGGGGCAGATTTGGAATAAGCGTTCCCAAATTGTGTAAGAACAACTGCATGCCAAATTATACTAAAAAATGCCTTACCAAGTCAGAAATTTCGAAAATGGGCCCTGACTATATATCACTCTCACTCAGAAGTCCGACAGGACGAGAGTTAAATTGAAAACGAGTACACAGACACAGTCTGCAGCGACTAAAATTGGTCCGAGTCCGGCAATTACTCCACAGCATCAAGCCCATAGAGTAGATTTGCCCAGACAACTCACACCTTATATAGCGCCGTATTTGCGAACCCCCACCTTTTCTCGCGCTAATGGGAGCGACGGCGGTTTGCTAACGTACTCGAGTGTACCCTTACACTCACGGGGTAAAACCCTCGATACAAACAACACGTCCAAACGTCCGGATGTTAGAAATAACTCGAGCATTGCCGATTGGAACAAAAACATATCGGATAATTCCGTGAAACAGACAAGAGTTGGACGAAAAATACATACTCCAGCCCGATTCGTGCAGATGGTCCACGCCGTAGTGGCGCCTAATGCTACGGTCCCACGAGGCTTTTTAAGTGTCCCGATGCTATCGCGATGCTCAAATTTGGGCATAGCCAGGGCAGCGCCACCATGCACCAGTGGTTCGGCGAATGATCGGCGACGTACGCGAGTCATCGCCATGCTTCGCCAAGGCATCAAGACATCGAGAAAAATTTCAAAGCATGCATTGAAATTTTCTCCTGATGTTTCGACGCCAAATACCATCGGCGATATATCGCCGAGCATCGCCGAGCAGTCGGCGAACATTCGGCGATATACACCAAAAATTTACCAGGCACATCGGCGACACACCAGCGACACATCGGCGACACATCGGGCGATGTTCGTGTAAACATCGGCGATGCATATTCGATATGATAATATCGCCGATGGTTTGGTGTTCCATCGCCGATCAATCGCCGATGCTCGCCGATGTTCCCGAGCTGCGCGGCGAAGCATCGGCGGTGCTACGGCGATGCTTGACTGAGCGTTAGAAATCTCTTTTCTGATTGGTCACCGATGATCACATGAGCACTATTATAACCCATTGAAAATGAAAAAGTAGAATGTTGTGTGTGATTGCTATCAGGTATTAACAATATAATTTCTAAAACCGATAAACATGATAAATAAATTGCGTCAAGGTCAAAATAAGAATATATATAATCGAATAAGCAAAATAAGTTTTATTTCTCTGAAATGATCCCCGAGCTGCTTAAGTTCGATGACCTTGAGTAATGCTCAAAGGTGGATCTTTAATATTGTGGGGAGCCTCCAGACCGAGAGGTAGCGTTCACGACCTCAGACCGCCGGGGTTCGAATTTCGAATCGTGTGTCTGGAGGGTAGTGTCATCTCATTCATCTCACCATCCTCCTCAGAGTTCTCCTGGCCCGGTCTAGCCTTTATGTGCACAAAAGTGGTCTTAAACCCCTTTCATTTTATTTCGAAAATTATTTTGATTTATTCTAATTTCGTGGAATAAATGTTATGCGTAAGGAAAATGCGTCATTATCAATGACAGTTGCAAAAACTATTTTATGGTATTACTTCTAAGGTAAGTGACAAATAAAAGAGGATAATCGAATGTAGACTTTTTTGAAATATTCACGAGCTGCATTATATTTCATACGAATTAGGTTTTCTATTTGAAGTTGCTATGGAGGATTACCACAGTATTGTTTGTGTGACGTACTTGTATATATTATAGTGATACATGTTTTGTTTTTAATTGCGTATTAATATTTATTGTAAAACTACCAAGAATATGGTACTGGTCTGTCGTCTTCTGAGAGTGGCTCTGGGGAGGGGGGGGGGGGGGGATTAAACATTATTATTTCAAGTTTTGCCTCATTGAAAATTAAACTGTGTTGTTCTTCACACGTTAAGCTGGATAAAAAAACATATTAACGCCGCCAACTGACACGCCTCCCAGACAAGAGAGATGTTTTTTTAATGTTGGCACGCCCTTTACAATATTAGCTCAGTCAAGAGAACTAATACAAATCATCATGGTATATTATATATTATGCATTTGACCTGATAAATAATTGAAAAACTATCAATATTTATAATTAAATATTGTTTTCTGAGATGGGAGGTATAGGTGAAATTGATGTAAATAATCTAGCAAAAATAGAACAGTTTACAGTAAAGGTAATATACTATCTATTACTTGACCATCTATATATCTATTACTATTACTTTTATTTTTTCGCGATCTATTACTATTACTAGTATAGTGAAATTGCTGCTATTACCTATTACTATTACATAATACCATTACCCCATTCCTGCTCTCAACAAGGCTCCATACCATCGCCATGACGTCGTCAAGACAACGCCACGAAATCGTGAAGACATCACCATTACACCCCGACGCATCGCTGATGATCACCGACCGTCGCTTATCATCTTTAACGTTAGCCGATGTAGCTCCGATTAATCCCCGAATATTTCCCGATGCATCCCCGAATATTCGGCGATGCATCGGTGATGCTTCGCCGAAGGTTCGGCGATGCATCGGTGATTCTTCGCCGAAGGTTCCCCGAAGACTCGTCAATACATCGCGTGTGAGTTTTCTCGTGTGACCACACGTTCGACATCGGCACCCATCGCCACCCGAACACGTCTTTTTCATCGCCAGTACATCGCCACACATTTTGGCCCTCGTGGGACCGTAGCATAACGACATCTACGTCGGGCACAACTGCAATAATCATAATTGCATAATTAAATTATGTGAAATGTAACTTAATTAAGTTATCTATGACGGTAATTTTATTACTCAGTATCGAATGTATTAATTAAATTTACATAGGGTCGGACGAGACATGTCGAACAGCAGCATAGCACATAACGTCAAGGAACGATTGTGTTAAGAGGATAGGAACAATTGTGTTAAGAGGCTAGGAACATTAGTGTTAAGAGGATAGGAACAATGGTGTAAAAAAAGACTTAAAATTATTATGCTGCGCCCGTGATGTTCGCCACCCACCCACCCTTTATTTTCACACCCTGATTGTTCAACTGTTGGTTAATCTATGTTGTTTTTGTGCACCTTTCAAATGGAACGATAAGCCGCCGCTTTACCCACAAGTTAGTTTGTGTTCATACATTGTGACTTAACCTGTGGGTAATGTGGGATCAGCATCTTACCCCGCTTCGGGACCGCTCAGGTTTATGAATACTGACGTCGCCTGAGCGGCCTCGTTTTGACTAGCTGTTGTGGCCAACCGATCGCGCATCACTTTCAATACAAGGCACTGAGCAGACCGCGGAGTCCACGCCGCATGGCGTAAGGTCGTCGCGTTCTATTTGGTTGTGCGCACAGCATTTTTATGTCTAGACTACTAATAAAGAGAGAATAAAGGAAAGAAGGAGTCAAGGAAGTTACTTACTTACCGTCGACAAAACGGTAAACTGATTGATAGTAATCGGAGTTTGGTGAGGGCAGTTTGCCGGCGTGGTAACTGACCATTTCCCTAGATCGATATTGGTGTCCCCACATCCAACACTACGATAATGTGTTTTGAATTATTCCGGCATAGAAACAATGTAAGCATTTAACATTAACCTGATATATTAAAAGCTGTTTTCAAGATGCATTATAATATGTCCTTTTCATTATTTCCTACTCTGTTTTTGATAATATTTGATGTGAACGTGAATTAAATAACTTTTTAATTTAAAGGTAGAATTACAAATTGATATTCATATAATGCCCGATAGACCATAAAACTATAGGAGATTAAGACATGGTTCAACAAACCACGAAAAGCATGGTTCAATGTAGGCCTACCCCAAATGTAAAAAACGAAATTAATGCAATGCAAACTGTCTACGGGGGGGGGGAACATTAAATTACTAGGGGGGGAGGAGGGGGGGGGGGGTAATTGTAGGCAAGGCTTCACAAATTTAAATGTCATTAATTGAGCGAAACAAGGCTAATTTTTTATAAAGCCATTAAATTTTAGTTTACCAAGTGTCACAATTATTTATTTCATAAAAACTTAGTCTCAAAATATTTATTTAAAAAATACTCCAGCCCCCCCTCCCTTTGGAGATCGAATGGTGGCCCCTTAGAAACAAAGTGTGCTGTCAAGGCATCACTTATAGATACATCAGGGCCGTATCCAGAGCTTCTGACTAGGGGGTTACAAAATGACGATCCGTAAGAGTGGGGTCGACTGTGATGTTTATATAGTTGTATCTTTATGTGCATATGATTGTGAATATGAGGTGGACGCAGCGAGCCGATTTTTTTGTTTTTGGTTGTTTCTGGGAGCACTTGAAATTAATTTCTGGAGACATTATTGAAATGTTATTTGACCACCACCGCCCCATCTCTTGATCCGCTAATTGTCCCCCACCCAAACTGTTTATCTAATTCCGACTACTTTTAGATGCAATTTCCATGTAGGCCTACTTGGCAACAAATTGTTGTTTTTAGTTGTTTCTGGGAGCACTTGAAATTAATTTCTGGAAGCACAGGCCCCTAATTGAGCTGTTAATTGAACACCACGGTCCCATCTCTTGATTTGCTAATGCCCCCCCCCCCCGAACTTTTTTGTATTTCCGACTACCTTCAGATGCAATTTCCTTGTACTAGGCAACATGATTCACTATTAATTTTTTGTCTCGTGTGTTTCTCAACGTTATTTAATTCGTATATATTTTATCTGTTGGTAAGCCTATTCATGATTTTTGCGAGCATACAAATGCCCATCAATGGGAATTTCCGTCCACTACAAAATTTAAATTGCGGAAACAATGCAAAGTTTTTAGTGAACATGTGAAAAATCTATTGAAACCAGTAGGCCTATTAACATACCCCAATAATTTATGTCCTAATTCACATCGATTTGATTTCGATTTAATTCATCCATCCGAGAAAATATATTTTTTTACTTACTCTCCATATGAAATATTTATCGTACAAAAAACAAGCACACAAATTTTGGCACACATTTTTTATTAAAAATAAACATAAAAAAGATACAACAAATAAAAAAGGGCTTTACATCAAAGTTTTAGTTAAAGTAAGTGGGTTGTATCAGAGTGAAGCCCTAAAACCGAATATATGTAAAATATATTTGACAGTCAGGTAGCATGATTAACCAGTTAAAAAAAACGAGATATTAAACATTATTGAGTTAGAGACTTAAAGGTATAGCTCTTTATGTATTTGCAGGTTAGAATGTTTATAATTCTGAAAAATAAAAATTAATACAGATTTGTATTTATACAAGTCTCAATTTACTATTTAAATGTGAACTGTGATTATTACATAATATTAACAGATTAACAAAATCTATCAATAACAATCTAGTAATTATTCACACAAACAAAACCTATCAATAACAAAAAACTAATCGACTCTTGTATAATTAAATACAAATTACATAAAATTGACACAATGTATCAATAAAATTATTAAACCAGATTACCTGTTGTTGAGGAGGGTAAGAAAACGGCACATAGATAAACAAAACAAATAACTCAAAGTGGATGAAGCGGGAGGAAGAGGGATTTTTTTCCTAGATATAAAAATAAAGTATATAAACGGAATTTTTATCAGAATAATTTTTTTCCGCAGTTTTCTGGAAAATTGAAAACGAGAAAGAGGCAGTTACAAACAAATTAAAATCCGTCCCAGCCCCAAATCGCATAACTTGGGATTGGACCAAAGATTTAATCGTTATTTTTCGTCCGATAAATTAAATTCCCGTTTGGCGAGAATTTTGTATTTTATTTTTCTAAGTAAAGGCCTAAATTCTTACGTCTGCATATCAAAAACACTTGCGGTGGGCGCATCAGATAGAAATACATATGAAAATATCTTTAAAGAACCTTTATTTAATTTACCATAAACCCTCATAATGCCTCAATATTTTCTTTTTATTGCCCACTTAGTGTCATAAAGTCAATACATCATAGATCCCAATGTAGTCCGAATCTATTAGTCCAAAAAATGAAATGAATGGGGTTTTAGGCCACCGATAGGCACATATAGGCTAAACTGGGCCAGGAGAACCTCCTGAGGATGGTCAGTTGAGTGAGATGACACTGCCCTCCTGGCGGTCTGAGGCCGAGCACGCTACCTCTGCATTAAGGTCTATTAGTATTATTCCAGTGTTTTTTTTTAGCAAGGGGGGTTAAAGAAACCAAATAACCCGCCGACCCCTGGATACGGCCCTGTACATTTTGGTTACTGGGTAGGCCTATATACTATAATGATTTTAGAAAATATACTTAAATTTGAACACATTTAGAAAAATAACTAAATAAGCGGAAATTAAGCTACTTTTACAGCTGTAGGCCTAAAACTCTTTATTTGCATATTAGCTAATAGCGAATAATATACAGTAACATAATAATATAGCATGAACAATTGTAAAAGCTTCTAACATCATAGATAATAGGACACAGAAAATATATTCATATGTAGTAGACTAGTAGGCCTACCTGGATGTTCATACATGTCATAACTATACAGTCTGCCCGACGGTGGAGGATGGTCCAAAACGAAAGTTAGCTTTTCGGTATCTCAAGCGATTTTTATGAAATTTTGTAAATTCTATTTTCTGGTCATTTGGCATCGATCCTGAAAATTTCGTAAAAAAATATTCGATAGTTCAAAAGTTAGACCATTTGACATGTAGGCCTAGTAAATTGTCTATTTATGACGCTCCTCTATAAAACCATGAACTTCATTCCGGTTTATTCTCAGTCAAATGATCTAACTTTTAAAATACTAGATGGAATTTCGCGAAATTTTCAGGGTTGTTGCCAAATGATCAGATAATAATTGTTTCAAAATTTCGTGACAATCGCTTTAGAATTGACTGACTGGATATCAAAAAGCTAACTTTCATTTTGGACCATCCTCCACCGTTGGACAGATTGTAGTAGGATTCACAATTAACCGTGGTGAATGAATTTCGCCGGTTTCTCAGTCAATTCTCAACCAATTTCCATGAAATTTTACACACACTACTTTCCATTTATGTCGTGACTACTCTAAAAGTTTCGCGAAGTTTTGATGCGTATTTAAGAAGTTCGCCCATTTGACATAGTAAATTTATAAATAAAAATGTTGCCCTCTATAAACCCATAAGCTTTGTCTCAGAATTGTATTAGGCCTAGGCCTACTTGTCAACTTTTCTACTAAAATATTTATCAAAACTTCGCGAAATTTTCAGAGTAGTCACGACATAAATGGGAAATGAAATTTTATGAAAATTGGTTGAGAATTGACTGAGAAATCTGCGAAATTCAATAATCCTGGTTGATGAATTTAATGTGAATCTGATTGCATTTGGTTTGAAAAACATGCCCCGGTCTCCCCTACTAGCCCCGATTGCTTTTAACTAATCGCAACATTAGTGTATCATTAATTATTGTTTATCTTATCATTGTTTACAAATTAATTTATCGTAGGATTATATGAGTATATCACTATTATAGTGCTAAGCAGGGCTAAGCTTAAGGTAAGGACATATTTCGCAGAATTTTCTATGCTTAGATCTCCCTTTTTATTCGGGGTCTGCTCGACATCGACCTTCGCTGCATACGCCTACGCCGCTACGGTGAACAGGTTAGCCTGGGATAAAAACTGAAAACTTAGTTAATTGTTAGTGTTTTGGCTAGCCACCCTATGTTCTAGCTAAATGATAGTTTTCTTTTGTATCTCCCCCTTCATTTAGCCTAGTATGAGTAGGCCTATATTTTAGCGTATGCCCACATAAGTGAGCGATAATATGTGAACGATCAAACAGAGACGTAATCTATTGGGGTGCACAGATGTTTCGCACTATAGTCAGCTCGCCCCATTATATGTAGTAATATATATGATGATATATAGGGGAGGACGGGGGACTGGGACAAGGGAAAACTGAGACACCTATGATAACGTCCATCGTTTTCAGCCAATAAGCTTAGCGTTAAAGGAAACATTTGTCTGTGAACTTTCCAGTAAACATGGTAAATACAAAATGTTTGTATAACATTCATACAACGCCGGCCTGACGTCTTCGAAGTCGGTCCAACGTTGTATAAATGTTATACAACTGTTTTGTGTTTACTTGGTTAGCTGCCTTCACCACATATCATAATACTATCTATCCAATCTAATTGCAGACAAAACTTAGATTTTTCACTTTTATAACGGTGCATTTACGTAAATGTATAAAGATAGTTAAACATGTAGGCCTACATTACATTATCTGTTTATTGTGTTTGGTGTACCTTTGCTACCTTCTTCGTGAATATGTATAGATCACTACTCCCCATGTGTGTTCCCCTTCTCCACGTAAGTGTCCAACTTATTCATATCATTTAAAATTGATATAGAACATGTGTTCGTCGTAAAGTCCTAGAGCATGATATTGTTCAAAACGTATGCGTAGAAATGAGTTTAAAACACACAAAAAATGTTTTAGCTGTCATTTTTACCAAATGAGCATACTGTTTCTTATGACCCTTATTATATAAGGGAAGCCATCAGTAGCGCATATGTTGAAGACAAGAGTATAATAATTCTAGGAGATTTCAACATTGATTTGTTAGGTAAACACCAAGAATCTTGGTTATCAGTCATATTTAATTACGAGCTCTCTCAACTTGTTACGAAGCATACCAGAGTCACTCCTAAATTAAATAATCAATACTTGACCATATTTATGTATTTGAAAACATTTTAGTAAAATATTCTGGTGTCCTTCCATGGGCACGGAGTGATCACTTTCCAGTTTATATGGATATTGCAAGCGCAAAATTAGCTAATAATAGATGTAAAGCATATGGAAATATCTTATAAGCAACTAAACAATTAAGTGAAGAGTTATTTTATAACGATATTGTACAACCAATGGTTGTTGACTTCCCAAACAAATTTTGTGAAATAGAAAATGATGTAAATAGTGCTGTAAATCTCTGACAAAATCTTTCAATGAAATAAACAACAAGCATGATCCAAAAGTTAACGAAGCGTATTAAAAGTGGATCACTCCTGAAATACTTGATGCATAGGAGTGACTTTTAGAAAAAAAAGAAACAATCATACTGAATACAAACAGCTTTGCAACAAATGTAAATTAATGATACAAAAGAGTAAGACTGCATTTTAAAAAGAAACAATAAATAAATGTAAGAATGACCCCAGGGAATTAGTGAAGTGCTCTAATGAATTCGGAGTTAAATATGTTATATAAGTAAAATTAACCACAATGAAGTTATTACTAAAAATATAGCAGCTATTTTCAACTTATTCAACTATAATTTTGTAAATAGAGGATACAATTTTACAACTATTCTGTCACAAACAAATCATGAATTTTGTCCCATTAAGCTCGAAAACAATTATTGAAAAGATAGTTCCTGAAAATAGCAGTTTTGAAATTCCTTCAATTAGTCACCAGTTTGTTTATAATTACATAGAGGATAATATGAAAGGAAACAAATTGACAGGTGATGATGATATAAGTGCCCGATTTATCAAATTAGCAGGTCCCTATATTACGGATTCGATACTAAAGATTTGTAATTGTAGCATTAAAACTGGGCGCTTTCCAGATACTTATAAAATGGCAAGAGTTACTCCAATCCATAAAAAAGATTCTGGATATGATATTTCTAATTACCGACCCATGTCAATTTTACCCATAACCTCAAAAAAAAATTGGAAAAACATTTTCACTTAATCAAAAACAATCAGGTTTTAGAACCAATCATTCATGTGAGACTACTTTTACTCTCATGGTAGACACTTGGCTTCAGTAATTAATAGAGGTAATCAATCAATCAATCAATCAATCAATCAATCAATCAATAAAACTGCTATAGCGCCTATATCCTCAGCGGACCGAGCTCAAAGGCGCACAAATCCTTAGCGTGATCATGTGTCATAATCGAGGCCAAAACAGGTTCGTCAACAGGGAGCCGGGCTGCTGAGGGACTAGGGTGGAAAAAGCCAGATCAAATAGGTGAGATTTAAGTAATTTCCGGAATGTTAAGATTTTTTTGGCATTACGTATTGGCACAGGCAGGGCGTTCCATAAGGCTGGACCGGATATAGAGAAAACTCTTGACCCAGTCTTAGTCTTTATACGAGGAACAACAAATATATTAGTGGAGCGTAGATATTTTGAGCATTTCGACCAAACAAGTAAATCAGCCAGATATGCAGGTTGGTTATCTTTTATGGTTCGGAAAGGTATTGCGCATATTTTAAAATGAATGCAAAACTTGACAGGAAGCCAATGCAATCGTTTTAGAATTGGAACGGAACGACTAAATCGTGGGACCTTGGTTGCCACTCTTGCAAGGCAGTTTTAAACGCGTTGTAATCTAGCGATATCCTTTTCTTGCATATTGTGAAAAAGTGAGTTACAATAATCTAACTTACTACTGACGATTTGCATGGCAATATCTAGGGACAGGCTTTCTCGAATTCGACGCAGGTCACTGATATGATAGAAGCATGCCCTACATGTTTGGGATATGTGTTTTCGGACATTCAGGCTACTGTCGAATAGTACACCAAGATTTTTTAGCTGATGTAGATGGATTTGTGTCTTGACCTAGAAATAAGCATGGGAAATTATTCATTTTTTTTCTCGTTGAAGTTTGTTCCCAAATAAGAAAAAATTCTGTCTTGCTAGGATTAAACTTCAGCTTAGATCCTGTCATCCAGGCCGACACACCCATTAAATGGTGGTTTATGTCCAAACTAGAGATAATAGCGCTGAGTGGTGTAGTGTATAAAGTAAAAAGCACTGGTCCTAGTACAGAGCCCTGTGGAACTCCATATGAGAGTGTGACTTTATCTGAAAAAGTGTCTTTAATTTTTACGGACTGGTGCCTATTTTGCAAATAAGAAGAAAACCAAATTTGAGCCTGGCCAGATATTCTATACCAATCAGAAAGTTTATCTGTTAATGTAGCATGGTCAATAGTGACGAAAGCGGCCGAAAAGTCAAGCAAGGTTAGAGCCGTAACTTCACCCTTGTCCATACTAATAATGATGTCATTATGTACTTTCAGTAGAGCCGATTGTGTAGAATGATGTTTCCTGTAGGCCGATTGTAATGGATTAGATAGATGGCTATTTTTTGTTTGAGCTTGCAGCCTATTGGCTACTACCTTTTCTAAGATATCGGAAATGAAACTTAAGTTGGATACTGGCCTGTAATTTTTCAGCTCGTTTTTAGGAAGAGAAGTTTTTTCAGTAGTGGTCTTACATGAGCTTCTTTGAAATTTTGAGGAAATGTACTAGTTTCTATTGAAATGGTAATTATGTCAGTGATGGGAGTTATTAATATGTCAAGACAACTTTTCAACACGCTTGTAGGAATGGGATACAGATCACATAATTTTGACGATGAGCTCAAAATAAGCTTTTTAATTTCATCTTCTGACGCACGATTAAAAGCGTTAATTTTGGATCTAATTACTGTTTTTGCACTTGTGGAATATTCTGTACTTTAGCCGGAAATTTGGAACGGATATTTTCAATTTTATCCACAAAATACGTAGAGAAATGATCACAAAATGATTTTACTGATGTGAATTCTGGCAGAGCAGGAGGTGGAATTCTATGCAGTATGTTATTTATTGAATTCCAAAGGCGACAGGGATTGTCCGAATTTTCCGCAATAACATCAGCTAAATATTTCTATTTAGCTTTTGTCATCATTCTATTACATAGGTGGCATTGATGTTTGTAACGAGAACGATCTAGATGTTTGCGAGATCGGCGCCATGATCGTTCGAGATTGTGGCGAAGGGTTTTAGCCTTCATTATTTCCGGAGTCATTCATGGAGTTGGTGTTTTCTGGGCAGAGTCTTTGTACTTACAGGGGCGTGTTGGTCTAAAATAGAGCTAAGAACAGAATAATACTGTTGACATAGTGCCGAGAGATCTTTCTCTGGTTTCTTTATTAAATATCTGAATGAAACGATTCATAATCGATTTTGTTTATTTTTCGAAACGATATTTTTTCTTTGTTCCATTTCGTCTTACAACAGTCAATTTCTGATATGACCGCAAGATGGTCCGAGATACCTGCTGCCGAAAAAACTGATTCGATAGAATTGGAAATGCGTTTGGTGAATAGCAGATCTAGCCGATGACCATGAACATGAGTTGGAAAATTAACATGCTGCTTGAGATCGAAACATGTGAGGATTTTATTGAATTTGTTGGTATTTCCAATTGAGTTATCTAGATGTAAGTTGAAATCTCCCAATATATACATATTGTCATGCAGTGAAATTATGTTCTCTAGTAGATCTTGAAATTCATCAAAAAATTGACATGTACCGTTTTGAAGCCTACAGACAACGAAACCACTGAACGAATTTTTTTCCCGATACGTGCAGAGATCGCTTCGAACGTTTAAAATGATGGCAGAGGACGAATGTCAGTTTTTAATTGGTCAGACACTAGTATGCCTACACCTCCTCCTGCCCACTGATCTAGATGCGAGCTTCGCGAAAAACCGAATAGCCAGGAGGTGAGATATCAGCTATAGTTGATTTCGTTGCATCATGTTTTAGCCATGTTTCTGTCACTGCCACAATAAATCAAATCAAATTGGTTATTGCTAGAAAATTTATGCAAAGCATTTGATCATAATACTCTTAAATAAAAATTAATCTTAACAAATGCAGCTCTGTAGCGCTAAAATGGTTTGAATCTTACCATTCTCAAACATGGAAGTTATGGAGATGGTTATTGAGACTGAAGCTGTAAAATTTAAGCTTGGAGTGGTCTATCGTCCTCCGCCTAGTTCAGAAAATGGCCAGACAGTGGCTGGATTTTTCGCCGATCTTACCTATGTGCTGGATGGTTATGCTACAAGTAAGAATAATTGCATACTGCTTGGTGACTTTAATTTCCATGTTGATGTGTCCACTGACAATTCAGCACAGCGATTCATGTCAGTCTTAAATGAAGCCAACCTACAACAACATGTAGTTGGCCCCACACACGTATCAGAACACACACTAGATCTTGTCATAACTCCAGTATCTGGTTGTTTAGTTACAGTTACCTCAGTGTCTACCATGATGTCCGATCACAATTGGATACACACAATATCATGTAATCAGAAACCAGCTCAACCACTAAAAGATGTAACTGTGGGAAAATACAAGTCGATTGACCGTGAAAAGACCGTAAGAAATCAACAAAATTACCAGAATTATGCTCCCTTGATGAAATAACTATCATCTCAGAACACACTACTGGTCATTCAGCACTTACATCGACAACAAAATTCATCTCATAATAACGAAGCTAGATCAGACTGCCTCTCAGATGACTACCTCTACTCGGGCACTGATCCTCCCTCACACCATACACGTCAGAGTCGGTTTAATGTGTTTGACGAAGTATCGGAGACTGAGATTAAGAAGATTATCATGACTAAGTCATGCAGACTAGACCCACTTCCCACTCAGCTCCTGAAGGATCATCTAGACCTGTCAATACCAGCTACTACAAAGCTTATCAATTGCTCGTTATCGTATTGGATAGTGACATCAAAGCTTAAACAGGCATTAATTACACCACTCATCAAAAAACCTTCTCTAGACCCAAATATTCTTAAAAAATATAGACCAGTTTCCAACTTGCCTTTTCTTTCAAAGGTCCTTGAGAGAGTCGTTCTTGCCAGGTTGTCTGACTTTCTCTCAACTAACCAACATGAGCCTAATCAGTCAGCATATCGACCATCACACGGCACAGAAACAGCATTGCTGAGAGTCAGCAATGATATTCTGACTGCACTTGACGAGAGAAAGGGAACCATGCTGGTATTGCTAGACCTCTCGGCTGTATTCGACACAATAGATCCTAAATTGCTACTGGCGAGGCTTGAGAGCATAGGTGTCGACGGAGTGGCTCTCAAATGATTTGCATCCTACATGCAGAAGCGTCACCAAACAGTAAACATATATTCTTTAAAATCTGGCTCTGTACCTCTACGATTTGTCGTACCTCAGGGTTCAGTGTTAGGTCCTTTCCTATTCACGCTATACACGGGCCTTATTGATGCCATCTGCAGACGGCATGGTATTGATTAGCAACTGTGTGCAGATGACACACAAGTGTACCTAAATTTCAATGTCACCAATACCAATGATCAGAAAATGGCTCTAAAGAAAATAGAGACCTGTGGTAAAGAAATACGCATATGGATGATCCAACATAGGCTGATGATGAACAACAGCAAAACAGAGTAAGTTCATTGTGATCCTTTCCATTGGCAATTCCAACAAGGCCAGTGTTGATAGTATTACCATCGGAGAATCTAATGTTCCACCTGCCCCCTCAGCTCGCAATATCGGCGTCATTTTTGACCAGTCATTTTCGTTTAATGATCATATCAGTAAATTATGTCAGTCAGGCTAATTTTGGCTACGAAACATTAGCCGTGTCAGATGCTGTTTTACTCTGACTACTACACAGCTGCTTGTCCAGGCTCTTGTTTTGTCTCAGCTGGATTATTGTAATGCCCTGCTTCTAGGCCTCCCACAAGGAAAAAGTCCAAGGTTGCAACGTGTGCAAAATTCGGCCGTTCGGTTAGTGACATGTACCTCATGGCGAGAACACATATCTCCTGTTACGATGCAACTTCACTGGCTGCCTATAGCGCAGCGCAACGAGTACAAGACACTAAAGGCCCGGTCACACATAACATCACGCACATCCAGCGCACAAAAAAATTAAGAATTTTGGTCAGTGCGTTGTGATTCGCTGGGCGTGCGTCAGAATTCGTTGATGATTTAACGAGAACGCCAGATGAACGTTATTCATTTATTGTTTGTGTCAACCTCTGCACACATTTTTTGCATGTTAAAAAATGTGAGCGTTTTTCCAGGTGTGAATGTCTACACCAGAAGAAAGTCAGACCAGCGCCAGTGTAACGCTAGGCGCAAGTAGATCACACGCTCTAAATTCGTTGTGTTTCTGTTGACCGAGATTTTCCCAGTCACACATAAACGACGCACAGTCCACGAATAAAAAAATTAAAAATAACACTTTGAGACCGGATTGTGAAAAACGTTGCAAGCTGGTAGCGAATGCACAGCAAATGGCAAATGAACAGCGCTTTGCCAACGTGTTGGACGCATACAGTGCGCATTAAACCCTGGATGGTAATGTCGACGATTATAGTAAATTTTATCAGTTTATTTTAAACAAATGTAACCATTTTTAAAAGAAAAAATGTGTTCTAAATTTATTATAAAATTATATGTTTGGACGTAATTTCGACAGATTAAATACAAATTCTGCACTCAAAGCCATGTATCGTGTGAAACATCACCTCAAATGATTACAAATAAAATGTCGTTCTTCAGAGCTCCAAGGGTTAAGCTGCAGAAATAACATAGTCACAGCCTGTTGCTCGCGCGCTGGTCGAACTGCCTGCGTGTGCCCAGCGTTTGCTTCAAGCGCTCATGCAGCGCAGGGCAGGCGCGTTGCCCGCGACTGCCTGGCGCCCTCATTGGGCAGCCATGTGATACAAAGCAAACGTATTTGGCGTTGATTTAGCGTTGTTCTAGCGCACCCTACGTGTTGCTGGCGATCTTCTGGCGTGTACTTTTATGTGTTCTTATGCGTTCAATATTTTAAACACAACCAACTTCCTTTGGCGATTACACTGCGCACAAAAATATACGTAGCGTTAGTGCAGCGCCCTCCGCGAACCAGAAACGAGTTCAAACGCACGACCGATGCACGAAAGAGGGTCTGGCAAAAAATAATCAATTTTCAGTGCGTGGGCCGTGCGTCGACTATGTGTGACTGAGCCTTACGGTCAGAAAATAACACCAAAATGACGGCACTGAGCGTGCATATAGCGCCCATTCAACGTGTTCCTAACGCATGTCCAGCGAACATATAACGTATATGGGGCGTGATAAATGCTTTCTGACTAATTTGTGCTTCGCGCTGGCGATGCGCGGTGTATTTGTTAACTTTGTCGCCCTGCTAACGCGGAACGCGGTGGCGAAACGCTGTATATTTACTGATTTATACACCTGATTTATTTATAACACGCTGTATTTTCGTTTTAAACTCGCTGGCTCTTCTCATATCCTGACAAAATTTGTGGACGCACAACGACGCACTTCTCTAATTTTTGTCAGTCAAGGTGTAGGCTGTGCGTCGTGTATGTGTGACTGGGGTATATCACTTGCATTTCAGGCTGTGCACTGCACGGCCCCTAGCTACTTGTGTAACCTGGTGGATCGTTACAGATCAAAAAGGGAACTCCGCTCGGGCAGAGGAGCCATCCTGCTGGAACAACCTCAATTCAAGTCGATATCTGGGGATCGGGCTTTTACAATAGCTGTCCCAAAACTGTGGAATTCTCTCAAACCATACAAACATTTGTTATAAAATTTGTAATTAAATGTGATTGGATGAGAGCGCCTTTGAGTATTTGAGAATTGGCGCTTTATAAAAACACCATAACTATAACTATAACTATAACCTTAGAAGTAGAAAACAGCTTGTAATAATAAATGGAACCAAATCAAACCCGATAAATATTAAATCAGGGGTACCTCAAGGATTGATCCTGGGCCCACTATTTTTTATTATATTTATTAGCGATATATCTCTAGAAAAATACTTAAGTAGCATCAACCTTTTCGCAGATGATGCAGTTGAAAGTGTAGCAGTACAAAGTACAAGAATGAGCAGTCAGTTTGGATAGATTGTATTTTCAAAACAAAATGGTTACACTTCACCCTATATACTAACACCTGTCGGAGTACTGCTCCCCTGAACTCCACAACTCAACTCCTGTCATATTCGGAGTACTACCGGCGTTTACACATCACAACTCCCATGCTGGAATAATAAATAACACTATTTCAAAGTCAGCAGTATTGGAACACTTCAAAGTAACACTTTTTCAACATAATTTCTTTTCGAAACGTTTTGTTGTAGTCAGGGTTAAAAATAAAATAGTAGATGCTTAATTCAATTCATCACAATTGCTGACTTATTTGTCATAACAAATGTATCTATATCCTCAACTATGACATTTGATAAGCTGTAAGACATGTTAAGCGGATTAGAATCAACTGCCTATCGCCCGACCGATATGCCTAATTGGTGACTGCTGTGATTACTTGTTGTGTTATGTCACGTGATTAGGCGAGCGTATAGTGATAGTAACAACCAGGCGTAAATAACCATTTAAAAGCAAAATTTGTTAATTTACATCAATATACTTGTTAATAAGATGGATTTAACTATCATCTCAGAACACACTCCTGGCCACATTTTACACGGACTGTAATATAATAATAACGGAGTGTAAAAAACATAACGATCGCGACTATGCATGCATCACATCATAATATTTATCATCAACATGATATTTACTGTGTTTTTTTTGCTGTTACAGACTGTATGACTACAAAGCTGAAAATATATCCCCAGCAACATCCTCCAGAATCCACCATATTGCAC
Source organism: Flabesymbios commensalis (assembly GCA_964017125.1). Lineage (NCBI taxonomy): Eukaryota > Metazoa > Annelida > Polychaeta > Terebellida > Flabelligeridae > Flabesymbios > Flabesymbios commensalis. Next base: position 50,874,273 of record OZ024907.1, on the reverse strand, counting down.
CAATTTTCAGCTAAAACAATAAATAATTCCCGGGGACTCTCCCTTCGAAATTTCCTGGGAACGGGCCTGGCTGTGCCATCTGAGAGAAGTAAACTACTAGTACTCGCTTCTTAAATGTGGTGTAGCAACAAATATCATTAGAGAATATATTCCTGTTATGACCATAATAGATTTTACCATCTATAAAGCCAAAATTTGAGGTGGACCCAGCCCGCTGGACTAATAAAACACAACCATGATTAGGCGAATGTCACACTCTTCGGCCCAAGTCTAGTTTTGTACACCCTAATTTAAATAAAAACTGAATGACGGCTTCTTGAAACAAACCAAGTAAATATCCCTAAATTATTTCTTACTAATATTCCCACCAAAAATCAATTAAAGGAAAACGGATTATGAATTTTTTTTCATAATAATGCTACTGCAAAAAATGAATTTAAAAAATAAATATAAGGTCGAGGTGTCAACATATGATACATAATAATATTATGTTGTCTTCGATTTTTTTAGCGATAACTATGTCATATTTAATGCCTAATATGCAGTGTCATGAGATATATGCCAACTTTATGTATGTATGATAATGATTTTAAAACAAATTAAAAATATAGTGTTGATTGTAAGTTATGTGAGCTAGTATGAAGTAGTCCTATAATTTATTTTGATTGATTAGTGTGGTAAGAGTAGTCATAGACGCAGCCTACTTGGTCCGAGAAGTGGTGGGAGTTGGCAAAAACGTGGAGCGAGCTGGTAAGAGAAGTGGGGCGAGTTGGTAAAAGTTGGGGCGAGTTGTCAGATAACTGGGCGCGTTGACAAACAACATGGGGCGAGTTAGTAGTAGAAGTCTTCATGGTTTTCAAAATTTGATATGGCATCACATCTCTATCTAGGCATTGTAAAAAGTACTTATAAATCGTCTTAATGCTGAAACATTTAGAACTGGAATAACATATCGTCAGCAGACTCTTTTTTTTCGTTTGCCATTTACATGGCGCTCACCACCCACTGCACCTACACACAATCTTCATTTTTTTTCACGGAAGCCAAAGCAGCTTGCAAACCTCCCATCTATATCATAAGCACATAAAGTAGCAAGAGAGCATTTGTTGTTTCAGTTTATCACCAAATACAGCTTTGGCCAAGTAACAATTTGCATACATGAGATTGTGGCTGGGACTTGGTAGCTGGACAACCAATTCTCGCACAGAAGTGTACTGAACGTCAACTATTATACACCCATGTCATCGAGAAATTTGGTTCACCTGCTGCTGACTAGGCAAGCACATTTGAAGTTCAGGTCAGTCTATGAGGAGTACATCACTTCTGCGGCTTACCCTCACATCAGTGTCTTGTCACCCTCAGGTCATTCTGATTTCCACAGACGTGTAAATCATGACCTCCATTTTTTCACAGCCAAAGTCCGCTCATTATCCTCTGAGTCGCTGGCGCATATCTGATCACTCAGATGTCGTGACGTGCTCCACGGGTATCTATGCTATTACCACCCCTATTACCACCAGTTGTCACAACCTGCATAATTTGCTTACGAATCATGCAGGTTCAGCAGGGAAGGCGTACCGAGTATTTTTTGACAACATAATTATTATTCAGGATTACAAACAGCTTTTCGACCACAAAGTTGCATTAAAAAGGAAGTTTTTTATAAAAGACTAACACATTTGTTTGCGGAGCAGTATATATAATCAATGTGATTATCCCACGACATTTTCTTGTTAGGTATTATTCCAAGGAGCTAATGGTTTTCTGAAAAATCTTATATTACATTACCTAATTTTATAGTTAGTATTTGCTATTTTTTTTATATCTTAAAACATAATATAATTGTTTTTAGCCTTGCTAAACTACACTCGACATATTTTAGACCACTTCCGCAAATTGAGATTTCTGTCAAGTATTTCTAACAGATCTTGTAAATTTTTTAATTGGCACAATGAGGTGATATCATCGGCTAACATAAAAATTGGAATGTCTAAATCTAAGTTGATATCATATATTAAAAAGAGCAAGGGTCCTAAGACAGACACTTGCGGGACTACAGCATTTGGATATGCATAATCTTACATTTTATCATTTAGAACTACTTTTTGTTCTTTATTTAAAATGTAATTTTGTAAAGATACTTATAAATCCCCATTTATACCCATTTATTCCATTGCGAAAAAATCGACTAAAGTTAGAATATTTTGATCGCGCTCATGAGCATAATTTGTCTTAAGAAGTTTCCAGTACGCTATTTCAGATGTTTTATAATTTTAAAGTTTTTCTACTATATGCACATTATATTTAGTTTGGCTTCCTTCCACGCCAACTTCACTTCACTTCCATCATTTCATATTTCAAGAGTCACATCGATCAAGCTACTGGGTGTGATTATAATCGATGACTTGGCATGGGGTCCACACATAACGATGATACACGGCAAGGCATCACAAAGCCTCTTCCCGACGTGAAGACCTGTCTCGCCATTTTTTTAGAGGTATGTTGTCCCCCACACATAAACTTCACCATCTACCGTCTCCTCCACGTTTGGTCTCTCATAATTTCAGGAAGAAGACACGATTCCCTGCACCAAGAACAAAGAGATACCAACGTACGCTGATACCATATGGCCTGGTCCACTGGCAATAACTGCATGAAAATAAATTTCTTGGTGAGATATGTCGTCGTCATGGTGTCCAATATCATATCTATGCTGATGACACCCAATTGTGTGTATCCTTTGAGGTTGGTGACGCAGTGGATCTCTTGGAGGCTCAACGTCGACTCAAGATGTGCATAGCTGAGATAAAAGCATGGATGATTACATTCATGGTACAGTTAAATGACGATAAAACATAATTAGTTATCATAGCACCACCATATTTTTCTTCAGCACAATAAGGTACCACTATCTAGTGTGCAAGTGGGAGATAGTGGAATAACAACGTCTAAATGTGCCCGTAACATCGGTGTAATGTTTGACCATCATATGAATATGACTACACAGGTCACTAGGATGTGTCAAGCAGCATGGTTCCAGCTCAGAAACATTAGATCAGTCAGATCTAGACTTACAAAAGAGGCGACACTGAGGCTTGTTTGTTCTCTGGTGATAGAACTTACATCAGTCTTTATCCTAACCGATGCTTAATGGAATCTAGACATACGACGAAAGATACTGACATGACTCTGGCTAGACCATTACTATATCAAATTGTAAGGTTTCAGTAGAGAGGATGCAGCCTGAAAATATTTAACTCAAACTTCATTATTCACCTCGACAGGCCTGATATCGGGGAAGCCGTGCTAGATAGCTAGACCATTACTATGAAACAAAATGTGAGGTTTCAGGAAAGGATGCATCCTGTAAAATTTTGACTCTATGAAATTCAAAATGGCTGCCTATGAGCCATTATTTACTTTCACATGCATATATTTGGCAAACCATGCTAGATGGCTAGACCATTACTATAAAACAAAATGTGAGTTTTCATGGGGAGATGCTCCCTGGAATTTTTCAACTTTATCGAATGCAAAATGGCCGACAATTGGCCATTATTTACCTCGGTAGGTCTGATATCGGGTAAACCGTGCTAGATAGCTAGAACATTAAGTAATAACCAAAACGCTAGGTTTCAGGGAGAATGCTATCTAAAATAAATCAACTTCATCAAATTTAAATGGCCACCTGTCTGCTATTATTTATTTTTCCATGTCTAATTTTTAGTAAACTGAGCTACATGGCTAGGCCATTACTATAAAACAAAAGGTTTCATGGGAGAATGCAACTTGAAAATAGTAAACTTGGGTTTAAAATTAAAATGGCCGCCTATCGGCCCATTTTTTAGTTTAAAATGCTTGATATTTAGTGAGCCGTGCTAGATAGCTGGCCCATTACTATACAACAAGATGTGTTAAGGGGAGGATGCATTATTAAAAATAGAACTTGATAAACTTCAAAATGGACTAATTTTGGCCATTAATTTCGTTTAACATGGCTTATAACTGGTAAATCATGACATGCTAGATAGCCAGACCACTACTATGCAGCAAAATTTCAGGAAAGGATATGCCTTGAAAAAAATCAACCTGATCAAATTCAAAATGGCTTTCTGTCATTATTGGTACTAATTTGCATACTATATGTGTTAGTTATCTACATCATTACTCCAAGAGTAGTGATTCTACACTGACTTATTGCTCCCGCCAGGAAGGTTAAATTTAAATCGTTGTAGACTAACGTTACACCATAATTCGGTGATTCGAATTTTTACGGCCTTTTCAAGAAATGCCATTAGGTTTCTTGTCTGAAAAATTAGAAAAATAAAATTTTCAAGCAAAATATCGCCTCGACTCAGTGAACTTTTGATAGACCTAGGTCCACTTAAAATTGTTCGCCTGAAATGTATGTGAATAAAAGGTCTTATTTGGTCTATTAAAACATCATTGTTAGGACCGTAGGTCAACATTTTGTCATTTACAATCATATTTTATTTTTTTACCATGTGAGGCAGCCATTTTGCTGCGGTATCCCTAACCTTAGCTCCATTGGCTACCGATAGCCGCGCTCAAACCCGTCATACCGGCATTCATTGCGAGGATCACCCCACGCTTTCAACTCACATAATTAGCATAAATTAAGCCGCCATCTTGAATCGGTGGCGTGATTGATAAACCCCGCCTACATGGTCTCACCACCCCAAATGCCAGTTACATTGAAACACATGTAAACTTCCTCAATTCCGCAGACCGATTTTACCACTTTTAAACCTATTCGATATTTAGTGTGACATATCAGGATAAAGCTTGAGATGTCCTTGTTCGAAAACAGGCCCGCTATGGGTATGCTTACCAGACAGATTTTGAGCTACACCCCCTAGCGTGTAAAAAGATCACTACTTTTCAAATTGGGCTAATATCCGTACTCCCTTTCACAGAACAGACCCACATCATTCTAACCCACTGTATCCCTGCGAGATTATCATCAAACAGTTATATCTGATATCCTTGACAAAGACGATAACGTGTGCTTATTAAATATTCACAAAATTATGACTTCTATATATTTTATTTTGTTTCACTAGAGGTTGGAACAGCCGCATTAAAACTATTTTGTGTGATAATTCCATCATTAGTAGACACCTCCCTGGATTTCGGTGAGACCACATATTTAGGCCACACGTTGTCTGGAAAATTATTTAGACATTGTAAAATTTTCTTTTCAAACATAGCTCTTTCTCAAAGTGAGACTGAACGCATTTTAGCATCAAATTGACGTCTAAATTATATTACACATTGTGTGATAGTTTTGATTATAAATTTAATATTTCTACTTTTACATATTTTCGCGCCGACCTGCCCTCTGGCGGTCAGTAGCTACTAGACTACGTCTCGCGTCTATGCCGGCGCGGAACCTAATTATGAATATGCTAATGAGTTGAAGCAGGCGGCTTTACCGCATACAACACTCCATTATCAAATACGCGCTATCACATACTGACACACAGGCCTACATATACAGATCATGTACGTCACTCACGTCCTGCTGCTGTAATCGGTGGGTACACCACTCACTCGGTGAAATCAGCATGCCGCCACACACACACATCACACAAAACCCTAACCCCCGCACAACCTAAACCGACGGGCACAGCTCCACGTGTGATACTACGAACCGAAGCGAGGGATCGATTTCGACGTCACAGTGAATGATTTTCATGATGGACATTTTATAAAAAAAAAAAATTAGATGTTCATTATGGGAAATATTCATTGGCGAGGTTATATTATATAGTCTTTATAGACTACTGTCAGTCAAGAATTGAATAAAATAATTTCAAAATCAAGTCGAACTGTAGACTAAATAAATAATACAGTCGCATTAGACCTATCGTCAAGAGAATGAACTTTCTTATGATGGGCAATTTTTAATCGTTAATTAATTCACCGGATTATGACTTGACAGTTGCGCTATTGCTACCATTTTGATGTTTCTATGTGTTTTTCGACTTGCGCGGAAAGCATTTCCACAGAGGTCGATTTACAAAAATACTATAGTATCGTAGCTTAGAGTAGCAACTTAGCATTTATTCTGGCATTCTATATACATTTTGTGACCTACAGTTTACACAATTTATATGTTGAAATAATATAAAAAGCAAAATAGAAGCAATTTCTGAAACAGCGATTTGTCGACATCTCAGCAACCCCCGTATTCTGCAATATGTGACATGGCATGGACACTTCTAAAAAATTACAGATTCAGCATGTATTAAGACTTATTCATCGGTCTAGATAACTGTGCACACAGTTCTCCACGCAGAGCACGACAACCAAAATAGTTGGTATGTTTTAAATGCATACCATGTTAATAACCGTTTGAGTACTGCCCAGTTGCCGATAGGCCTGCAACTCAAACGTTTTACTATTTAAATAATTTCAAGTTAGAAACATTTCAAGATGGCTACCAGATCTGATAGCGAAGGTTTCGTGCCTTCACCCCTCGAAGGACAAGGGGTTCGTCGTAAAGATGAAAAGTTATTTCCCTTTAAGTTATTGTACGTAGGAGACAAATGCAATAAATGCAAATATTTAATAGACACAGGCGCAGCAGTAAGCGTCTTACCCAAGTCTTGCGCTAACAAGATTTCAGATGCTGACTGTCTTCCCCTAGTTGTAGCTAACAATACTACTATTAATACCTACGGTACTAGCAAACGCGTCGTCGACGTCGGCCTTAAACGTGACTACACGTGGAATTTTATAGTAGCAGACGTGCAACAGCCCATTATAGGGGCCGATTTCTTAATACATTATAGTTTACTGGTGGACTTGAGAAGTCGGTGTCTAAGAGACATGAGAACCAGTCTAGCTATACCTGCTTCACTACACAAAACTATTAGGCCAGTTCCCGGAACTGACTCGCCCTACGACGAAGGCAGAGCCCGTCAAACACGGCATTACACATAAAATAGTGATTAAAGAACACCCTGTGTTCGCGCGCCCACGACGATTGGCCCCTGACAAACTAGTCACTGCGAAACGCGAGTTCGCCGATATGATAAAGTTAGGAGTTATCGAACCCAGCGACAGTGAATGGTCCTCTGCGCTTCATATGGTTCCCAAGAAAAATGGCGACTGGAGACCATGTGGCGATTATAGAAGTTTGAACGCTCAGACGGTACCGGATCGATACCCGATCCCGCACTTTCAAGACTTTACGCAGCGTTTGGCTGGTTCGAAAATTTTCTCTAAAATTGATCTAGTAAGAGCGTATTACCAAATTCCAGTTGAACCGTCTGATGTACATAAGACAGCGGTTACCACACCTTTTGGTCTTTTCAATTTTACTAGGACACCGTTTGGTCTAAGAAATCCCGGTCAAACTTTCCAACGTTTCATCGATCACATTACCCGCGGTTTAGATTTTGTATTCGTATATTTAGACGATTTATTATTCACCAGCCCCGATCATAATGCCCATAAGAAGCATATGAAAATAATTTTCGCCCGACTAGCCGAATACGGTATTATAATCGGTCCGGAGAAATGTCAGTTCGATACAACTGAGCTAAGCTTTTTAGGCCACCACGTTTGTTCAGAAGGGATTTCACCGTTGCCCAGCGCAGTTGACACTATAGTTAATTTCGCTAACCCCGAAAAGCAGCGGGCGTTACGAAGATACTTAGGAATTGTAAATTATTACCATCGATTTATACCACATTGCGCAGCGAAGTTGAAGCCATTAAACAATTTGCTAACTGCAGCCAATGACCGTAATACGAGGCTGTCACCGAAGTCTAATTTCGATCTAAAGTGGAATGAAAGAGCAGAATCGGCATTTTCAGAGTCTAAACAAATATTAGCAAATGCAACACTCCTGGTACATCCAGACCCTTCGGCCCTGTTGAATATCACGTGTGACGCTAGTGATTTCGCCGTAGGTGGCGTTTAGCAACAATATATAGACAATGTTTGGCAGCCACTGTTATTTTTCTGTAAAACATTGAATCCTGCAGAGACACGTTACAGCGCTGTCGACCGCTAGCTTTTGGCAGTGTATGCCACTATCAGACATTTTAGACACAATCTAGAAGGCCGTAACTTTTTCGTAAATACTGACCACAAACCTTTAACTTTTGTAATGTCATCAGTTACCGAACGTCCATCACTGCGACAATCAAGACAGTTGGCTTTCATAGCTGAGTTTACTACAGATATAAAATATGTTAAAGGCGAGACAAATTTCGTCGCTGACGCGCTGTCACGATCATCAGTGTCAGCCATAGACAATACATCAGCAATCAATTACAAAGAATCAAGCACAGATCAAGTTTAGATGCGGGGTTCACGCGATTGCGCCATTCAACTTTGTCTACTATGAACTTTAAACTGCTCAAGTCTTTTAATAACCATTTTATTTGGTGCGACGTGTCAACAGGACACAATCGACCGTATCTGACAGAAAGATTTCGAAAAACAGTTTTTTTAAATCTACATGGATTAGGTCATCCATCACATAGAGCTACCAAGCCGTTGATAAATACGAGATTTGTATGGCATGGAATGAACATAAATATCGCCAAATGGTGCCGTTCCTGCAAAGGCTGTCAGACCGCCAAAATTTCTCGTCACAATCAGCCAGTTTTCGGCAAATTCACCAACCCTGCCGAGAGATTTGACCACGTACACATCGATATTGTTGGACCACTGCCGTACGCTGACGGTTTTAGATATTTACTGACTTGCGTCGATCGGTTCACACGTTGGCCGGAAGCCATTCCTATTGTGGATATTCGAGCCGAAACTGTCGCCAATGCCTTTTTCATTGGGTGGATAGCACGTTTCGGGACTCCCGCCACTATCACCACAGATAGGGGTGCCCAGTTCGAATCAAAATTATGGGATGGTTTATGCAACCAGTTCGGGATAGTACGAAATCGCACTACGAGCTACCACCCCCAGTCGAATGGCATGGTCGAACGTTTTCACAGTCAGTTAAAAGCAGCCATTATGGCACATGTGTCACCGAATCCATGGACAATTACACTACCTTCCGTTTTACTTGGCGTTCGTCCCGCCGTTAAGGAGTTATTGGGCAGGTCGGCTACCGAAATGATTTATGGTATGACACTTAGACTACCAGGAGAATTTACAGAGAGGTATACCGTCGACGCACATACAAACTTGGACAATTACTCAGATAAGCTACGCGTAGCCATGTCGCGTCTCTGTTTGTGCCCACCGTGGGACACACACCTGAAAAATATTTTCCACTATAAGGAAATTGACACATGCACACATGTATTTTTGCGACGAATCGCAATTGCGCCGCTTTTGACTGCCCGTTACGACGACCCATATAAGGTCATCGTGAGGAGCGGCAGAATTATGAAAATCCTGATAAAAGGCAAGGTGAAAACAGTCTAATTGGACAGAGTTAAACCAGCATATTTTGAGTGCGAGCCTGCAACAGGTACAATAACGCAGCGTACTACGCCATCTAAACGAACGAGCTCGAAGACTACAGGGATAGTTAGAAGGAATTCACAAGATTCACTTACACCCAGTAGTATCCACACTCAGAGGTCCAACAGGACGAGTGTTAAACCGACAACGACAAAGTCTAAAGCGACTAAACATGGTACAAATTTGGCCACTACTCCACAGCCAAAAGCTATAAGAGTAAAATTGCCTAACAAATTTAAACCTTATGTAGCGCCACATTCGCGAACCCCCACCGTTTCCCGCGCTAACGGGAGCGACGGCGGTTTGCGAACGTATTCACGTGTACCTTTGCATTTAAGGGGTAAAACCCCTCCTACAAGCGACACGCGCAAACAATCTAATGTTAAGGACGATTCAACAATCGCCGATAGCGATAAAGTTAGAGCGGACATACCTGCGAGGACGACTAGAGTGGGACAAACAATCCAAACTCCCGCCCGGTTCGTGCAAATGGTCCATTCCGTAGTGGCGCCTATCGACATCTACGGCGGGGCCAACCGCAAGTACCTAAGTAAGAATAGTTATAATTTGTAAATATAAATTCGCCAGGCCTGTCGAAACTAAGTAGAATAAGTCAAATACAATTTAACTAAATCACATTAGCAAATACTTTTGCTACTCAGTGTTATATGTAATAATTAAAGTCATATCGGTTGGTCGTTACACATAGCGCAGTAGCATTATTAATTATTCAAAGAACATTAGTGTTACGAGGATTGGAACTTTGGTGTTACGAGGATTGGAACTTTGGTGTTAGGAGGATTAGAACTTTGGTGTTGATCAATAATTTTACTTCATAACGCTGCGACTATGATGTTAACCAACTACCCACGCTGTATTTTCAAATCTGACTGTTCTATTGTTCGCTTAATGTATACGTTTGTGTGCACTTTCCAAGCGGAACGGGAACCGACGCAGTCTCCACAAGTTAGTTTGGTTCATACGTTTGCACTAATCCCGGGGGTAATGTGGGAACCCGCATCTCACCGTTCGGGCTGGTTCGGGCGTTTCCGACCTTTGACGAAAGGCAGTAGCCCGCCTAGCCTCAATTTCGAATCGCGCTGCATCAAGCGATGCGCGCCACTTACTCCCAGGCTGCCGAGTTGAGAGTATGTCTCGCTAGACTCAAGCGCCGAGCCGCTGGCTAAGTTGTCGCGTACTGCGTGGAAATGTGTGCTCTAAAGCTGGTACAACGTCTAGACTAAATAAACAAGAATAAACCGAAAGATGAATTAACGGAGTTATTTGTGTTCCGTCGTCCCGACAGGAATGGAGATTAAAGTTAAGTGAGTTGGGGCTGGTCCCACCAATCTCCTATCGGTGAGAAGCCCTACACTTACATAAGTACATTTCGTTTCTAATCAGTGTCTGGTGACCAGCATATCGCCGGTGGCATGGGGGGTATTAGGACTCTATTAGGATCAGAATAACAAGAAAACTGATATAACGTGTCCAGAGTGGCATGTACAGTGTACTACCGTGGCTGTAGCAATTCCGAAGCTGAACAAATATGTGAGAAAATTCGATGAGGGTGACTAATATAGCTTTCTTTAAGATGAATGCAATCCACAGATATACATATTCTAATAAAAGCTACATTGATGAAAACCAAAACTTCTATAAAGAATATTGGCGCGGAGAGAAATACTGGTGGTTTTTTCAAACCACCAATATAATAATAATAACAATAATAATAATAATAATCATAAATTAAAAATAATAATAATAATAATAATAATAATTTTCCCTTAATATCATAGAAATCATAACTACAACAAAAATAAGAGTAATATTTTCATTTTCACTCCTATCTGAGAGCACTGAAAAATCATTTAATATTTTTTTTATTTGCTAAGGTTTTGAATATCTTGGCACAAAGTTACGAATGAAAACATTAAAGAAGGTAACTATGTCTAATATACGTCAGCACTTACTACCTTTTGAAAGATCTCGCTTTTGCAATATAGCAGCTACACTTACAAAAATGCTACCTACGCACTCAGCGGCTCACGGCGCATCGATCCGTGTAAGACAGAAATGACGCAAAAGAAGATAATTTACAACGAAAGCACATATGTGGTTTAGCACCTTTATTTTAATACAAATATACTTTACGCAGTAGGGCCTCGAGATCACGTTGCGACTGAAATTAGTCCTCTAGCCCCAAAACCCGCCGAGTTATAGAGGTTTCATTTTTTAATGATATGATCATGAATGATATGGTTAATGCCATAACTTGTAATAATAATAATAATAATAATAATAATAATAATAATAATAATAATAATAATAATAATAATAATAATAATAATAATAATAATAACTGGTAATAAAAGATGAGGATGATCACACCTATATCTGCTACATTGTAACCAACACTTGACAGATTGTTTTTAGTGTTTAATATTTTTATTAATATTATTTCTTTAGATCTGTCTATCATCAAGTGAAAACACCTCAAATTATGGATCCGTCATGGAAGCCACCGGGACCTTGCAGAATAGGAGATGATATTTCTCAAATATACACCCCAGCATTGTTGGTGGATGTTGACAAACTGAAAGAGAACATGAAGAAGATGACAGAAAGTATGAAAAGATTTGATCATGTGGCAGTTCGTCCACACGGAAAAGCACATAAATGTCCTGAAATTGCAAAATTACAGGTATAAAATTGGATAGTTCTACTTCTTTAAACCTATTTGTACTGCTACTTGTTTAAATCTACATGTTACCTATATAGATTTACCTTTTGGGCTATATTCCAAAATATTACATTCCTTCAACCTGTCAAAATGATATTGATATTGAATCGATTGCTCTAAAAAAATCCGTAGCTCGAAAAAAAGGGCTTCTCCACAATAATTGCTGTTGCCATTGAAATTTGCTGTAAACGCGATACACTCCTTATCATTGAAAATGGTGGGGGTCTGTGGTCCTCCCCCGAAATGTTTTTTTCTGAATTTTAAATTGTAACGCTTAGAATTAGTTACTTTAACTGGGATGAAAGACAAATTTGTCAACAAGGTGGGGGGGGGGGGGCGTGTTTTGGGGTTATACCCCCTTTGCAAGAAAATAGCTTACTCTTTCGTTCTCTCACAAGTGCAAATATGAGGGTTATATTTTTTTTTGAGGTGGGGTGGGGGTTATCTGATGTGCGGGAAATTTTTGATAATTTGCACTTACAATAATTACAATAACCACTCACGCTTTTTAAAACGTGTTTAGGATATTTTTTCATGGGGTTGATGGGTTTTAAGAGGGGTGGAAGTCATTTTTTGCAAAAAAATGCATAAAAAAGTGTTTTCTCTTTCTGTCTATTGCAGCTTTAAGGATGAGTGTAGTTTTTTGTAGGGAGAGGTGAAAATAATATAATAAAATTTATTATATATCATTGCAGTGCCATTGGGTGGTGCCATTATCACCTGCTGTACATAATGGTGCTGTTCCAATGTTATTGCCGGAGGGGGATTTTGTTTTCACTGTAGACATGTATTACATTTTTTAAGTGAGAGGGTTGTACTATAATTAATGATGGCTTTAAATTCTCCTTAATTTTCGTGTTTCTAATTATTGCTACACAGAGCACTGTGTTTAGCCTGTTCCAACCAGACACAGACGGTACGCGTGTATCATAATGCGGACAGCTCTCCCAGCAAACATGAAGAATTGACCCGATGTTGTTTTAATGTTGGTCCAGCGCCGTTGGCGGTGGGCCAATAGTGAAACAGCATTGGGTCGAATCCTCGCGTTTGCTAGGCTCCACACAGGTGTCTGTCTACACCCACCCCTCCCCCACCATAATATTCTCGCCAGCCGATCACGGTACTTTTAGCAAGACAGCCTGCCAATCACAATCTTACCACAATACTTGAAATTGAGAGCGGGGGACATATGACGTCAACCATCTGCACATTTTAACATGCGAAGAAGCAGTGTCTAGGGTGGGCAGTGTAAATTATTGCCTATTACCAAAGATTCTGTACAATGAGATGGTTGATGGAATTTCATCATACGAATGTGTGTGGGGTAATGGGATGATTGCTAATAGTAGTATGAAACCCCATCTGGGGAGGGTCGCACTGATCTGTTCCGTCTGTTCCATGCTTTACTGCATGGTACGGAAGCACTAATCTATAGCAATCTTACATGGGAAGCTGCAGCCTCTACGTGTCTGGCCATAATCTTCGGGCGGATTGCCAGCGGCTTCCCTTGGTTCCTCCGTTCAACAGCGCTGATAATCCAGCTCTCGTATCAGTGCAGGCACTGTCAGTGAAGAATCACTACAGTGCAAGCACTGGTGTTGCCCGTGTTAGCCTTGAAACAACCGGCAATAGAGTGTTAGGCTATACATTATGTGTCTCACGTGGGATGAATGGAGTTACCTTTGGCTATTGTTGCTCTGGGGACTCTCAGACCAAAGGATAGCGGAGCTGCTTTTGAACAAAAAAGCGAGTCTCTGGACGTCTGGGCATGCCTGGGGTAAATCCCTTAGTCATGCACAGAACCCCTTATTGGCCGAGTGAAGGAAACACTCGCAACAACCCAGCATGCCCTATCACCTCCCTCACGTCATCATCTGTATATCATTTATCTCATCATAGAACTACCACCTATTAAACGGAGGTTTAAACAGTGACGTGGTGGCAACTATTCATGAGGGTAGAAACAGTGCCAAGTTAACTGAATCATTTTATAAAACAACTGAATTTCTCCCCGTTAAACTCCAAATATACAATAATGTTTTTTTCTAGGTTTGACAGCTATGACAATATCTTTGCAATATTTAGCATTGCTTCATACAGTAGGAACGTCATCTTATACATTTTTTATTTAAGATTCAAATGTTTTCATTTCAATAATGGGAGGGGGTAGTGACCTTATGTTGTCGACCTGCAATAATTTCAAACATGTGGTCTCAAAATAAACAATTTTGAAACATTTTCAACTACTAGTATCTGAATTTGTGGGCCGCAGTACAGACTACTACAGTTCAGGGATGGGGTGATAGTAATTAATTGTAATAGTAATAGGTAATATCAGCAATTTTACTATAATAGTAATAGATCGCGAAAAATGAATTTAAAGTAATAGTTATAGATGGTCAAGTATAATAGTCAATTACACTGTTCTATTTTTGCTAGATTATTCACATAAATTTAACATATGTCACTAATCCCAGAAAATTTATTTATATTTTTTATAGGCCCCTATTGATATTTTGTCGATTACTTATCAAGTCAAATGCGTCATTTTAATTATATAACATAATGATTAGTTTCTGTTCTCTTGACGCCCACTGTGTATATGCACATAGGAAAAAAATACGATGTGTTTCTACTGTGCCAACATTGGCGGGCCAACATAAAAACAACATCTCATGTTGGTTCTGATGGTCAGAGCAAGTTTATGGTGCACAGACCGTGATGGCGATAATCACTGGTTGACGAAACATAATTAACCTTTCCGGTCTTATAAACCACATTGTACTACACCATATTAAATGTAAACATACTATTGCATTTAAATATATCATTTTTAGAAACAACCATTATATTTCATGGCACAATGTTCAGCCATCATAAAATAAAGATTTCATTATCTAACTAATATAATTGGTTATCTGGATCTGTAGATACTCCTGAGTAGTATAATTTGATATTTACGCAAAGTGTTATCATGGTTATCAGATCACATTGCAATAACGTTGTGTGACAAAGCTATGTAGTGTCTAGATAGCAGGATATCTAAACCAATGCCAATTATACAATAAATTAATAAAAATATAATTAATTTGTATTTATAAATAGTTCAAAAATTATATGATTTGATGTTTGTTATTATTAAAATGTATATGGAAACTATATGACACCAGTATAGCTTGTTATCTGTTTGAAAATGGTGGCTAAAATTATTGTAATAATAATGGTAAATAATAGATGGGAGAGTAATGTATTGTATTAATATAACAGTATAACAGAGACACCATATAATTGGAAGAAAATGACAATTTCCCCAAATAGTGCTCAAAGGATTAATGTGGTGTACATTGACTAAGCATGAATGTTATGATTATATATAGATCCGCTTGTGAAATATCAATCCAGCATATTATCAACTGTATCTAATTATTTGTGAGTGTTCATGTGAAATGATCACATATTATACATGTAATAATATTTTTATGTTTAAGGTAGCAAGTGGGGCTGTGGGACTTTGCTGTCAGACACTTGTGGAAGCTGAAGCTATAGTTTATGGCGGTGGCTGTAATGATATATTGCTCTCCAACCAAGTGAGCCTTCTTTGAAGATTTCTAAAAGATATCTGCAGTCACAATAAAATACATAGCTAAGCAATACATTACATGTATATATTCAGCCTATGCAAACATAAGGTACATGTATTAGAACTTGGGTAATTGTCACTGTTCAATTATGTATACGAAATACCGAATTAAATATTTATTCCAGCAATGATTTAAGAAAAAAATATTTTTAGCTTGTAGGTAAACCCAAGCTAAGACGATTTGTGAAACTGGCCAAGTATGCAGAAATGTCAATATGCGTTGACAATATTAGCAATGTCAATGAACTCAATGATGTAGCCAAACAGATGAATTTGATCGTCGGCAGTGTGGTAGAAGTGGATGTTGGTCAAGAAAGGTTACACTTTAAAACTGTGCTACAATTCTGAAGTGAAAATATAAACAGGTGAAGATGTCATTACTGATTTACTATCATTGATGTCATTTTTAACCCTCAACCAACTTGGCTTTTCGCCCCCATTACACTTGTCCGTCCGTCTGTCTGGCCGATGAGCTCCCTATACAAACATGCGGCATGAGTTCTAAAATGATACAGGTTAGATCAAAAATAGCTGCCGCTCTGACATTTCTCTTTGTAACTGTGATTGAGTTGCTGGTTTCGCTTACAATTTTCAATAGTTAAACGTTTCTTGTACAGATGCGGAGTAAAACCAGGACAACCTGCTGTTGAACTTGCTACACATATCTCGACTTTGTCAAACGTTACATTCAAAGGTATTCAGTGTTATCAAGGGTAAGTACTGATCCAGCCATATTAGCTCAGAATCTGTTTTTGTGTGTCTGTTTGTTGTCTGTCTGGAACTATTAGGACCATGACTTGTTTCACGATACTGAAATGTATATCCAGTTTCACATACCTGTAAGTTAACTATAATTAAACCATGGTTGAGTTTACATGTGACCTTCCTATGACCTTTACTTTTTCAATCCTCAACTTTTCTTGCTAGCATATTACACTCAACATTTCTGATAGTATTGATCTGAAATGCGTATTAAAGGTGTCTTTTATTGATAGCTCGGACAAAAGTAGGCTACTCATGAAATACTTTAAAATGTTCATGATCGCAGGATAAATCAACATGTGAGAACACCTGCAGATAAGCAGAAAGCTGTAGATAGCGTTGTTGAGAAAACACAGGCCACTCTTAATGTGAGTACACATATGTATTATCGTCTTTTCAGCCCATACCTTAACACTGTAAGCTATCTTGTCGTACTTATGCACTTTATGGTATATTTTGAATGGGCCTACAATTCATTGAATAAAATATGATATAGTCTAATCGAGATTCAAGATTAATTTCAAGATTATTCATTTTCAGAAATGTATGTTAACAAAGAAACACAGAAACATGCCTATAGTTACTTATAATCATATTATTATCACCTTTATAAATAAGGATAACACGAGCAGTTTTAGCTCACTTGGAAACACCCCTTGTAAAATAGATAAATTCAAAATATTCTCGAGTTGTTCAATATATAATGGAAATGTGTCTTTATTATCTTAGAATGTATTCCATCCCATCCTAGGCTAGACATGTTCAATGCATTTATTATTTTAATTACTTCATTTTCTGAAACATTATTGAGGAAAACAGAATCCTGATTCTTCTTAGCCATATATGAAGCAAGGTCTTTACTAGTCTTCGGAATTTTACTCGCTAAATTCGGTCCACTGTTTACATAAAAACTTTTAAAACTATATGCTATTTCTTCCGTATTTGTTACAAATTTACTATTATTTAAAACATTATTTACTGTTGTTTTATGTTTTGTTTCGCTAATTACTTCTTTAATAATCGACCAGGTTTTCCCAAGGTTATCTTTCCTAGTGTTAAAAGTCATGGTGACTCACGTTGACTTTCAGTATGTTTGGCAGAGAATGCGTCATGAATCTTTGGTACACAGTTTATTTACAGAGGGACATGCTGCACCGTTGACAATACATACAAGAAAAACAACTCTCTAGCCAGAGTTCGACTTCAACAGTAAAAATTCACCCACTTTGTCTTCATACTATAAGCCCATTCAATTGTGTGATTCGCGTCTCCGCGAATCACTGTTCCGCGTGCCGTAAGTGGCGGCACATGAAGCAGAGTCTCGCTCAACATGAAACACGCCTCCGCAGGACATGGCACAGTAACTAGTCACGACACAGTAACCAGTTACTACCCTAAGCCATGTCGGAGGCGCTATTGATTCAGTGAAGTCAAAAGAAGGTATCCAGTTACTACCCTAAGCCATGTTGTAGGTGCTATTGATTCAGTAAAGTCAAAAGAAGGTATCTCGCTGAAACTCAATGGCTACGTTGGCACGATGGCGGTCCATCATCTAACATCTAAGATGATGCTGGCGTCGAGCCAACTAATCACACAGGAAATACATCGCCCAACTGTCTAACCATCTGCACTTCGTCTCCACTTCCACTGCCCATCAATTTACCTCCGCCACGGCCGTCCAGTAATAAGAACAAGGTGACCCAATACTGGATCAACATTTACCAACCCACCTTTCTTTCATATATTATATGAATTTAAACACGCATACGACCCACGGCCCGGAGTGACCTCGACTGGACATTCGGACGTCCACTTGATCTCAGCCAGACGGTCGCAGCCTTAGTTGTGGCAACGCCAAAGCATGATGACAATCGTGCGCTAGTTTTTATAGTTTGCTCTGAATAAAACATCATAATTAAGTCTCCACCCACTATGTGGTGGTGGAGACTTATTGCTGAGTCCGCCCACCGCCGCCACATTTTGTTTCTGCTCTTCACTCGAAAACCCCTGCTGGGATTATTTCCAAATATTTGCAGTATGCATATTGGCCCTGGGGAATTTGCCTGCTAATTTTTTTTGCGTTTTTCAACAAAATCCCAGATGGCCGCCAAAATCCTATGTCGCTCTTTAGAGCTTGAACCGCTTCATGGATTTGTTTCATGTTTGGTTTAAAAGAAAGACCTTACCCTGGACGTGTGCTAAAAAGCGTTCGGTGTAATTCAGATAATAAAAACTTTGATTTTTTTACATTTTAGAAGTTTCGCGGATATTTCAGTTTTGTTCATTTTGGCTATCAGCAAAATTTGGTAAGATAGCTATATGCCCCTGCTCGGATTATTTCTAAATATTTCTAGTATGCATAATGGCCCTAAGGAATTTGCCCGGTAATTTTTTTTGCGTTTTTCAGCTTTTTCAACTAAATT
The DNA here is from genome assembly GCA_964017125.1 of Flabesymbios commensalis. Classification (NCBI taxonomy): domain Eukaryota; kingdom Metazoa; phylum Annelida; class Polychaeta; order Terebellida; family Flabelligeridae; genus Flabesymbios; species Flabesymbios commensalis. Next base: position 50,855,237 of record OZ024907.1, on the reverse strand, counting down.
CAAGATGGCCACCAAAATCATATGTCGCTCTCTAGAGCTTGAACCGCTTTATGGATTTGTTTCATTTTTGATTTGAAGGAAAGTTTTTGGTGTGATTCTGATAATAATAACTTATATTTTTTTTACATTTTAGGATTTATACTGACATTTCAGTTTTGCTCATTTTGGCTATTATCAAAATTTTGTAATATAGTTATACAGGACAAATGTTTTGGGTATGCTCACTGGCCCTGAGAAATATGTTAAGAGAATTGTTTTTCTTTTTTCATTTTTTCAACAAAATTCAAGATGGATGACGAATCACACGTTACTCTCAAGAGCTTGAACTGCTTCACCGATTTGTTCCAATGAAGCAACTTACCCTAGACATGTTGATTCTGATTTTGACATAACATTTTTACGTGGTTTACATAAAAAATGGTGACAGTACTGTATTTCTCTATAATTAATGTACTGGACATTATTATTCACATTGGAACAACTGGGTGCTAGGCGTGTTAGCATACTTAATAATACTAATGTCATTGTCTTTTTTTGTTGTGAGCATATCTATTATGAATTTTCTTTTTTCTTTCACTTTAGGCTTTTAAAGCAGCAGACATTGAGTGTAATTATGTCACAGGTGCAGGTACAGGCACCTATTTGTATGAATGTGCCAGTGGTATTTTCACAGAAGTACAGCCAGTATCCTTTTATGTAAATAAGATTCGTGATAAATTATTTTTCTACTTAATTTTAATTTGAATATGTGCCATATTTGATGCTCTGAGTGCAGATTTTGTTTTATTATTTTTCTAATCATTTTTATCTTCGCCCTTTTGAGTTGTTGTGCCATACATTTCCAAAATTAGTGCTATCAGCTTACATCTCGGGACAATATGATTTGGAAAACTCAGGTCAGATAAAAAAAACGACGAAAGAACTGTGAGGTAAAAGGGCCCTTTTGTATACATGTCTCGTCATATCATCAGAGTGGCGATAGCTGAATTTTCCTACAAGCATTATAAGTGTTAACCTCCCTGCAAACACAAAACATTTGTATAACATTTTATACAATGTTGGAACAACGGCGAAGACGTTGGGCCAACGTTGTACAAATGTTATACAAATGTTTAGTGTTTGCCGGGTTAGTCTGGGATATAATATGCATGGTAATCACAATCGGTCGGGACAAACGATTTTCTCCTCCTCTGAAAAATTGTACAAGTTGTTCACGACCAAAGCTTATCACTGTTTGTCTAGGGTGATCTAGTGCTGTTTTAGTGATGTTGGTCGAGCATGATGAGGTATGATAGGTAGGCCTACTATACTATAAATCAAAAGAACATGGCTTCATATCTCAGGTGAGCGATCGCACTCACGTGATGACCAAATTGTATAATAAGGTGTTGTAAAACTTACATAGATAGCACTCCCGAACATATCAGTGAGTGGACATTGCTTTACGTCGCTTTCTATACAATCATGGCAATACGAAAACAGAAGGAAACCCAAAGTCGAGACTATTTTCTTTGATTTAACAAATAGTGCTATATTTGGCAAGATAAAACTATTTTAATATATTTGTAGTGTAGTGTGGTTGTAGTGTGGTAGGTTTTAAAATTAATTTAAAAGTCATGGATAGTGATATAACAACATATTCAAGTACCTACCAGTGTTTGCTTTCTAAACAACTAAATAACATACATTTATGGCTTTTTTCGTTGTGAAAATACCAAAGCCTGTAAATATTCTTACTATTTTTTGTTGATTTTGAACATCAAGTCCTCTTGACCTCAAATAATCATTGTCGGCTTGGCATACAGTTCTATATTAAAGTTTTTAGTGTCAAATGAGTATTAATTATTCTTAATTTGAAACATAATTGAGTACTCAGACAAATAATCGAGAGTCTAATTTTTGTACTCATCAATTTAAATTAAAGTGAGTTTTCTATATTTTTATTATTTTATTAAAACATTACATACAAACACATTTCCAGTAAAGAAACCGTCAATGTCACAGCATATTGGGCCTACTACAATCATGTATTAGAAAAGGACTCCACCGCAAGATGAATTTAGCAATCAACGTTTCAATTGAGTATTGTCACGCAATACATTGCATTTTTTGACAGTTTAAATTTAATAATTGTGCAAATAGTCAGCTTATATGTGGCACAGAACATAGTAATTGAGAAAATGCGAATTAAAGAACATATAGGCTATTCTCACCTTGTATATGTCCTCGACATTACTAGGTGACGTTGTTTGGTAAAAGTGGAAGAAGAAGAAGAGCATTGGATCATCATGTGATCATTTGTACATCGCTCATTTTTCATTTGGAGAGTGCACTGATTTAACATAGGCCTACAGTAGTACCCCCAGATACGACCCCCTTTTGATACGACTTCCCCTGTGAACTTAGTAGGCTATGACTAGATGACCGCTCTGGTCAAAATGTGGTGGTAAGCACGATTTTTAACTTGCCTTTTAACTTTGAATTAAAAAAGTGGGCTATTGCAATTGAAGTTGGTCAGTGTCGGCATCATCGTCTGCATTAAAATTTATTTGTGGGCACGATAACTTGACAAGTTTTTCATATATTCTGCCAAGAAAGTTCAGCTGATTTATTGCTTCGAAACGTTTTCATGTATCTTCCTCAAATTTGTACTGTATGTTACAAATAACAAGTTCAATAAAGGCTGAACAAAAAACAAAATGGCTGATTTATTGTGATTTTTCGCATTTCACATTACTAATTTTACCTTGTAGTCGCGATAACTTAAAACGTTTTTTATGTACCTTTCTCAAATTTGTTCTTAATGTTGCTAATAAACAGTTATTTGACCCTGTTGACTAGTTCAATAATGACAGTGTGCTATTGTCGAGTGTGTTCTTGTTATATACTTCTATTGAACATCAGCACTTGCTTACTGTTGAATATGAGTGTAAGTCTACTTATTCACTTATCAGTGAATTATTGTCAATTACATTTTAGGGAATGCTATTTTTATTTTTAGGCTTTGCTGGAAACCCCGACAATGCACCACTACCACGCAGATTTATTTTGTTTTCCTAGTAAAGCTGATAAATATAATTGCAAGCATGACAAGTTAGTCGCTAGTTAGTCCACATATTTTCGCCATGATGTAGACATCAATCTCACCATTATATAAAGAAAATTCCTTATAATTGAATCAGGGTTCTTACATTTTTATGGATGTAGATTACAGCAAGAATCAAGGCATAGATGGCAGACCATTCAGAGATTTCGACCAAAGTCTTTTTGTTCTGACAACAATCCAAAGTGTCACTGTGAGTTTATTATTATTATTATTATTATTATGATTATTATTATTATTATTATTATTATTATTAATATCATTTTTGTTGTTGTCGTTGTTGTTGTTGTTGACCGTCTACATCGCCAGACCAATGTAAAACCAACAGGTTTGCAGTCTCTGACTGACTGACTGACTGACTGTGTAGGTATTTGTATTATTACCTCTGTCGGGAAGGTTATACTTCTGGTCTTGTTGGTTAAAAAGTGTTGAACGGATTTGCATGAAACTTTCACCAGAGTTGTGTTTTGGGCCAAGGAACAATCGGTTAAATTTTGGGGATATGCAGATTACGATCCGGATCCTGTATCACATGGATTGGTGGCATAGTTACTGATAGTACATTTGCACTAATTCTAATACCACTTTATGACGTCATTGTCATTGAGTTCTGTTATACTAGATATACCCACCTGAATGAATGAAATAGGTTGAATCTATCACGTCATAATTGATCTTCTTCAGTGAAGTTTTACTATATATCTATTTTATTGATGAATGCCTAAAAGAGCTGCAAATTTCAATTTACCAGCCTTTTATATTCAAGAATCCAGTGTTTAGGCCTTGGACCGCGGCCGCACCAAAAAAAACATCTTCCCTTTCAGGTTCTTCTCCTCCACTTCCAACCAGAAATCTGACACTACATAACGTAATTGGTAGGCTAAAAATGATTCACTGATATCTTAATACCATAATCACACGCCCCACTCCACTCTGATTTTTCTAACACACAAAAGGTACTCCGGATAGTTCAAAAAGTGTGCACAAATCCTTAGCAACGGCTAAGACATTAAAAACCAGTTAATAATATAGATCACTGGCTAAGATATCGTTCTAGCTAAACTAAAATATCGTTCTAGCTAAACTAACTTCATGCATATATGACAAGGTTTGAACCAATGTTTTAGTAAAACCACTATCTCTGCCGCCGCGAGCGTATCCTCAATTTAGCTCTAACTAAAAAGTTAACTGATAAATTTGTTTTTTTTCCACATATATATGACCTATGTCACATGGCAATTCTTCCCATTTTTTTTTTGCACAGAGCCAAAAAGGGTTGTTCTCTACTTATTTCTGATGATCTTAATAACTTTCGGGATGAATCCATTAAAATCAAAATGGCTGCCGCAGCCATTTATAAAAATTGACATAGTGGGGGTGGGGGTCATTTTTTTCTCAATTTTAATTTTAATTTATTAATTTATTTTAACAAATGAATTTTTTTACACATTTATTTACTACATATGACCTATGTGACTGGGCTATTCTTCAGATATAATTTTTTGGGGGACCAAGCCATAAACGACCATTTTCGAAGATGGCCACCCAGAAAGCTTGTGGGCACAATAACTTATGAACCATTGGCTGGATTGCAGTCATATTTGATGGGATGATTCTCTAAGTATTTCTGATGATCTGATTAACTTTTGGTTTGGATACAATAAAAACAAAATGGCTGCTGCAGCCATTTAAACATATTCTTACATATATCCATTTAAACATATTCTTACATATACTGGAGTGGTCATGGACTGACCTGGAAATATTCACACTCCTTCAGCAGTGTCACCTGTCCAGGTGTACACACAGCTAACCTTCGTCTTTGGCTTGGATAATAATGCAGTGGTCAAAAAACGAGGTCAGTGGGAATTCCCCTTCTACTAAGCCCATGCTGGTCGCTGAGTGGATCTGGCAATCTGCCAACACCTCGAGTTGGCAAGCTGCCATTATCCACAGGAGACCCTAACCTTTCCAGTCATTGAGCTGAGTAAGAGGGCTGGGTTGTGGTCTAGGAAACAGGCCTATCTAACGGGGATGCTTTTATTGTTTTCGTGCCGAAAACAGTCACATCTAGTTTATAACAATATTAGGCTATATTCGATTGAAAGATTTTGCGGAATATCAAGCAAACCACCCAAGCTATTCCATTACTATAAAATAGTGAGGGAGTGATTAACTCTTTAAAATTTCAACTCAATCAATTTCAAAATGTCTGACTTGCTGTTATTGCTGTTATGTTGTTATTTACTTTAATGTGTGATATTATGGCAAACATTGCCGGATAACTGGACCATTAGGCCTACTATAAAAGAAAATGTGAGGTTTTCGAAAGGGATATGCCTTCGGAGCTGTTGGTGAAACAATTGGCGATGTTTGGTGATAAAAATCATGTCGGTTTTTAGGGACGTTTCGAATAATTTCATATTAATTCAATGCTGCAGAATCGATAGGCCAGCCTAATAGATATGTGTCGAATTTATCAATGAATTTAACAGATATGTTTTATCATCATGTGCATATTTTTTATAATCATGTATAACACTGTGTAAATGCATGTAGATCTCAGCTTATGAATTTTGTAGGAAGGTGACCGTGCCGTGGTTGATGCTGGTATGAAAGCTCTCAGTTTAGACTCCGGCGCGCCAATGGTTTGTATACAATATTGTAAATGAATAATCATAATGCGTTCATTCATGAAATGCAACACATAGAAAAGATAATATATTTTTATTGAATATGTAGAATAAATTATCAAATGACAAAAACACGTTCTTTCATTTCAAAATACTACATCTTAAAATAAAGGTCCCGTATGATCTGATATTAAAGGTGTGGTCAACTCTCAAAAATTCGCGTGACAAGTGTCCCCCAGAAGGCAATAGTGCCCGTGGGTAGACCAAGGCCCTATTCCATAATAATACTAAATATGCGTTTCATACCCAAAGCCTCATTAAGAGCAAGTTCTCAAATCACAGCAAGTTCATATATACTTGAGCGACATCTATGAGTTAATAATTCAAAGCACTTTGCCCTTGCCCCTACTTGGTCCCTAGCTTGCAAACAAACTGACTGTATTACTGCGGGGATTTGGAAACTGCTTGACCCCAAAAGCTTGCATTGACACTCAGTAAACACAAAACATTTGTATGACTTCATGCAATGTTGACTTTCTCTCAAACATTGTACATTTATTCAATGTTGGTTCAATGTTGGACCAGCGTCGCAGACGTTGCCCTAGCATTAAAGCAGCATTGACTCAATGTCTCGTTTAAGTAGTATCTTGTAATCAGTTCGGTGGCTATATTAATGCTGTCAATCTGTACTCAATAGGCAACTGTTGGCCTACACTTGACCGTCCCAGGCATGCACATTTTGCAGTTGAGCACTAGTTAAAGTCGCCTTCTATCACCACTGAAACCATGATATACATTACGCTTCATAGGCCTAGTCTTTTGAAGGTAAAATCTAAGTCCTTCCAATAAAAAAATTAGCACGTGAGGTCGCCCACCGGCATTTGTCTTTAAATTCCTGAGAATCTAGATTGAAAACAACTGTTTTGTATTTGAGCCAATCGACTGGAGAGGCATGCTGTGAAAAGACCATCTGTGATCAAGGTTTACTTATTAAGTTCCCACCCACTATGGGCCACTATGTGGTGGAGACGTATTGTTTTAGTGCTGCCTTTATTATTACTCTTTTTGAATTATTTTATGACGTAAACGCTCTCCATTCGCCAATATTCATCCGATCTTCTGATGGATTATCCTGTTTCAATTCGAAAATCACCTAATTTGCATATCCAAGATGGTCGCCATGAGCTAATTTGCAGATACAAGATCGACTTAAACGCTCTCCAGTCGCCAAGATACATCCGATACTTGTGAAATTTGTCGTGAACACGCTCTGATGGATTATCCTGGATGAGCTCGAAAATCAGTTAATTAGCATATCTAAGATGGCCACCATGGGCTAATTTGCATATCCAAGATCGCCGTAAACTCTCCAGTCGCCAATATTCATCTGATCTTCACAATTTTTTCCTGAACACGCGCTTTGATGGATCATCCTGGATGAGTTAGAAAATCTGCTAATTTGCATATCAAAGATCAACGTAAACGCTGCCGAATCGCCAATATTCACCCGATCTTTGTGATTTTGTTTGTAATTTGAATATTCAAGATGGCCGCCATGGCACTTTTGTTATATAGTTCCATCGTTACTGCATGGGAATAAACTTGTAATTGTGGAAGGTGGAGCCTTTCATATTCCTTACAAATCGACCTTGACCCTTTCAAGTCGCCAATATTCATCCAATCTTCGTATCTCTTATATAGCCCCATCGTTACTGCATTGGCAATACACTTTTTTATTGTGGAAGGAGGAGACTTTTATATTTGCTATGCAAATGTAACATTCGTGATAGAAACATACAAAAGGCACATCTAGGCCTACACACTAGGTGATAAGAGTGTGGTCATAAACCCCCACATCGGGGGTTATGGCTTACTTTTTGACCTACATCTCTGAGCCAATATGGATGATCTGTTGACCTGTTTATCTGCCCCAAACAGCTGTTCTTTGCAGGAGTCAGTATATGTGCTTTTGGGGGATTATGACTTAAAATTTTGACATACATCTCTGAGCCAAAATTGCGTAGGGACTAACAATCTCGTTAACAGAACAGTTATCTGAAACCTTTGGGGTATTCCTTTCATACTGCACACACACATCACCCACGGGTGTAGTATGTGCCTTTTGTGGGTTATGACCTTTGACCTATTTTTTTTACCTACACTACCATTAATTTACAGAGCATAGGCCTATCTCTGAAACCTCTCTGAGATTCCTTTCATATTTCACACTAACATCACCCAGTGTGTAGGCCTAGATGTGCCTTTTGTATGTTTCTATCACGAGAGCGTGGCAGGGGATTATTTGGCCTCTTAGCATTTAAGGGTAGTATCCACAACTCTTTACATTGTAATATGAATCTTTAATACCATGGTGACAAAAATGGTCTTTTCGTATTTTACCCAATATGTGTAAGCTCTGAAAGCTCACCAAGGACCAGGCAAAAAACAGTTCGATGTTGGATGAGAAAATTAACCCTTCTAAAAGTAACTGAAGAAATCTTAATTTTATGGTAATTTAATGTGTTTTGTGTTTTTTTCTCTATGACAGGTATTGGGGACAAAGAACGACGTGCAGTATGAATGTGGAGGTGACGAACATGGGATATTGAAACCTGACGACGGTTTTAAGGTTGGTTTATATTGATACAGGGTTCCCACAGAGATCTGGAAATAGAATTCCATGATTGTCCATGATCATTGTTTACGAATTCCCGACGACGGTGTTAAGTTTGGTTCATATTGATGCAGGTTTTCCACAGAGATCTGGAAATGAAATTCCATGACTTTCCATGATCATTATTATCAGGCGTCGGTAAAGATGTGCCTCAGTTGTGGAGGCCATAACAGGTTGGCAGAAAAAAATACAAAAAATGTACTTCCACCACCTCCCATCCACCGCCGATCCACCTACTTTGAATGTGATCATACGAAATATTCTATATTAAATAGAGTAGGATGTCCTATGCAGTACAGATCAGTTCAAAGTCTGGTCACATCACGGCTAACCCGAAAAAAATGTTGTGGCTCGACTTTTCAAGCATTGGACCATTTGATGGTAGATATTTTTGGCTGTTTTAATAGTCGATACACAAGAACACAGAATTGCAAGCGCTCCCTCCTAGGGTAGACATGGACTATTAAATTTTGCATTTGGAACATTTGACATAATTGTTTTCCCTCCAAATCCTAGTTGTTCCGAGTTCCAAATCCGAGTTGTTCTGACTTCAAAATACTTATTATTTAATCACGTATCGAGGAAATTACTTGGTCGCTATTGTGAGTGTTAGACTTGTTGTTATTTGTATGACCTCCTGTCTATAATTAAGCAGCCCTCACTGAAGCGATCTATGTTTTCAAAATAGCTACTAATCTATGAACTTTTGCTTCCTCATACTTCACTTAGCCATCACATTCCACTGGGGAATTGTTTTGGTGACATTTTGATGCCCATATCATTAACCCTCTAATTTCTACGGCCACTAACAAAGAAATGTTCGTTGGTGCGTTTTGGGAAAAAGTTTCCATCAGATCTTCTTTTAATTTTGACAAATATGATCAGCTATGTCAGTCAATGACCTGACTAACCTCTGGGAGCGAACAATTTCAAAATAGCCGCATAGCTGCCATTTTGAATTTGAGTAGTTTCAGGACATTTACGTAACTAAAAACAATGCAAAATAACTGGACCCTGGATATAAAACAAAATAGTTCAGTAGGCCTACTGTATGCAGAGTAACCAAAAAAATCCCTAAGACTTGAAAATTCTGATGACCGTTTTAAAGCCATTTTTCAAAATGGCGTTCAATGTACACATTTTTTTTTTAATCAATAATAATTTACATTCAAATCACATCTAATGCATGTAACATGCTAATTATTATCAGATCTATCGTAGAAATGTATAATAAAGCTGGTGTTACCCAAATTTGAACCAACGATTAGCTATTTGAGTAAGAAAAAAACATAGCTAATCAATTTGGAAATGTTTTGAATTATTATTATTATTGATGAACACTGTTATTCAACATTTATATTGCGTTTTATTTCAAGTGATTTCAAGACTATTATTTAAAAAAAATTACAATTACTATGATGCACAACGTGGAATCTAGAAAACAATGTTTACAGTATCAGCAACAATACGTCAATAAAATTATTAATATAAATAAAACTCACCAAGTAATAGTCGCGCATCAAATTAAATATGTATACTTTCAAAACCCCTCTATGTTATCCAAGAGTAACGACATAACAACTAAATAGCTATATGTCAATAAAATAAAAGCGATTTAACGATAAGCATGCAGATTGTCGAAGCTGATCTAAATTATTTGATGTAAAACATGAAAAAAAGCCAATAAGAGCACGAACACACAATATCATTAATTACTTTCGACAACAGTAGCATGGAATGGGAAGGCGAATGGTTGATAATCATCTAATACCGATCATGGCAGACATATTAGCTGACCATGAATATACATATTTTAAATTAAGCCTACTGAACACAATAATGCATTCTTTCTTTCTTTTTTGACTTGTTCCACATAAAGTATAGCTGTTGTTGAAAAAAATGTCGTTTCTTACTTTAACAATATATCCCGATTTTCCAAATATTGCGTGACGCCTGACAGAATGCCGGCGCGACGAAAAAACGGCCCTCCCCCGCGGGGGGGGGGAAAAAAAGTAGAAGAAAGAACATCATACAGTAGGCTATAATTTAGAAATTGGAGTAAAAAATATTATTTGTTTTACAATGTCACAAATTTGCTATTATTGGCTTCTCAGATTGTTCAATTGTTTATATTTCAGGTGGGACAACGATTAAGATTAATCCCTGGCCATTGTGATCCAACTGTCAACATGTATGACTGGATGGTGGGGATAAGTGATGACAAAGTAGTTTCTATCTGGCCAGTACTTGGACGTGGGCCAGGTGTTTGACCATATTCTGATAAATCTTCCCAATATTTTTTGGACAATCCATGGACATTGTGCTTTGGACGCAGAGGTATTTTTCTGTGTCCGATTAAAACACCAGGAAGTAAGAATGCATCAGAAGGTTTTCAAGTTAGGACTAATTCTCAGAGGACTGACTGAAGTGTATATAACCAAGAATATATAAACCATGGTTTTATATATTCTTGATATAACCCATTTAATTATTTTCAAATCAATAATTATAACAGACGGTATCGTGATAATTATCTGGACTCTTTGTAATTGCATAGATACTTGATCATGTTTGTTATATCATATAGGCCTATTATCTAAATGCACATACAGCCACATTGTATTGCGATATTTTTTTTTAAATAATTGGATGTGGATTGTCTCATGCTTCATGATTGTTTTTTAATATTAGCTCTACCAGTGTTTACCGAAATGCAATAGCATTTTAGTTAAGTTTATCGTCTTTAATGTCTATATGGGCTATATACAGCGTCCTTAATACGATAATTTTCGATAACTTTCTCGTTTTCTAGGTTATATCCAGTCGCATTTAGTTTAGTTTTAGATGTATGTTAACAAACACCTTATATATTTACCACCTGACCACACAAAGCACCAAGTATTTAAAACGGAATCGGGCCAAGATTGAACCCACGTTTGGCCAAACTGGCCTATTCGCCGGAGGTGCAGTGGTTTAATCTGCCTGCTTGGAAAATCGGAGATCGCGGGTTTGAACCCCACTCTGGCAAGTTTCAAAGAAACAAAATTATTACCAGCTTAACAAACAATGTCTGGCGTACAATAATATTAATATAGGCCTACCATAGTCACATAAAATAAAAAAAACAATTGTCCAAAGTGACCAATATCAGGAATAGGCTATAGGGGGAGGGGTGGGTTATTTTTTAAATAAATATTTTGAGACTGATTTTTTTAACAAATAATTAGTTGTATGTTTATTAATAATTAAATGTTTAATGGCCCTAAAACAATTGTTTGCCTTGCTTCACTGAGCATAATTAAATAACGCTTAGATTTGTTAAGCCTCGCTTTGTACACAGAAGAAATAAATTTTAAGAAAGTGAATTAAATATTTAGCTTTAGGCAGAGTGAAATAAATAAAATATTGCAGACAATAAATAACTAGTCCAGTTCAAAAATTCCTACTTCCCCCCCCCCCCCCCCCAGTAATTGAATGATGGCCCCTTATACTAATGACCAGTGTCACTCTCTCTGCATCATCAGCTGATATCATCACGACCATAGTAAATCACAAGCATGATGATTTAGTTTAGTTTATTTTCTCTGTATATAATTATTACATTTCGATAATAATGTCAATGTACTTGGTACTTGTACCCAAGTATTTTTCAAATGTACTTGTAATGTACAAAGTACATTTGGAAAAACCTTATAGGGGCCTACTTCATCATTTTCCATGTAATTGTACCCAAGTATGGTGTCGATGTACATGCCTCGACACACAACTCAAAAGTCAGAAACCTCAACTGTCGTAAAATTGACGAGAAAAAAGTGTAATATCTGAACATTACAGAACTTGATGCTTCTTGAGTAACACCCTTTACTGGGCCTACTATAGACTATGTGATGACAGAAAACTGAATCTATGCGTCTTGCCGTTTTTGACAAAATGTTAGTGAAAGCCATTTGGGACACACACTAGCAGGGCCCAGAAATCCGTTTTGTGAACATGTTAATGCCTTCTTGGAATTAGTTCCAATAATGTAAATAATGATGCAATTTGATTTTGCCAGTGCGCCACACATAACACAAATAAATTATTTATCACACAAAAAATGATTTTAGTGTGCCACACATCACGTTTTTTCACCATGGTTCATAATCTTCCCGGACAAATATCAACACGGTATTCCAGCTTTCTCGGTTTGTTCAGAAACTGAATTAAAAAGTATGAACATATTCATAAGTATGGGGCATGCTTCAACATTTTGAAGCAAGCAGTTTTGAGTCATCCTTGAAGTCAAGCCATACCATTTCTAAAACAGCTGCACGTCGGCAAGACTATGAACAGCAGACATATCTTTAAACAAGAGGCCGCTTGTCGGCAGCATTGCAAAAAATATCAGCAATAGATTTGTCAGAGAATGTATAGGGCCTATTATATCTATACTCTAAAATGTGTCTAATATGAGGAATAGGCTAATTTTTTTCTTTCCATTATCATGAAAAGAAAATATTTATAGGCCTATAAATATTATACCCGGTAGTATGTCTTTATATCATATCGATCATTTGCATTTATAACAATGTTCATCCGATAATACATTTTCTGATTTTACACATATTCTGAAGTACAGCACCCACTGAAAAATTATTTTACAGGTCTAAAATGTTGATATTATAAAAACATAGGTGCAATTATTATTGGCTTTTTAATAGGCCCCAATTAGCCAGGACCTGAATTTTTAATGTTAATTTTTCTGCCGTAAATAGGCCTAGCAAAATTCCTTACAGAGTTGTGAAATATCAACTTTTAATATTGGATCAGCGGCTTTGAAGTTATCAGGGTGACAATGTTCTAATTTGACGAAATAAGAATAAAGATAGCCGCCATGACCAGGATATTTTCCCGAACTTTCTGAAAAATTGATGGGAGTCTAGGAATTAATACTTCTATGCAGTATGTTGAATATTGAGTATATCGGATAAACGGCTTTGAAGTTATCAGGGTCACAAGGTCCTAATTTGACAAAAAAAGAAGGCTGCCATGACCCGGATATTATTCCTAACTATCTGAAAAATTGATGCAGGCTAGGAATGAATACTACCATGCAGTATTTTAAATAGTGAGTATATCGGATAAGCAGCTTTGAAGTTATCAGGGTGACAAGGTCCTAATTTGACGAAAAAAGATTAAAGATGGACGTAATGACCCGAATATTTTCCCGAACTTTCTGACAAATTGATGCAGCCTAGGAATTAATACTTGCATCCAGTATGTTGAACACAAAGTGAATCGAAAAAGTAGTTCTGTAGATATCAGGGTGACAAGGTTCTAATTTGACGAAAAAAGATTAAAGATGGCGGCCATGACCCGGATATTTTCCCAAACTTTCTGAAAAATTGATGCAGTCTAGGAATTAATACTAGCATGCAGTATGTTGAATATTGAGTATATCAGATAAGCGGCTTTGAAGTTATCAGGGTGACAAGTTCCTAATTTGACGAAAAAAGATTAAAATTGCCCGCCATGACCCAGATATTTTCCCGAACTCTCTGAAAAATTGATGCAGACTGGGAATTATTACTACTATGCAGTATGATGAATATTGAGTATATCGGATAAGCGGCTTTGAAGTTATCAGGGTGACAAGGTCCTAATTTGACGAAAAAAGATGGCCGCCATGACCCGGATATTCTTCCAAACTTTCTGAAAAATTGATGCAGGCTAGGAATTAATACCACTATGCAGTATTTTGGATATTGAGTATATCGGATAAGCTGCTTTGAAGTTATCAGGGTGACACGGTCCTAATTTGACGAAAAACGATTAAAGATGGCCGCCATGACCCGAATATTTTTCTGACCTTTCTAAAAAATGGATGCAGCTTAGGAATTAATACTTGTATCCAGTATGTCGAACACCAAATGAATTGAAAAAGCCGTTTTATAGATATCAGAGTGACACGGCAAGGATGAGAGGCGGAGTCCATGCCGCCGACGGACAAAACCGTACAAAATCCTATCCATCATTGGAATTTATATTATTGTATATGTTCGATACCATCATTTGCTGATTTTACACACATTATGAAGTACTGCACTTAATGAAAAATGTGTGACAAAGAATCATTTTACAGGTCTACAATGTAATTATTATTACAAAAGTAGAAGTGCAATTATTATTTATTCTGGGCCTTTCAACAGGGCCCCCGCCCTTTGGTATTGTTGTTATATATACAAACACATTACCTGATCACTGATATCAAGATGGAGTGTTATACACTGTAGATTCTTGCTGGTATCTATAAGCTGATTAGCAAAACGGTTCCAATCAATGATTTTTATGATCAATACAATCATATACATTGATGGTGTAGGCCTACTCTATTGGCTTAAATATAAATTATTATTTTTTTTGAGTTTTCATGTGTTGTAAATGTTAGTTTAACTCTCAGTACATACATGTTTCTGTGGACAAGACATTTTTAAAAAATGTACTTTTTATGACGTCACATAACACAAGTTATTTCGGGCTCCGTCTTTTACCGTCGAAGTAGCTTGCCCGAGATATCTCGGGCTCCATCTGGTATAAGTTAATGTTGGGCCAGCGTTGCAGACGGAGGACCATCAATAAACCAGCGATTACTGCTAAAGCTGTGTCAGTGTTGTCACGCGCTGACGGCACTGGGCCAACATTGGGACAACGCTGGCAGCAAGAGAGTGATATAGAAACATCGAATGCTATCACAGTGTGGCTAATGCAGTGCCAATGTCAGTCCAGCGTTAACAGCACTGAGCATTGGCGCAATACTGGCGTTGACGGACCAACACTTCCAGCGTTGAGCAGGTCACCACTACACGTTATCACTCATCAACTTGTCACCGCGTTGGTGAGGGAGTGACAATAATTCACAAGCCATCTCATGCATTCACATGAACACTTATAAATAACAGATTAATAACTTTCACCAACAAACAAAAACTCACAAAACGCCAAGAAAACAAGCATACACTCAAATACACAATTCACAAACCATCAAAACAACAAGACAAAATAACAGACAAGATTCCATCAACACGACGAATCCTGAAAGGGTTTAAAGCCCCTGGTGGTTCTGGATAGAGACAAATTCAAAACAACCATTTTTGTTCAATTTCACAAATTAAGATGAGACGCTATAGCTTCTAGGAACTTTCTATTTTTCAAATTATCAACTTCAGACACTTTCAGACCATTCCACTCAAATTCTATCAAAACTGCATAACTCTGACGTTTTTTCTCTGGGTTGCTGGAGTATGGCGACGGCACACGGACAGTCAGGCTAACAACAGAAGGTAAATTGATCACATTTGATCCAAAATTTAAGATACTTATTGAGTAACGAAGCATGGTGACTCTACTGTCCACATGACACAAATTATGAAAACGGGGCAACAATTGTCGCATCGCAATATAAGTCATAGTGTCTCAAGTGTTGATTTAATTGGACCATGTTTGACAACTCAACCCAGAATTCACATTTTAAAAATCAGCGACGCAACATGTATAGGGGCTATACTGTATTGTCCACTCTAGCTTTTTAGCATTGAGTCTAAGTAGGCCTAAACTAAACCGGTCACATGTTGGACAGCCAAGCGCAGAGCGCAATTTTAAGTACTATATATTCCCAGCGGCGGATCCAGGAATTGACAAACCGGGGGGTGGGGGCGGTTACCGATTTTTTCAAGAATTTATACACACCACAGTCAGCCTCGTATGCTCAAGAGGGGTCTGGGGGCATGCTCCCCCCCCCCCAGAAAAAAATATAATCTGAGGCCTCAAATGAAGTGTTCTGGATTATATTTCGGCCTGTTTTTTCTCACCTATTCACGTCACGAAAAGGCACCTCGTATTATCTGATTATACGAGGATGTAGAATTTAATAAAAAAAATTAGCGCTCCAGCAGTAAGTTCATTGTGTGTAAAACGTATCTGTAAATGTAGGCAAGTCCGCGTATTTGGTAAGCTCGTCCACGTATTTGGTAAGCTCGCGACGATTGTGATGCACACAGTGAACACGATACACTAACGTAATGCTGGGTTAAAGTTAGGACACCAGGCCCATAGCCAGGGTCGGAAATCAGACGAGGTGAGACCCGTTGGCCGAGCAAAAATGTCTGAAATCCCAAAATTTCTGAGAATTTTCAGTGACGAAAAATACAAATTTGGAGAAGACAGACGAGGCAACTGCCTCATGCTGGCTACGGGCCTGGACACTGTCGACAACGCTGGCCCAACATTCAAGCAGCATTGGACAGTGAGTCGTGGTCCACCGTCTGCGACGCTGACACAAAATTGCTGCAGCATTGGGTGGATGTGTACATGTGGTGTTTGCTGGGAGCCCCCCTCCCACGTCCCGCCAAAAGGCAAAGACGCACATGGCACCTTTGACAATCACGGGCAGATAAATGACACAGTTAGTCTGCAACCAATTCACACTTCTCTGTTCATTTATATTAATACTGATTTAATCTATGATCACCTTTCATATGGGAGTGTTCTATTGTGTACAACAGCAGGCCTATCTGAACATGATATTAAGATGTATTGGAATGAGAGAAATGCGTTCACGAAATATAACAAGATATTGATCACTGATCATATTTCCTATGGCCTCAGAATGTCCATATTGCTGGGATAGCATTAACACCTACCGCTGTTGCCGCTGTGTAGCATGTGCGCTATCAGTGGTTATTACACCCAGACACCAATATACAGTCACACACTTCTTGTGTCTAGACAATGCTGCTAGTCTGCAAAACATTTCATCTTGGAATGTTCTTATTTGAGAACAACGATATCAAAATATGGTATTTCTAATAGGTGAATTAAAATAATATAAATACAGGCGAAATATAAATATTTTAAAATCTGACTGATTACATTTCACACAGTGTATATGTAGCCTATGCAGGCTTCAGAATGTTTGCCAAAAAACTTTTGCAGGTGTTCCCGCCATTGAGTATCGTGTATGCAGATGTCTGTCCTCTGTTGTGTCATGGTGCTATTATTAGTAGAACAAGGTAATATCCATAGGCCTACATCATATTATGATGGCATATGGACACTGCCGACATCCAAAATTTAAGGTCGTATTATCACTGATTATGGGTAGACATTTTTTCCGTCATCAGAGGCCTCATATCTTATCTTGCATTATACATGGCGTCGCACTATACTCAGGGATAAACGGTATGTAAACATACCAAGTGAATTTAAATGTGCACGAGAGACAAGTGAATTTAAATGTGCACGAGAGCAATAGCCCAGCATTGGTCCACCCGTATAGCGGCCTTAACATGACAAACGTTCTACCAATGCTAGTTTAATGCTTGCCCACCGTCTACAACCTTGGCTTAGCAGTAAAAACAGCATTGACTAAAGGTCGTTTTTGCCGGGAGTCACCATAACACGATATACTGACCCAATGTTAGATCAATGTTGGAGCAGTGTCATGTATGATGGCACAACATTTAACCAACATTGGTTCAGTGCATCATGTCGACTTACTACAAACAGCAGGGAATCACTAAACACGAGGCATTGACCCAATGTTGTTCTAATGTTGGCCCGCCGTCTTTAACGTCGGCACAACTATAAAACAACAGGAAGAGCCAATTAAAAAGCAGTAAACGTCTAGTTTACCAGGGAGCAGATAATGCCTTTTGACTTTGCACAGGCAGAACAGATGTTAAACGGAATTTAACAACAGACAATTGCTCCGAAAGTCAGCCTAAAAACTTTCTCCAAGCTAAAAATATTTCTACTCGGTTAAGGAGCCCCTCTAAAACCGTCATTCCCAGGTTTATGGCAACCAGCAATTACCTTGTGTCCCTTTCTTTCGTGCTGCCGTGGTAACAAAGGCATCATAAATCCCTCATCGTCCTCCGATCATCTACCAGCGCGACCTGAGCACCTGGATACACCACTAGTCAAGAGAAAGAGAACTGAGGGTCCTCTCAAGAGAGCGCTGAAAGTTACTATATGGATCACGAGAAATTACGTCATTGCGTCCACCACGACGAGGAGAGGCCAGGGGGAAACCATCATGACAAACCAGTAACTGTAAAACATGTCAGTACTTCTATTTTTGGGTGAAATAATATTTACAATTGTATTGATTTGTAAGAAAACTTGTGTATGAGAACCTGCGTATTATCAACTAGTCTGATTGTTATTAGTGGATTTTAATTTATGATAGAACTCCAGCTGGCCCATCGTCTACGACCCTGGCTCAGCAGTAAAACAGCATTGACTAAATGTCTCGTTTTTGCTGGGAGTCACCAACAACAGATACACTGACCCAAAGTTGCATCAATATTGGAACAGTGTCATAGATGATGGCACAACATTTAACCAACATTGGGTCAGTGCATCATGTTGACTGATTAGAAACAGCATGATATAGAACGTTTCTGCGGACACTAAGTATCTGCTTATTTTACAAGTGTGCAAATACTGTCTATTGAAAGCACTCTTACAAACAAGGAGGCAGTGACATTAGCGAAAATGAAGCATATACTTGATTTACAAGTGAGCAAATACGGCCTTTTGGCAGCGCTATCGCAGGAAGAGACGCCTCGGGCATGCCAGTTAAAATCAGTAAATGCCTTATCTACCAGGGAACAGATAATGCCTTTTAAATTTGCACTGGCACAACAGAGAAACCGGAAATATTAAAGGTATGGTCAACTGTCAAAATTCGCAGGACAAGGGTCCCCCAGAAGTCAATAGTGCAGACGTTGTATAAATGTTACACAAATGTTTTGTGTTTGCTGGGCAGGAGTACTTAATCTCAAATATTGTACATGTATCCAATGTTGGTTCAATGTTGGGCCAGGGTCGCAGACGTTGGCATAACATTAAAACAGCATCGGATCAATGTATCGTTGAGTAGTATCTTGTAAACAGCTCAGAGGCTATATTAATGCCGTCAATCTGTACTCAATAGGCCACTGTTGGCCTACACTTGACCGTCCCAGGCATGCGCATTTTGCAGTTGAACGATTCTTTAACGATATCAATTTGCTTCAGAAACTCAAACTACCGGAAAAAGCTTGTTGATGTCTATCGACAAACTAATAAAAATTAAAACAACAACAAAGTCCTGTTTACTGATCTTTATTGCCATTAATTGTGTCCTTGTGATAGGGAGTGGCATCTCTTGTGGTAGGCCTATGTGGGAAACATATTTCTACACTTAAAAATAGTTCAGTTGTAATTGATTCGAAAATAATTATTGCATTAAATACGACGGCAGCAATGAATTTTAATTACGGAGTTAAAAAACTTAATGTTTAATTTTAAACATCTGTAAATGCACAAGATGTAATCAAATGTTTTAAAAAAAATTAATGACAGCGATAGCAATAGTCCATACAAGTTATTTGAATACACAAAAGGAAAAATGTGAATTTATATAAACAATACAGTACATTATATACTATAATATATATAGTAGCTTATATTTCATAACTACTAAATACATATAGTCTAGTAGAATATATATCGTACATATAACCTAATTATAACAATAATAAAAATGACGAAATTTCATTTCTACTCCCATTTTATGCTAGATTCTCGCATCAATGGATTATACACAAAAAGAAAAATGTGAATTTATATAAAGAATACAGTACATTATAACTATAATATATATAATAGCTTATATTTCATAAATACTGAATACATTTAGTCTAGTAGAATATATAGCGTGCATATAACCTAATTATAACAATAATCAAATGACGAAATTTCATTTCTATTCCCATTTTATGCTAGATTCTCGCAACAATGGATTAAATTAACAAAGAAGTTCTGCCATGTAAACTCAAGAATGCCCCCCCCCCCCTGGCATTTTTTAAGTAAAATATTTCAATTAATTGTAATGTTAGCAGAATAATCAATTTATAAATGTAAATTCTCAAGTTATTTTATTGCGCAGAGGTCTATAGGGAACAAGTATAGTGAGTACTTGTGTATATCGGATAAGCACATTTGAAGTTTTTTTTTAAATTTGATCGAGTTGAAATTTTCCAAGGTGCATCGTTTCATGAAGTCTCAAATTTTGTTTTATAGTAAGGACTAATAGTCTCTATTTAGCACAGTTTGCAAGATATCAGCAAAAATAAAATAAATAAAGCTATTTTGGCTCAGAGATATAGGTCAAAAGTCATACATTCGTGTTTGCATTATTCTAAAAAAATAGTTTGTCGGATTAATTTAGAACTGTATTGTTGGATTATTCATTACTTTGTTTATTTTGTTTTTTTATCCAACACATATATATTGTCAACTTTTCAATACGAGCGTGCCATTGGTATGTTGTTTCTTTATGGCAGTCAGGACAGCATGCATATGACGGCCATTGAAATTATTCCACGACAAAAAAACTGACAGATATTCATCTTCAATAATTGAAAAAAATAGATGGTATAGTTTACTTTTCGTGTAAAATATTTTACCATTATCACCAGACAGACTAATCACCATGAAGTAGTGTTGAGTGTCTCATAATTGTGTCGTCTTTATATATATGCATGTTTTTTTAGGTACGCATATCTTTATATTACACAAAATTCTACAATATAATAATGCTCTACTATATCAACAACAAAATTAGTATGATTGACAACGCCTTCTTAATTTTCATGATAGTATAACTTTGATTATGATATCATGAATACCGTAAAGAAGGACTCTTATTCTTGTAAATGCTGTGTAGGCAGACACCATGCATTTATTGAGACATATTTATAAAGGGTGGACATTATTAGCAGTCAAGCTATTTTTCATATGTGTCCTGTAGTGATTTTGTTAAAAAAAACAGTCAATTATATAATATATAATAGAGATGAAATATTTAATACAGATAAACAAGAGGATTGAAGTCTTATATCATCCCCGGCCATAACTTAAGTTAGAGTTTTTTGCGGCCACAAATATTTATTTCAGTAAAATCACCTGCACATTATTTCTGACCTCAATTTTTGATTTTTTACGCTCACAAAAAATTATGAAATTCATGCATGGCGGCCATTTTGAATTTCCGTAAATCCTTGAAAAAATAACATGCACATCTCCATATCGTGGGGAATGTGATTGTGAAATTAGAATAATTTACGAGTTTGCGACCTCAAAAAAATTGAAATAGATCCGTGGCAGCCATTTTTAATTTCAGCTAAACCTCAAAAAAATCACCTGCAAATCTCTATATTGTGGGGAATAGGATTGTAAAATTAGAATAATTTCCGTTAAGTTTTGAAGTTTTTGCGCCCACAAAAAAATTTGGAGTTGACCTCTGGTGGCCATTTTGAATTTTGGTAGCATCTTTAAAAAATCACTTGCACATCCACATGTTGCTGGGAATGTGATGTTAAATTTAAAAAAAATTGACCAAACTAATTTTTTGAGTTTTTGCACCCACCAAAAATTGAAGTTGGTCCGTGGCGGCCATTTTGAATTTCAGTAAAACCTTGAAAATGCCACCTGCACATCTCCATATGGTGGGGAACGTGATAGTAAAATTTGAATAATTTTTGACTTCAAGTTTTAGAGTTTTTGTGCCAACAAATTTTTTTGGAGTTAACCTCTGGAGGCCATGTTTTTTTATGTTAAAATTATAAAAAAAATTAACCAGTAGTTTTTGCGCCCACAAGAAAACGTTAAGCCGGACAGAATCCTGGCGCGACTAAAATCCCCCTTCCCCTACGGGCGGGAGATCAAAACCTATCAGAATTAAAACACATCATACAGGAATGTTGCCGGCTCCAAAACCAGAGATAAAAAACTACATATATTAATAATATTATGAATAGTAGGTGAAATACACTCTGGAAAGCGTTGCAACGTACAAAATAACATGATTTTTCCTAATTTTCATGTTAAAATAGGTGGCGTTTGGGGTTAACACTTCTGGGGTATATATTAGACATGGAGCAACATCTTTATAATATATTTAAACAATTAGTGAGACAGTGGCGGATCTGGAGCCCCCCCCCCGTCCAGGGTGAAAAAAAGACCATATTTGGGCTGAAATATGCTCTAAAATGCACCATTTGATGTTTTATTTTTCTAGACCAAATGTTATGTTAAAATTTCAAAATAAATTAACCAGTAGTTTTTGCGCCCACAAGAAAACGTTAAGCCGGACAGAATCCTGGCGCGACTAAAATCCCCCTTCCCCTACGGGCGGGAGATCAAAACCTATCAGAATTAAAACACATAATACAGGAATGTTGCCGGCTCCAAAACCAGAGATAAAAAACTACATATATTAATAATATTATGAATAGTAGGTAAAATACACTCTGGAAAGCGTAGCAACGTACAAAATAACATGATTTTTCCTAATTTTCATGGTAAAATAGGTGGCGTTTGGGGTTAACACTTCTGGGGAATATATAAGACATGGAGCAACATCTTTATAATATATTTAAACAATTAGTGAGACAGTGGCGGATCTGGAACCCCCCCCCCCCTTCCAGGGTGAAAAAACGACCATATTTGGGCTGAAATATGCTCTAAAATGCACCATTTGATGCCTTATTTTTCTAGAGCATATGGTCTCACCTCCCAAAATGCCAGTCCCAATGGAACACATGTATCATAATGCCAACATTCTAAGTGCCGATTTCAACACTTTCGTTCAATGAGACACACCATAATACGATCTATTTTTCATGTATCCTGCTCAAATTTGTCATGCATGTTACTAATGACCATTTCTCGGACAAGTTCAATAATGAGTCAAACAAGAGGCCCGAAGTCCTATATCATCCCCCGCAATAAATTAGTTTTTGCGGTCACAAATATTTAAAAAGTCGACTTGTGGTGGCCATTTTAGATTTCGGTAAAATCACCTGCACATCTCCATATCGTGGGGAATGTGATTGTAAAATTTGAATAATATCCGCTTTTAATTTTTTCCAGTTTTTGCGCCAACAAAAAAGTTGATCTGTGGCGGCCATTTTGAATTTCAGCAAAACCTTAAAAAAGTCCCCTGCACATCTCCATATCCTGGGGAATATGATTGTAAAATTTGAATAATATCCGCCTTTAATTTTTTCTCGAGTTTTTGCGCCAACAAAAAAGTTGATCTGTGGCGGCTTTTTTGAATTTCAGCAAAACCTTAAAAAAAGTCCCCTGCACATCTCCATATCCTGGGGAATATGATTGTAAAATTTGAATAATTTCTGACTAAGTTTTAGAGTTTTTGCGCTGTTTTTAAGTTGATCCGTGGCGGCCATTTTGAATTTCAGTAAAACATTGAAAAAGTCACCTGCACATCTCCATGTTTTTTCGCCCACGCAAAATTTTGGAATTGACCTCTGGCGGCAATTTTGAATTTTGGTAGCATCTTTGAAAAATCACTTGCACATCAACATGTTGCTAGGAATGTCATGTTGAAAATTTCAAAAAAATTAACCAGTAGTTTTTGCGCCCACAAGAAAACGTGACGCCTGACGAGATCCTGGAGCGACTAAAATCCCCCTTCCCCTGTGGGCGGGGGATAAAATGGTTTCTTTATTGCGATTTTTCGCATTTTACGTCAATAATTTGACCTTGTGGGCGTGAAAACTTCAAAAAATTTGCATGTATCCCGCTCAAATTTGTTATGCGTGTTACTATTAATGACCATTTCTCGGACTAGTTTAAAAGTGGGTGAAAAAAATCAGCATGGCCGATTTATTTCGATTTTTCACTTCAATAATTTGACCTTGTGGGCGCGCTAACTTCAAAAATTGTCATGGTTTGTGAAACAAAGATAAAGGCTACTGTTACGACGGGTATTTTTATCTACATAATTCATCTAAATTCAAGCGACATAATATGTGAACATGTCCATAAACTAGAATTGTAGAAATCTTTTAAATTTGGGGTTACTGTAGCGACGTAGCAAGTGTGCAGAAATCCCATTTGTCATTTATTCACGTATTTCTTATTTTGGACATGCATGTCCGAAATTAAATCTCGTCCTTATTTATTGTTTAACTGGTAAACGCGCAACAACTAAGTTTTAAAAACTTACACAATTCCAGTCTTAGGACATGTTGACATATTATGGACATATCATGGAGCCCAAATAAAAAATTGGCTTTTGGATGATTTTTATCCTGATTGTGTCGCTTTAAATCCAGTACAAAAGAAAAAATAAGATGAGTTTATCTTTGCATCGGGCTTTCATAGTGAATTTAATAGTGAATAATCAATTTACGAATGAGCAGTTTGACATTTGGTATAGGCCTAGTGGTTTTCGTTTTGTTGTGTTTCATTTAGGATAAGTAATACATAGGCTTTGACATGCGAAAGTAATGCAGGTGACGCTGAAAAAGTTTGGGCCATTACAGTGAATGCTGGTATCCCAAGTGCACGAATTACTTTTTTGAAGATGTCGACATCTAAGTCACGCAGCAAAGCAGCTACATCTGGCATTGAGACACTCATAAGTCTTAATGCCTCAGTCTCCACATCGACAAAATTTCGCAAAAGAACAGGATCCATCATTAAAAGAGGTTGAAGACATTTTGTTGATATCCTTGCGAAATCGTCTAAAATAGCTGGTAGTATTTCCATCGGAACACCTGATAATTCTATCACTCTGTCAACCAGGTATTTGATTTCTTCTTCACGAGCCTGGAAATACAGAAGTCATGACATTATCGAATATTTTTTATGCGACATGTCTTACTATGTCTCCGTTAAAAAAAATAATTAGATATTACTTCTAAATTCAACTTTTCTTTCTCGTGTTCCACAAAATATTATAGCTACTCATCTTTCAAAAGGGACTGATACTACGATTTTGACACGACCATTTTGAATTTGATCGAGTTGACATTTTTCAATATGAAAAATTGGGATATGCTCCGGAAACGAAACACGAAGAACCGGAAGGCTGGACATCCAAGGCGACACCATAAAAGTGGCCGACTATTTGCTTTAATATGCCTGATATGCTGGAAAATCGTGCTTGCTGGCTAGACCATTACTATAAAACAACATTGAGAATTCAGGGAATGATGCTCCGTGCAAAATTGATCTTAACGTGATTCAAAATGGCAGACTATCAACGATTATTTACTTTTATATTGCTGATATATGGCAAACCATTACTCTAAAGCAAAATGTGAGGTTTCAGAGAAGGAATATTAGTACTTGTTGCATTGGAGGGGAGAGGTCTTTTTTTTTTACAAAAACGTTGACCCTTAGTTATTATCGTGGCTTATATATACAGTTATGGGCTTTTAAAATATTTAGATTTTCATGTTTGCGCTGATAATACCCATATTATGTCAAACCTTTGCTGGATAGTGTTAAGATGGGAGGTACAAGTTACGAAAATACTTACTTCATCAAACCTTACATGGGACAGCTGGTATTTCTCATTCCACAAATTTGAGAATTTGTCAAAATGCCTATTCTGGGTCTCTGTGTGATACATTTTACTTGTATCGCCTTGTGTATCAATAGTAAATTCAGTCTTTTCATTCGAAGTAATTTTACGTTTCCGTTGTATCGTACTCTTTTCATCTCTCAACATTTTTGCTTGCAAGCTGAGTTTGGAGCGCTCCATTTCCACCTCTGCAGTTTGTTTTTGTAACTCCTCTTCTTTACTTTTAAATTTGTCAATGAGTTGTTCCCTATATTCTTGAGACACAGACATGTGTTTATCTCCAATATGTTTATTTTCTGCCCCTTTTATTTTTAACAAAACTTGTCTTTCGGGTAATTGTTTGTTTTGTTTCCACAAGGCGTCTGAGGGCTTTTCAGATTTTATCAATTTTTTTTCGTCAGTTGGGAAGGAAAGATATGCACACGTATGAGACTCTGCTGTGATTTTTTTATTTGGTACAGTTAATTTTTGAATGAATTTATCACTCTTTAATTTACTATTGTGCTCACCATACATCTCTTTGGGTTTAGAGTGTTTTTTCGTCTGTTTGACTGGTATTTTATTGTAGGACATATTGCGTTTGCTATCTTCTTCAACAAACTGAAAACAATAATATTAATAGATGTTTTTTTGCAAATGTACACAATATAATTATTACAACATTAAAAATTAATGGGTGGAGAATATGCAGTTGTATATGCAGTAAATAGAAGATTTATACATGACTTTATTATAAGAATTTGAAATCAATGCATGTACGGTGTACATGTGTGACATATAAATCACAACAGAATAGGGGTTTATTTCTTCCACTTGACGCTATAGATATATTAGCGAAATCTTCTCAAAGTCATAAATTTTATGTCATATGAAAAAGAATATAAGTGCTATTTAATGAAATAACAATCAAAAATTAATTGTAGAAAAATTGCTGGCTTATTCCATCTTCCTGATAGCAAGGCTTGATATCGAGGCCGTCAGACCGAGCCTCGCTGAAACGGTGTTATATGGGGACTTTCTAGAAAGATTTTTTCTGTGTGAATCACGTTTGACCTATTGCATGAGTGCTGCCTCAATGTAGTAGTAGTAAATCATTGCTTTACGTCACTTTTCGGCACAAAAGGTCTTTTAAGTGACATTATAATACGATAAAAACGTTGTAGTCAATTGATGAGATGAATGATGTACAGATGATGATGTGAGGGTGGGGGTGATAGGGCATGGTGGGTTATTGAGAGCGTTTTCCTTCGCTCGCCCGATAAGGGGTTCTGGGCATGTCTAGGGGATATACCCCCAGACATGCCCAGACGGCCGGAGACTTGAGTTTCGCTGTACAGTTTAATGATGGCTGCTTTAATGTAGGGCCACTGTCTACGACACCGGTCCTACATTAAAAAACACATTTCTGCTGGCCAAGAAAAGTACCCACCAGACGTTACGTGCGTTGGGGTTGGATTAATGCTGAGCTAACGTCGCAGACAGCGGGCAGACAGTGGGAACCGTTGGAGATACGAATTTTTACGTGTTACATTCCACTAATCCCTTTTTTTCGACATATAATAGCTAAGCAGAATTCATGTGGCTTAGTTCAAAAGTTACACATTTTTGTATGCGATCACCATCTGTTTTGTCTCCTAGCGCCTAAACGGTGGCAGATAGTCAATTGCGGGAGTTTACCGTAATATCGGCCTTCAAAAGGGTACAAGTTAAAATAAATAGATAATCAAAAGCTTAAATATGGATAGAGAAAATTGCAATATTGTGCAATCTTATCATTTAACACTCGCCGAGTTATAGCCTTTAGAAATGTGGATTTATTTTGAAAACTTCTAGGCTAGATGCCCTAGCGACTGCGACGTCAACTAGAAAGAGTGGTTCGGAAACGAACATGAAAGCATGTTATCGCCATTCGGGCATTTCTAAATTTGATATAGATCAGCAAAGTTTCTGAAGGTTTATTTTATAAAACCGCCTTAGCTATTATGCAACATCCCCGAGATAATGAGAAAAAACAATTAAAAATGACCATCAGTCGGCCATTTTGGATTTTATTTCTGCAAAATTTCTCATGGTTATCCTTGTGTGAGTCCTTACATTTTGTTCTATATGCATGGTCCATGCTTTGATTTTGAGTTAAAATTACTCAAATTCAAAATGGCCGCTAGACCGCCATTTTAAAATTGTTTGCCCCAAGTTAATCAGGTCATTGAATGATATTGCTGTGCATATTGCCACATAAAAAGAAGGTTTGCTGGAAACTTTTTCCTGAAATGCCCTAACAATTATTTCTTTGTTAGTGGTCCTAGTAATTAAAGGGTTGATAATATGGGAATCAAAATGTCACCAAAAATCCCCTGGTGGTATCTGATGGCTATGTGAAGTATGAGGAAGCAGAAGTTCATAGATCAGCTATCATGCAAGATTTCCAGCCTCGGTTTGGATTGCACATGAAAACGGACGATGCCAATGGACTCACATACCTCGAATAGCTATATATGCCACGTTTCAAAGCGTTTAACTGAAAATAAAAACAATTTATTAAAATTGATAAAACCAAAATGGCCGCCGTAGCCTCGTTTTCGGTCTCACATGAAGACGAACAATGGCAATAAACTCGGAGACCACGAAAAACTATATATCCCATGTTTTAAAAAAAAATTAAGTAAAAAAAAAATTAGTGCCAGCTGACGGCCATTTTCAAAATTGGTGGAAAGCTGAAAATCTGACCAGGTCATCTTCATACTCATGGTTAACTTCACATAACAAGAGGACTGAAGTCCTATATCATCACCCGCCATAAATTAGGTTAGACTTTTTGCGGTCACAAATATTTAAAAAGTTGATTTGTGGTGGCCATTTTAAATTTCAGTAAAATCACATGCACATTTCCAGATGGTGGGTAATGTGATTGTACAATGTGAATTATCACTGATTTCAATTTTTCAGTTTTTGCGCCCACAAGAAAATATGAAGTTTATCCATGGCGGCCATTTTGAATTTCAGTAAAACCTTAAAACAAGAGCACACTCGATAATAGCCCGCCGCCGAATTATGATAAAGAAAGTAAAGACGAATGTCATCACGTAAATAACAACCCAAGATATAAATGGTATGTTAAATAAGATAGATACATGTATAATATGATATAATATATAATACTTGCATAGAGTACAAGCAGATCTATAAAAAACCAGCCGCTTTTCAAGTTATCGCGCCCACAAGGTCAAATTATGGACGTAAAATAAATGTGAAAAATCGCAATAAGTCGACCATTTTGATTTTTTTACCGGCCATTATTGAGCTTGTCCAAGAACTGCTTATTAGTAACATGCATAACAAACTTGAAGAGGATACTTGTGAAAATGTTGAAGTTATCGCGCCTACAAGGTCAAATTATTGACGTAAAATGAGAAAAATCGCAATAAATCGGCCATTTTGAATTTTTTTTCAGACATTATTGAACTTGTCCAAGAACTACTTATTAGTAACATGCATAACAAATTTGAAGAGAATATGTGAAAAACTTTTCAAGTTATCGCGCCCACAAGGTCAAATTATTGACGTAAAATGAGAAAAATCACAATAAATCGGCCATTTTTTTTTTTTTTTCAGCCATTATTGAACTTGTCCAAGAACTACTTATAAGTAACATACATAACAAATTTGAAGAGAATATGTGAAAAACTTTTCAAGTTATCGCGCCCACAGGGTCAAATTATTGACGTAAAATGAGAAAAATCGCAATAAATCGGCCATTTTTTTTTTTTTTCGGCCATTATTAAACTTCTCCAAGAACTACTTATTAGTAATATGCATAACCAATTTGAAGAGGATACGTGAAAAACTTTTCAAGTTTTCGCGCCCACAAGGTCAAATTATTGACGTAAAATGTGAAAAATCACAATAAATCGGCCATTTTTTTTTTTTTTGGCCATTATTGAACTTGTCCAAGAACTACTTATTAGTAACATGCATAACCAATTTGAAGAGGATATGTGAAAAAAATTTCAACTTATCGCGCCCACAAGGTCAAATTATTGACGTAAAATGTGAAAAATCGCAATAAATCGGTCATTTTTTTTTTTTTTGGCCATTATTGAACTTGTCCCAGAACTGGTCATTAGTAACATGCATAACAAATTTGAAGAGAATATGTGAAAAACTTTTCAAGTTATCGCGCCCACAGGGTCAAATTATTGACGTAAAATGAGAAAAATCGCAATAAATCAGCCATTTTTTTTTTTTTTTGGCCATTATTGAACTTCTCCAAGAACTACTTATTAGTAATATGCATAACCAATTTGAAGAGGATATGTGAAAAACTTTTCAAGTTTTCGCGCCCACAAGGTCAAATTATTGACGTAAAATGTGAAAAATCGCAATAAATCGGCCATTTTTTTTTTTTTTTCGGCCATTATTGACCTTGTCCAAGAACTACTTATTAGTAACATGCATAACCAATTCGAAGAGGATATGTGGAAAACTTTTCAACTTATCGCGCCCACAAGGTCAAATTATTGACGTAAAATGTGAAAAATCGCAATAAATCGGTCATTTTTTTTTTTTTTTCGGCCATTATTGAACTTGTCCGAGAACTGGTCATTAGTAACATGCATAACAAATTTGAAAAGGATATGTGAAAAACTTTTCAAGTTATCGCGCCCACAAGGTCAAATTATTGACGTAAAATGTGAAAAATCGCAATAAATCGGCCATTTTTTTTTTTTTCCGGCCATTATTGAACTTGTCCGAGAACTGGTCATTAGTACCATGAATAACAAATTTGAAAAGGATATGTGAAAAACTTTTCAAGTTATCGCGCCCACAAGGTCAAATTATTGACGTAAAAGGTGAAAAATCGCAATAAGTCGGCCATTTTGAATTTTTTTTCAGCCATTATTGAACTTTCCGAGAAGTGGTCATTAGTAACATGCAAAACAAATTTGGGAAGGAAACATGAAAAACTTTTCAAGTTATCGCGCCCACAAGTAAATGTTAACGCCGACGCCGACGACGCCGAACTTTAATTGCAATAGCCCACCTTTTTTAATTAAAATTAAAAGGCGGGCTAAAAATCACTTGCACATCTCCATAATGTGGGAAATGTGATAGTAAAATTTGAATAATTTCTTTCTTTAAGTTTTGTAGTTTTTGCGCCCACAAAAAATTTTGGAGTTGACCTCTGGCGGCCTTTTTGAAATTTGGTAGCATCTTTAAAATATCACTTGCACATCCCCATGTTGCTAGGAATGTGATGGTAACTTTTTTTTGATTTTTTACACCCCCCAAAAATTAAAGTTGATCTGTGGCGGCCATTTTGAATTTCAGTAAAACCTTAAAAAAGTGACCTGCACATCTCCATATCATGGGGAATGTGATAGTAAAATTTGAATAATTTCTGACTTCAAGTTTAAGTGTTTTTGCACCCACAAAAAAATTTAGAGTTGCCCTCTGGCGGCCATTTTGAATTTTCGTAACATCTCTAAAAAATCACTTGCACATCCCCGTGTTGCTACGAATGTTATGTTAAAATTTCAAAAAGATTTGACCAGTAGTTTTTGAGTTTTTGCGCCCACAAGAAAACGTGACGCCGAACGCCGGACAGAATCCTGGCGTGACTGAAATCCCCCTTTCCCTACGGGCGGGGGATAAAAAATTGGAGAGATCCAATATTTATTTTTCACGTTATCGCGTTATCAAGGAATTTTTAAATTAAAAAATCAGGATGGCCACCATAACCTCTTTTTCGGTCGCACATGAGAACGAACGATGCCAATAGACTAGCAGAACTCGAAAACCTATATATACCAGTTTGCAAGGGAATTCTGAAAAAAAAATTGGAAAGCTGAAAGTCTAATCAGGTGATCTCTATGCTCACGGGTAACTTGTGGAGAAAAGTGGAGAGATCAGATAATTATTTTTCAAGTTATCGCGTTAACAATAATTTTTTTGCATCTTTGACCTTGTTCTTTGACCTATGACCTTGGGTAAAATAAAATTGCCGCTGCGGAATGTTTCGATGAATTATGAATTCAATCTATTGCACCATGTTGATTTAGTAGCCAAAAGTTGGCTTGGGGCGGCGGTCACGGAGGCGCACCAAAGGGACAACAATACCGCTTCCGGGCCAATGGGTAAAAATGGAATGATGACTTTTTGCAATGTATGTGATTGGTCGAGATGGTAATCTCGACCAATGATGTGACTAAGATCAAGATTAACCGCCTTCACAATGGCGGAGTCAGATGCTATTAAGATTGGCTGCAATATATTCAAAACCAATATATATTATTGCAAAATATTGTATCGATATCATAATAGACTTGTTTTAAAAGTGAAACATCTGCTATCTTTAAAATTAAATAATATAGGTATTTCAATAACTAATATTCAATTTGAGGATCATGTGAAAATTGTTTTTGAAAAAAATGGTGGCCTTTTCCAAGCAAACATCCAAGGGAACGTTAAATTGAAATTCCTATCAAAATCACAAGAGTGGTTGCACTAGTGCCCAGATTTGGCTACTGCTGAGTGCAGGAGAGAACCATGGCTACAGTGGCTTTAATTCCTTTGAGGATTGATGTTGGTGTTAATGGCCGTACAGAAGAACTTCTCAGAAAGCTCTCAAAAACACAGACAAAGTGCCACAAATAGAACTGCCTTTGCAGATGATATAGGCCTACAGTATGTTATTAAATGAATATTCTCACCGTTTTTTCTTTTAGGAATTCAACTGATACCGGAACAGAACAGTCTGCAAAAAATGCATGTGAGTGCTGTCAAAAAGTAATATTAAAATGAAAATAGTTAGTTTAAGCAGTGGTAAATGACATTTCTCATATCTCGTTTACATTAGATTTGATTTCCCAGTATAATAATTTATTTATTATGTTAAAAAGAATGTTGATTCACCTGAAAGAGTCACATTATTGAACTCATTGATAACTTTAACACAGTTCTCCCATGATGATAATTTGATGATACCTTCGACCGAACTCGGGTCTGATCGGTCAATTATTATCTCTCGAATATTATCTTCATCTATATTGAGGTCTGCAATCATGTTGTTGAGAGTAAGAATGGAAACGTGGATTGGTAATCCTGTCATCAATATTTTATGGGGTCCCTTTATGAAAAGAAAACCAGCTTATTGGCAAACAAGTTAATATTATTGTACACATACAGAAAATATATATTTGATATACAGTGCTCCCCTGCTGTATCACCCACTGTTATAATGCTAACCCTGCCTTCTGCCAAGTAAAGTGTTGGAACGGATTTCTGTCAATGTTAATTACCACTGTACAATACCATCCGCAGTATTCCCCATCCGATGATTGGGTAATCATTGTCATTCGTAAAGTTGTGCTTCAAAAATACGGTGCGCGGACGATCGATTGCGCAATGAACGCGACATACTCAGGCTATAATCATCTAAAAAACCTGTATTTATTTTGGCTTCTTAATATGATCATATGATGTAAACATGTCCATAGAGTAGAACTGCGTAAGTTTTTTTATTTTTTGTGTTGCGCATTTACCAGTTAAGCGAGATATAAAGACGAACTTCCCGCATTTCTTTTTTTGGGTATGCATGTAGTGTGTAAACAAACATATATTACATACACATACAAGATGTTGACAAATTATTATCTTCAAAAATCCCTCCCTGGTGGAGGTGGATGAGTAGCATTTTCAAATCTGGTTTTCAAATTGATGTCACACCTAATATGTGCAATTTGGGATTTAAAGGGTTCTTACATGTATTAATGGACCCCATATTCGTGATTTTTTTATCTTCGTTTCATATAACATCTTCTAGTAATACCTAGCGTTGAATCCTTGTAATAAATACCTGGAGTTTATTTACAACATGCCTTTTATGAAATTAAAATTAGCGCTTAAGATGCGGGGGGGGGGGGGTACATATATTTGATGATCAAACCAAACCCGCCTCCCCCTCCCCGTGGGAGGGTTTTCATGCCTGGCCCGTGGACTATTGGGAGTTGGCTCGATGGGCAGCGGCCTGAGTACGCCTACTGGCATGGTGTTGGATCGATGCTCTGATGGTTCACAGATTGACAGCAGCTATGCCAGAACGAATTATTATTAGACAATTTTAAACAGAAGGCACATTTTGTTTTAGCAGTCATATATTGCACAGCAACTTGACACACATAACTTTGACTTTAACCAAGGAATCTATAGGGAAGGAAGGAAGTCTTAACGAGCTTGGTATCTTACTATAAGCCATGTAGGTTTTATGAAGTTCCTCACTGTTCAGTGTGACGGCGAGATCGCTGCGGTCGCTGCTGTTGATGCCCCCCTTCTCACTCCAGCCACAACAGATGATCACACGCTGCCTTCAGGTAAATATTTTGGTATCACCCCCACAAATGCGCAAACAGCATTACTACGTCATAAAGAGGGAAATCCATGCGCAGTTTCTATATTTAGATACCACGTGTGTATATCTACAAGACCGTCCCGGATTGAAAAAAATCGGGATAGGGCCGACGAAGTTACAACTATTCTAGTTAAAGTTATGTAAGTGTTCTCACCAAAATATTGCCTTATAAAGAAGAAATACTATTTTAACCGAGGACCTTGGCGATAAGCTTTTCTGATGTAAATATAGCATATTATTGATGTTAGAACTTGAAAAATAGGTCTGGCCGGCAGGGTTCTCGTATCTAACAGATATTCACCTCAGCATCCGGCTGGTACAGGGGGCTAGCTGGTAGGTATATCCGTCAATTATTGCCCACTAATATTGTGACTTCGATCTCTAGGAATATTCATAATACATATCATGTACATATATATCGAGTCGACGACCACTGGTGATAGACCTGTATTATTTTACCAATATTATTATTGCAAGGCATCCACAGATGTTGAGAAGTCAAATTTCTGGTATTTTGCATTACTTTTCCGTGTCATTTATATCATTCAGGCGGGGGCCCTAGGGTAGTGGTTAGCACCGCTGCCTTTCACGCTAGAGTTCGGGGTTCGGTCCCCGGTCTTGGCGGTGTGAAAGAAACAAAAATGTTTCTTTCCCATTCACGTGTCGAGAGGTAGCGTGCTCGGCCTCAGACCGCCAGGGCTCGAATTTCAAATCCTGTGTCTGGCGGACAGTGTCATCTCATTCATCTCACCATCCTTAGGAGGTTCTCCTGGCCCAGTTTAGCCTATATGTGCAGACAGGTGGCCTAAAACCGATTCATTTATTTTAATTTATATTATTCATGTGTTTAATACCAACCCCTTTAAACAGTATTAAATACCCGATAAACTGTCCATCGAGTAAGAATGTGTTCATAGCATTTAATGATACATGTTTTTTAACAATTACCATTAAGAATATATACATGTATTATATAATTCTCTGCATTTTCTATGTACCTGTATGGAAAACTGTAAGCATTTTTCATATTTGATGTGTTCTCTCAGTCTGTGGATATCCTGCATTATTATGCTGGTTTACTAGCCAATTGAATAGGATTTCATAAAAATTTCAATTTATTGTTATATTGAGTTAACCATTATTAACCAGTGGCTAGTTTGCTCCACTGCCACGAATTCGGCGCATTCAAAGGGGAGGGATTCACTTTTTTAAAAGCTTTTCATTTGTCAGTTCCTTTTTCGAAATATAGAAACGAATTATTTCACATAATATTTACATAATTATTATTTAGACCAAGGAATCTCAATTTGCTCATCAACTTGATGTTAGATTTTCTCACAAGTAGACTAGTCTATAGAATAGAAACTGATGAAATATTTTATTTCTTAAGGTATGGGGGCCCTGGTGCAGTGGTTAAGGCTGACTGCTTGGGAAGTCAGAGATCGCGGGCTCGAACCCCGCTCTGGCATTCTTCGAAGAAACAAAATGTTTCTTCCACGCTCATTCATAAAGATCCAATATTGTGGGGAGTTTCCGTGACCGAGAGGTAGAGTGCTCGGCGTCCGACAGCCAGGGCTCGAATTTCGAATTCTGTGTCAGGAGGGCAGTGTCATCTCATTCATCTCACCATCCTAAGGAGGTTCTCCTAGCCCCGGTTATCCTACATGTGCACAAAGGTGGCCCAAAACCCCATTCCTTTCATTTCATTTTCAGTTATTTGACCGTTATGTAGGCCAAATAGGCCTGTGTAAATGTGTAATGTGATTGTCTTATAACTTTGCGAGTTTACAAGCTATCATAATATAATTTACATCATTGTCTTCAGTATTGAATATGCTTTCTGATGATATTTCTGACATATCCGTATGATCAAAATTTATAAAGTTAGGAATTTGCACTGCGATGATTATCACACCTAGCTGACACACCGACAACGCTTCTGAGTGTTAATTCCGGATAGGTCGTAAAGTCAATTAGTGGCAAACGCCACTGAAACGGGATTAACAAAGTCTTTGTTCGCATCAATCACATCGGGACTGCGTAAAAACGGGAGTACGACTTCCTTCCCTATTGAGATTCCTTGCTTTAACTAAAGGGGAACATACGTGTCAGATGTAAAATATTATTTATAGAAATATATATGGGCCTATTGATTGATTGTTAATTAAATAAAAATATGTATATTATTATACCTGATGATGTTGTGAACTTTCTTTTTTGTTTCGATGTTTCTGGCTTGAGTTTTGTGCAGTATTGTCCTTAGCTACAAAATATCAGATATCATTAATATCAATTTAATAATAAGGCAAAGAAAGAGTTAATAATATATATTTTCTTCTTTTATGTTTTATTTATGTAATTAAACATAATCGGATAGATAAATACATAAATATGTAAGATTTATACTAAATATAGGCCTGTATTTGTCACGGACACCGAAAACAGTGAATTTTGAAATTGAAAAATATATATTAAAAAATTAAAATATATTTTTGATTTCAAAAGCGTTTCTTTATTCAGACATTTCTAAATTGGCGCTGCTCCGTGCTGTCTTTCTTGGGCAGCATGTTGCCATCCGTGGTCACCGTACTGTTCGTCTAATATTCAGAAGGTGCCATACCAGTTTGAACTATTGTCACGTCACATTCAACAAACCAAGTTTGTGACTGATAACGCTCATTCACCATAGCCGTGGTTCACACCTATGACGTAATGTCTGATGACGGATTGCACCTAATAGTCATCACTGGCGATGTTTACATTACTGATTATGGACCGTTCTAAATCTTAATTGGGAGGGGTGCTGGAAATGCATCACCGGGAGCGTTAGAACTGTTCAAGATTAGGTGCTATGTTTTTTTTCTCTGTTTTAGATGAGCGCGCGCATTACATTTAGGCCGCGCATTACCAAAAAAAACATGTATTTTTTCTGCCCAGCGCACGCATTCTATTGTTGCCGATTTCCGAAAAAAACTGTCAATTTCAGGCGATAAAAAAAACATTAAGAAAAAAAACAAGTTCATTTCGGGAGATAACAAATATTTTACCAGCTATGTTTTTTTTGCTTGTTTTTTCCGTCGCCCTCATTACCTCTTTTTAAAAAAGGTCAAAAGTTTTTTTATTTCGTCGCCCTCATTGACTTTTCAAGAAATTTGTCCAGAGTCCCTCTCATTAATTTTTCCAAAAATAGGTTAGCTGTTTTTTTTTGTTAAATGTTTTTTTTTTGCCCTCCCTCATTAGATTTTGGATTTTTTTCTGACCTAAGGATTTTACAGGCGAAATAACAACCAATCTAGATGTCACGGAAGGGAAATAAGTGGCTTGTGGAAATGTAAAAATATATTTTCTAAAATTCTGTAGAATTAGCCTAAAAAAAAGTAACTGACTGTAGGATTTAAAAACATGAAAAAAACAGTAGATTACTGAAAAGCAAGATCTATTGCGTTCTCTTTAATACTTGGGAAATTATTTGAAAGTTGTAAAATGTACGTAATGCCATTGTACTGCTATGACATGATTATGAATTCGAAATGACAAATTACATGTCGAAACAGCTGATAACATACTAATATATACCTTAAAATGAGAGTTATTGTGAGACAAATCTATTGACGACGAGATTATTATGTTTTGGAATGTCCGTGTTATTACTACTATGGACGATCAAGTATGCATACATTTATGGAATTGATGTCAACAGAAAATAAGAGTATGTTGAGAAAGTAAGCAACCGTTAGCAACGTCATGGTATTGACTTGTTGATGGACAATGATTATGCACATTATGCTATGTCCTGCCCTGTATGTCTATATTATATTGTATATGCCTAAGGGTAATACATAGCTTGTAAAACAAACTAGAGGAGAGTACTTAATAATACGAGTGAAAACAGACTTAATTCTGTCAAATTCTATAACAAATATAGTGGGGGACTGTAATGTATAATAACTGAATATACATACTTCCACATTTAGTGAAAATATAAAAAAAATATTTTAAGGTCCCTGGTGAATCAGACCTAAAGTAATGGGTCCAAAATACTTTCGATAGTCGGATAAATTTCCAGCAGCAAAAATGTGGCGAGAACCGATAATAGGGCTGAAAAACAAGCATTTGTGGAACACTGAAAGACTTCAAAGAGTAGTCCACGACAGCAACAGATGGCTAAGGCTATATCCAGAAAGCACAGCGCGGCTTACAGAGAAGAGTCACTTCAGAAAGTATACGTTAATCCGTTAACCAAACAATAGTTTGGAAGTATTAAAGTATCCACACTAATATGAAGTTGATTAGCAGACAAGCTGTATACTTACCATCATCTGTTTTTCCTCCAGATCTATCAATAAAAACTGAAAGAAAAGAAATTCCTCATTTAATCACTGCTTTACTGATATTTGCATTAATTATAATAATAAATAATTTAACATACATACTGGTTTGTTTGCATAATACCTAATCTCACATATATATATATAGTGTAGATGCAAATAAACACCCTTGGAATAAATCGACATCAAGAAAGAAAGTTTAAAGACATTCTACATTATCATTGAAGATGACATTTTAGCCAATAGCTGACTCTGATATTTATTAAAAAAATAATAAAGATATAGATTCTGACCCCAATATTAACTATGAAATAATTCACAATATTTTAAAATCCGCCACTAAACAATATCTGGCCCCTAAAATTATTAAATTGAATAAACACCGCCATAAAAAATCACAATGGATAACTCAAGGGATTGTAAAATAAATTTATTATCGAGATAAATTATATAAGCAATACAGAACAACACATACAAATACTGATGCATGTGATAGAATTAAAATTAACTTAAACACGTTTAGCAAAATATTAAACTTGGATGGCAAAGCGAGATCACCACTACTCATTATTGAAAAATATAATATTAAAAATACATGGACTAATATTAAGGATCTATTACAACAATCTAAAGTCAAAAGATAGGCCTACTTTCCTAATCATTTTGTTATAAACGGGAAAGAAATCACTGATTCAAACATCATAGCTGATAAATTTTGTAAATATTTCACCGACATTGGACCCAGCCTTACCAAAAACATAAAAATGCCGCAAACATTACATTCTAAAACGTTGCGTCTCCGGTTTGTGTAACAATGAAGATGGTTACAGCACTCATATACGGTACATGGCCAAAATATTCCAAAGTCGCACGCCAGTGGGAGGTTTTGTGAAACGCGACGGAGCTTGGCTTAACTGGAAGCATGGTAATCCCTCAGATGTTCTGTGTGGTGGTCACTTAAGACAACCTGATGATTTTATATCTTATGGTCAGTGGAGACATAAATTCAGTTTTCACTCCCAGCCTACCCAGGGTAAACGTTCCAAAATAGATCTAGACCAAACGTCTAGTTCTAGGCCTACTGCTACCAGGGCTAATGATCATGATGATGACTTCAACACCCCCATAACTACCAGAACGCATAGCAATCACAACTGTTTTCAATTTCAGTAACTTAACTTTTATACACATAGAAGCAATTGTGGTTCATACCAGTGATACCAGATCGTATTTTTTTGATAGCGAAAACAAGGTTTGGGAAAATAATTTTGTCTGTATTTAAATTATTAACGAAGAACAACCATACCAAATTTGAATGCAATCCAACCAATTGTTCATAAGTTATAGTGCCCACAAGCTTTTTAGGCGGCCATCCTGGGAAAGAACCGCTTATGGCTTGGTGCCAAAAAAAATATATGGACGAATTGCCCAGGCACATAGGTGATGTCTGGAAAAAATAAACAAAATTCATCATGTTTACATCATATGGTCATATTAATAAGCCAAAATAAAATCACCGATTTTTTGATAATTTTAGCCGGAGCCAGTCCCTTTAATTAAACTACTCAATTGCACGAGTAAAACATGTATTTGCTCAAAAAATGCATGCGTTTTTGTATTCCGGATATTTTAAATAAATCAAGCAGCATTATAACAGATACAATAAAAACTCACAGCCAAAAAGGATTTTCAGCATATCTTAACTGTTTTCCTTTGTAAATGAATACAACTCGATATGCTTAGGCCTAATACCAAACTGCTATATATATTCAAAAATTGCTGTTTCGTAATACATTTGGGACGCTGGCACTTTTGAATACTTTACTATTCTTGGTCTCGGTGAGGGCTATTATATAAGATCTTATTATTATATTTTATATCTATATGCAGGCCGCTAATTGTAACGTTCTTGATATATTTATTTTGTTTCTCTTTTTTTGCGTAGATACATAGACTCTACTTTTATTTGTCCGCTTCCCCCTCCGCATTAATGCTACTATTTTATGATCAGCCATATTTTTATCTCTCCATCTTCCCTGCGACGTATGCAGTTTTTCAGAAACATTATTTTACTTTATTAAACGGTGGCCTGCATGGAAGCGGCTTGTCATAATCCTTTTGCAGATCTCCTTTGCATTTTTATAATTAATTGTATACATGTATATGTCAATTTTAAGCATAAATAAACTGAATTGAAAAATGGTCTTGCAATGGCTGGTAACAATCGTTTCTTTGCTTTCACGCTCTATATCACTCCCTGAAACATCACACTTTGTTTTCTGGTAGTCTAGGTAGTATAAATAAAGTAAATAGTGGCCACGAGTCAGCCATTTGAATTTGATTGATTTGAAATCTTTCGGAGAATATCCCTTTTCAAACTTCAGATTTTGTCTGTCACAGTTGGCCACATATCACGCATATTAAAGTAAAGTGAAGGAGCGCGTAGCGCATGTCACTGCGAAAAATTACCGCCGTAACACAGGTTTCAACCTTAACTCGACGAGGCCGCCATTAACGTGATCACCTGGTGACATTGAGAAGGGAGAAACAAGGGTATTTCCCTGAGAACTCCATTCATGATCAGCGGGGTTCGAGCCTGGGACGCATCGCATGACTGGCGAGGCAGTCAGGCGCTCTATTAAAGCACTACATCCCCTTCTCAATTAAAGTAAAATATAGCCATTTTCAATAAAATTTTGCTCAACTTGACTCAACTTGTTTTCATGATATTCTGTGAAACTCAATGACCTTGACCTTCTTTGTTTTCACCGAGCTGGCTAATACAATGAATTATGGGGGAGGGGTCTTACATAACCTTGTTTTCACCGAGTGACGTCACTGCGTTTCACAGAATGAAGTATGGAGGAGGGGGTGTTATATAACCTTGTTTTCACCGAGTGACGTCACTGCGTTTCACAGAATTCCGCAACATTTTTTCATTGAATAGACTACTATTATAATTAAGGCCAAAGTGCAAAGACAGACAATCATTAATATCAACAAAAACACAAAAAGCATCATCTGCAAACATGGCTAAAATAGATTTACGCACATCAGGCATATCGTTAATAAAAATAACCGAGGATCTGAAATGGATCCTTGTGGCACTCCATATGTCACAGGGATTTATTGAGATGCACAGCGATCTAATAGAACACGTTGGTTTCAGTTGTTTAGATAATTACTTAACCTATTGAATAACTTTCTCACTAAAAGCATCACAGTACAGAAAAACACTTCTTGCGGTACAAAATTATCTCCTTATGGCTATTAACGAAAAAACCCAGCAGTATTAGTACTTTTAGATTTGTCTGCTGCCTTTGTTACAAGCGTATGGACATTAAATATAGAATGCGTGGTGTGATATTGGACTGGTTCAGACCTTACCTCACAAATAGGACACAGTCAGTAAAAATTAAAAAGACATTTTCTTGTGGCTCAAGTTATTTTTGGAGTACCCCAATGTTCTGTTCTGGGACCCACTTTATTATCTCTATATTCCTGTTCTATAGTTGACATGCTCGGAAACATGGCTTTAGTGTCCACCTATAGGCAGATGACACACAGATTTACATTATGTTCAATGCCAGTGCTACAGATACTGTTATAACACGAATTGAGGCTTGTGTAGCAGAAATAAAAACATGGATGATTACCTACAAGCTGGTGCTTAATGGAGATAAAACTGTGATTATTGTTCTCACTGCTCTACGTCACAGTTTTTCATGTGCTATGCACCACATCAACATTGATAGTCATGATATCGTTCTAGCTACTAGTCACAAATCTGGCGGTTATTTCTTTCGTGATGAACTCAGTTTGGATTCACACATTAAACATATGTGCAATACATTGCTCTTTCATCTGAAAAATATCTCGAACAATTAACAGTTTTCTTTCAGATTAGACGTGTGTTGTCGCGACTGAACTACTGCAAATCACTGCTCTGGTGGACCAGACTGCAAATCACTGCTCTGGTGGACCAGACTGGTTTCTGGGATGATAGCTGATCACCAAATGCCGTCCAGACATGCCATGGCGGGAACGTACACAAGACGCTGACCCAATGTTGGGTTAACGTTGGCCCATCGTTTTCAACTATGGATCAACATTAACACAACATTGGGTCAGCGTCTGTGTTTGCTGGGGCTTCCCATCTAGGTCGGTGACAGAAGTTCTTCACCTCACTCATTTCGTCAATATTGGCGCTAAGGAAATATGTAATATATCAATCTTGGGTAGTTTTAGCTGAAAAAACGACTATGTATTTGTAATCCTGAGATATGCAAAAAAATAAATAGGTTTATTACAGCAGTGAGGTTAACAGTGAGGTCTGCAGTGTTACATAATCACAGCTGGTGTGGGGGACTTGTGGCGTGGGTGGGCCTATATTCTATTTACTGTCTTTTGGCTTTGCAGCAGTATCTGCTCACTTTACAAATAAGCAGATAATGTCTTTTGGCTGACGCGACTTCCGCCGTCAGTGGAGACGTCGAGCCAATATTAGTTCAATGCTTGGCCACCGTTTCTGAACCTGCCACAACAATAACACAACACTGCTTACCCAGTAAACGGTTACTGCATTTCCGCTTTCCTGTCACAGCTACCCAGCAGACGAGATGTTGATCCAATGTTGGCCTAATTGTGGCCTAATTGTGTCTGAAATGCTGGGCCACCATAGCTCAGCACTGGTCAAGCAGGATACATAATAAATTTTCACCCAATGCCAGCCTAATGCTGGCCCAACGTCTACGACCCTGGATCAGCAGTAAAATAGCATTGGCTAAACGACTCATGTCGATACACTGTCCCAATGTTGGATCATTATTGAAACATTGATGGCACAACAATTAACCAACATTGGGTCAGTGCATCATGTTGACTGACTAGAAACAGCATAATCTAGAAGGTTGCTGCACACAGTGGAAAGCAAGTATCTGCTTATTTTACAAGTGTGTAGATACTGTCTATTGAAAGCACTGTTACACACAAGAAAGAGGCAATGACTCAAGCGAAAAGGAAGGATCTACTTGATTCACAAGTGAGCAAATACAGCCTTGTGGCAGCGCTGTTGCATGCAAGAAGAGACGGGGACGCCAGTAAAAAAGCAGTAAATACTTAATATACCAAGGAGCAGATAATGCCTTTTGACTTCGCACAGGCAGAACTGAGAGACCAGAAGTTAACTACGGAGATTTTTCAAAAAGTAACCTAATAGCTTGTCTGTCCCCAAGCTAAAAAACACCATTCTCTATGAATTAATATTTTGAATAAAATAAGCAAAACAGTTATGCAGCTTTATTGTTTTAAAAATAAGATTTATTAGTATTTATTATGCATAGCACCAATATCATCTCGAGTTGAATATTTGAAACAATTTATAGAGTTTTCCTAAACTTTTCCAGATAACATGTAAGGTAGCCCTCTCTTTTAATTTGGGAATATACTATATTCCAAAATACAGTGGAGCCTGCTATGAGCCGCAACTCTTATGGGTAACCCACCTCCTATGGGAGGCAGCTTGGCCATTTCCAAAAAAACATTTTGTATACAAATAAATCTCGTATGGGCAACCACTTGTCTTAAAAGGCTGTGCTTCGTGTATTCTAAAAGTGGCTGCTCATATCAAGTTTTATTGTACTCCCAAATACATATTTTTTAAAAACTCACTGCACGATCTCGCCTTGCCGAATAATTTTTCTTGGGCCAAAGATGGTACATCATAATGGATTTCACGATAACGTTCCTCTCCGATTTGCATGAGACGAAAATAACTTTTCTGCAACAGGACACATTTTTAACTTACTTTTAAAAATATAACAGAGAAATACAGGATATGATAGAACACACCGTGACTTGGTTCACAAAACTATTTCAGGACTAGAATATCAGGCTTGGGTATAAATGCCTGATGAGAAAACATATAGCCGACTATTGTTTGTGTTTATGTTCTTGGTTATGCAAAGTAAAGGAGAATTTGCCATAAAGTGTGCATCATTATAATTTAAATGTATTTCCAAGATTATACCTAAAGAAATATTATCTCCCTAACGAGAACCCTGCGGTTCTGTGCTTTACATGGTTTTGTAATTTTGTGTATAAACAGTTTGTGGAACCTTAGCAACCGAAGGGTGCCGAGAGCGAGATAATTAGGATAACATGTTAGTGAGTCTTTTTTAGTCCACCAATTACATACTGTAGTGAAGATGCCTGGACGGAAAGGAGGACTGGAACCTGGA
This sequence comes from Flabesymbios commensalis, assembly GCA_964017125.1. NCBI lineage: Eukaryota > Metazoa > Annelida > Polychaeta > Terebellida > Flabelligeridae > Flabesymbios > Flabesymbios commensalis. Next base: position 50,810,431 of record OZ024907.1, on the reverse strand, counting down.
AAGTGTTAATTGAATTAATTTGACCTTGGAATTCAAAGGGTGGCCTAAAGAAAGAGGTGTTGAAACAAACTATAGCTATCCCAGGGGCCGATCTGACCTCAAAAAAGTTATAGCCAAATTTTGAACCAGATGGAAAAACTTGTGGCCAAATTTAGTGGACAGTAGCCATAAAAAGAGACAGACAAAACGACATTATAAAACCACATTTTTTCAGCGAAACGAGACTCCCGTCCTAAATCAGGGCCTTCATAGCTGGCTGCCGCTTCCCATCAAACACAAAACATTTGTATAACATTTGTACAATGTTGGACCAGCGTCGAAGACGTTGGGCCGACGTTGTACAAATGTTATACAAATGGTCTGTGTTTGCTGGGCAGCGTATGCACGTGGCAGTGAATGTGGTCGGCGTGTGACGTCGGGACAGTGTTGTTCTAATGCTGCGCCACCGTTGTCAATGGTGACCTACATTTGCCCGGGATAGGTTTGACGTCTCCTCTAGGCCTACTGGCTGTGGAGGCTAAGTGAACCTAAGAGTGCTGAGAGTGAGATAAAGGCATTCGAAGCTTGTATGAAAGTTGCTTTTAGCCATTCCAAATTCTTCATTAGAATTTAGTCTATAATACTCATTGCAAGATGTCTGGTTGGTAAGGGAGGCAAGGAACCTGGAAACAGAAGCATTTTAGAATTTAATTAATTTAGATGCGCCCTCGGGGAACAGAGGGTCGCGGTGGTCTAAATGAGGTGTTGAATCAGCTAGTAGCTACCCTATATCTCGAGTCTTATCTCTTGAAATCTGAATGAAAAATAGCCATAAATTGATGGCAGGACCCCTCAGCCTTAGGCTTTGTCCATCATTATCAAGAAATAATGAGCAAAAATGACCCACACTACCACCATGTCAATTTTTTTTAAATGGCTGCGGCAGCCATTTTGTTTTTAATGGACTCATCCCAAAAGTTAGACAGCCTTAATGGCTGAGGGGTAAAAAGGCCGATAAAGTTGTAATTTGGCAGATCCTTTAAATGAACATTTGAGCCATTTTTTTTATTAAACCTATGTCTCTCGTGCACATTTAAATTCACTTACGTGTGTTTAACATACTTAAAATTGCGCTCTGCGCTTGGCTGAGTGGACAATACAGTGCATGCTGCGTCGCTACTTTTTAGAATGTGAATTTTGGGTTCAGTTTACAAAACATGATCCAATTAAATCAACACTTAAGACACTATGACTTATATTGCGGTGCGACAATGTCACCCCGTGTGCATATTGGTGCCATGTGGACAGTAGAGCCACCATGCTTCGTTGCTCATTAAATTTTGGATCAAATGTGATCAATTTACCTCGTGTTGTTTGCCTGACTGTCTATGTGTCGTCGCCATACTCCAGCATATACCCAGGAAAAAAACGTCAGAGTTATGTAATTTTGATTGAATATGAGTGGAATGGTCTAAAAGTGTCTGAAGTTAATAATTTAAAAAGTTCCTAGAAGCTTACAGCGTCTCATCTTAATTTGTGAAATTAAGAAAGTTCACTTGTTCTTAATTGGTCTCTTTTTCCAGAGCCACCAGGGGCTTTAAAACCTTCCAATATTCTTTGTGGTGTTTGAATCCTCTGTTATTTTGTTTTGTTGGATTGTGAATTGTGTATCTGGGTCTATGCGTGTTTTCTTGGTGTTTTTGTTTGTTGGTGAAAGTTATTAATCTGTTATTTATAGGTGTTGATGTGAATGCGTGACATGGTTTGTGAATTGTCACTCACTGACAAACGCGGTGACACGTAGTTGAGTGACAGTGTGTCGCGGTTACTGGCCAACGCTAGAAGTGTTATCGCACTCTCGAGTACTGCCAGTGCCACCAGCGTGGGGCCAATGCCGGCTCAGCGCTTTTAGCGCTGGACTGACATTGGCACAGCGGAGACTACACTGTGACAACACTTTTCGGTTTCTGACAATCTCACTTGCTGCCAGCGTTGTCTCAATGTCGTCCAACGCTGTTGGCGCTGGACCGACACTGCCACAACTCTAGCCACATTCACACAGCAGTCTCAATTTTGATCGAAAATTTTGGCATATTCTGCTATTAATTTGTCCAGATGTGTGTTATGCCCTCTGTTAAGTCTTGTTGACCGGCTGACAATTCTATTTAGCACTGCCAACACACACTCACAATGACCACTGACCGCTTGACTGAACGGTATAGCAAGTCTAATTCCCGCATAGGCCTACATAGGATATCGAGCCGATGTTGGTTTAATGTTGCACCAGTGTCTACGACGCTGGCCCAACATTAAACCAGCTTTAGTTCAGCATTTCCGGTGAACTGGCTATCACAAGTAGAGTGTAACGTTGGCCGAGTTCTGTTTCACTGCTGCTCAATGTCGCCGGCATTGGTCTCACTCAGCGACAGTGTTCAGCTCTAGCAGACACAGTGTTTGGTTGTAATGTTACCACTGTGTCCGCGTAATGATATCAGTCCAATGCTGGCCCAACACTAAGAGCGTTGGGCCAACATCGGCCCGCCACCGCCCCGATGTTCTGCACTCCCCAGTACTCAGACCTGACCAACATGTGTACATGTGTGAGCACTCTACTCTACAAGGAACAGCCAGTGTGCATTGTGTAAGTTCTATACAGACACCAGTGAACTGCGCTACGTTCACACAATGCTGATTCAAAGTGTTGGGTAGTATACATGCCTCCCAGCAAACACGAGACGTTGACCCAATGTTGGTGTAATGTTGGGCCAGCGTCATAGACGGTGGACCGACATTACCTCAAGATTGTTTCAATGTTTCGTGCTAGCTGGGCAGCGGCCCCACTGGCACAGTCTGTATAGTGTACACTCTACCAGTAAACTGCACAGCAGTCAACACACAATACATGTTATAGGTCTAGTAGTGTACCCACCACTCCCAGCAATACATGTTATAGGTCTAGTAGACTAGTGTACACACCACTGACGAATATGAGCTGAATTAAAAGTCACTTTTTCATCAAAACTATGGCAGTCTTGAACTTCTCAAGAACAATTAATGTTGAGAGCAGGTAGGTGGACATTAATCGCATAATGTAGAGTGCCTGAGCACACTAGTTTCTGAGAAGAAATTGAAAACGTCGAAATCACAGCGACATACCAACTCGCATCTACAACAATGCTTTGCTACTACTACTAGTAGTAAAGCAAAAAGCAACAAGACTACATAAGTCCAGGAGCTCCCGCTCCAAATTAGAATTTGATTTAAGCAATTTTGTGTAGGGTTATTAATGTAGTCCTAGGCTAGGTCAAAAATCAAGACGCAAGACAACTAGGTCTAAGAAGCTCAGTCTATGAGTAAGAAAAGAACTAGACAGTCTGTCAGAGATTACAAACCTCTATTAAAATTAATGATCCTAATCAGTATCCCAGTGATGGTCTACCTATCTGGCACGGTTTACCCGATATCAGGCCAATCGAGGTAACTAATAGCTGATTTATGGTCACTTTGAATTCGATATCAACTAGTTAAAAAATTTAAAGGTGCATCCTCCCCCGAAACCTCAAATTTTGTTTTATAGTAATGGACTAGCATCTAACACAGTTTGCAAAATATTGGGCATGTGAAAGTAAATAATGGCCGATAGGGGGCCATTTTGAATTTGATCGAGTCAGAATTTTTCAAGATGCATCCTCAGCTGAAATCTCACATTTCATTCTATAGTAATCATCTAGCCATGTAGCACGGTTTATCAAATATCGGCCATGTGAAAGTGAATAATGGCCAATAGGCGGCCATTTTGAATTTGATCGAATCTAGATTTTTCAAGATGCATTCTCTCCTGAAATCTCACATTTTGTTTTATAGTAATGATCTAGCCATCAGGCACAGTTTACCAAATAACGGCCATGTGAAAGTGAATAACGGCCTAAATACTGCAATTTAGAATTTGATCAAGTCGAAATTTTTCAAGATGCATCCTCAGTTGAAATACAACATTTCGTCTATAGTAAAGGTCTAGCCGTCTAGCACGGTTTACTAAATATCGGCCATGTGAAAGGAGGAGGCCATTTTGAATTCGATTGAGTCGAAAGTTTTTAAAAGGCATCCTCTCCCGAAACGTCACATTTTGTTTTATAGTAACATGGTCTAGCTATCTAGCTCGGTTTACCTGATATCAGGCCTATCAAGGTAAATAATACTGATTGTCGGCCATTTTGAATTCGTAAGTTAAAAATTTTCAGGGTGCATCTTCCCCCGAAAACTCACACTTTGTTTTATGGTAATGGTCTAGCCATCTAGCACGGTTTACCAAATATCGGCCATGTGAAAATGAATAATGGCCGAAAAGGCGGCCATTTTGAATTTTATAGAGTCGATTTTTTTCAGGATGCATCCTCTCCTGAAATCACACATTTTGTTATATAGTAATGGTCTAGCCATCTAGCACGGTTTACCAAATAACGGCCATGTGAAAGTGAATAATGGCCGAATGGCGGCCATTTTAAACTTGGTCGAGCTGAATTTTTTCAAAATGCATCATCTCCTGAAACCTTACAATTTGTTTTATAGTAATGATGTAGATATCTTGAGCGGTTTTCATGATATTCCGCAATATCAGGCCTGTAGAGGTGAATAATGGCCGATAGGCGGCAATTTTAAATTTGATCAACATGAAATTTTTCAAGATGCATCCTCTCCTGAAACCTTACAATTTGATAGTAATGGCGTAGCTATCTTGAGTGGTTTTCATGATATTCCGCAATATCAGGCCTGTCGAGGTGAATAATGGCTGATAGGCGGCCATTTTTAATTTTATCGACTTGAAATTTTTCAAGATGCATCCTCTTCTGAAACCTCACAATTTGTTTTATAGTATTGGTGTAGCTATCTTGAGCAGTTTTCATGATATTTCGCAAAATCTTTCAGTCGGATTTACTGATGTTATAAATTAGGTCAAAGTGCTGGGTCAACTTCAAGGTCCAAAAACCTGAAAAGGCACAACTAGGGACCTTAGAGAACATGTATGTGCAATATGACTGTCATCGGCCCAGTACTTTTCGAGATCTGCTCCGGAAACGAAGTGTGCGTCAAAACGGCTAAATAGGTCATAGTTCTGAACCAAAAGTAGGTCAAAGTTCATATACCCATAAAGGCACAACTAGACCCCCTAGGGGTGTTGTGTGTAAAATTTGAAGACAATCGGACAAGTACTTTCAGAGATATGCTCCGGAAACGAATCGTTCACAGACGGCCCAACGCCGTAACATCATTATTTTCTCCTCTGCGACCTTGCGTATTGAATTCAGATTTAAAATATTTTAACTTGTCCATTATCCACCTGGAAGTAACCCACATACCAAAAATTGTTACCCTAGCCTTTTTTCTTACAAAGTTATAGGCAAAAGAATAGGTAAAAAAAAAAACGCAGGCGGAATTCATAGCTCCCTCCGTCTCACCTACGGTGACGGCGGGAGCTAAAAAAGAAGAATATATTACCTCCCTATGTTCTTCAGTCAATAAGTGTCCTCTGTACTCGAGCCAACCATCAAATTGGATACTACATCCCTGCAAAATCATTTAATTATATATAGACATTTAGAAATTAAAAATAATAGATAAATAATTTTGAAAATATGAACATATACCCATCACCCCAAGATGAAAATACCATTGAAAACGTTGTAAAAGGTCAGTATTAAACACCTAGCGGTACATAGTATAGAATACTATATGTTTTTTATACAAATTTTGTCACTATAAACAGGAAGGGGCATACTATCAATCAATCAATCAATCAATCAATCAATCAATCAATCAATCAATCAATCAATCAATCAATCAATCAATCAATCAATCAATCAATCAATCAATCAATCAATCAATCAATCAATCAATCAATACGACTTCTATGGCGCCTATATCCTCAGCGGACCGAGCTCAAGAGGCACACAAATCCTTAGCATGACTATGTGTCATAATCCAGGTCAAAGCAGGTTCGTAAACAGGCTGCCGGGAAAGCCAGATCAAATAGGTGGGATTTAAGTAATTTCCGGAATGTAAAAAATCGTTTGGGCATTACTAATGGACACATATGGCTGGGCCAGATATGGAGAGAGCTCTTAAGCGAGTCTTGGTTTTTATACGTCGAGCAACAAATCTATTTGAATTTGTGGAGCGTAGATATTTTGAGCATTTCAGCCAAACAAGTTAGTAAGCCGGATATGCAGTTTGGTTGTCTTTTATGGTTCAAAAAGCTATTGTAGTAGTAGTAAATTATTGCTTTATGCCACCTTTCGGCACAAATGGTCATTTAAGTGACATTGTAATACAATAACAACAACGGAGACTTAAGTTTCGCTATGCAGGAAAGTTATTGTGCATATTTTAAAATAAATGAGAAACTTGACAGAAAGCCAATGTAATTGTTTGAGAATAGGAAAGGAACGGGGCCTTGGTTACCACTCTAGCAAGGCAGTTCTGAACGTGTTGTAATCTAACGATATCCTTTTCTGGCATGTTGTGAAAGAGTGTCTTAAAATAATCTAACTTGCTCCGAAACTATATATGCCCGTATGCACACCACAGAACATGGAGAATCGTATAAAGAAAGCTGTGTTACACTTAAAGGAAAAACAGTGATCCCTCCCCACTCAAAGAAACTTGTCAAATGCAAACTGTCAAATCCATCCAGGGCTATATATATGCTACAAAGTGCTGCAGATGTGAATCATGGTATCGAAATACCTGCTACAATACTTGAACCAACCGGTAGCGGGGTAGCTGTGGAGGTCCGCAATCATACAGGTAGTTTTAAACGTCTGAAACGTGATGCCGATATAGGTTTAGCAGTAGAAGTGGACCAATTTCTGGACACCTAAACTGAGAATCTAGGGTCCAAAGTAGTGTGTGGTCTGCGCCAAGAAGGACAAAGTGAGACGTCGTCCCCAGTTCCGGAACATCTGGTTCAGATGTATGACTACCAGGATTGACAGTGGAACAATCAAAAGAGCTAGCAGCCTTGCTGACAGAGTATGCGGACATATTTGCCAAGGATGACACTGACTTGGGGTTATTTTCTGGCATTCAGCATACAATCGATACATGTGATTCAAGACCCATCAAACAATCTATGCGACGAACACCTATCGGGTTTGAGAGTGAAGAGAGAACCCACCTACAGAGCATGCTTGATAATGGTATCATCACTGCGTCTACCTCAGATTGGGCTTCACCCCTAGTGTTGGTAAGGGAGAAGGATGGCGGGGTGAGGTGGTGCATAGATTATCATGAATCAAATTCAGTAACCGTGGACGCCGCTTTTCCCTTGCCTAAGATAGAAGAATGTTTGAACACCTTAGCCAATTCAACATACATGTCTACCTTTGATTTGGCGTCCGGCTACTGGCAGCTAGAAATTGCACAAGACTGATTTTATGACGAAGTACGGTCTATTTGAACATAAACGCCTTGGTTTTGGTTTATGTAATGCTCCGGCGACATTCTCTAGGGTCAGAAAGGCTGTGCTACATGGTTTGCTGTTGGAAATACTTCTAGCCTATTTGGACGATGCTATTGTCATGAGTAAGGATTTTGAGTCACACATGGGCAATCTTTCTCCAGGTTTCGTAAGCATAACCTGGAACCTTAGCCCAAGAAGAGTGTTTTAATCAGACAGGAGGTGAAGTTTCTGGGTGAGGTAGTCAGTGCGAAAGGACAAACCATCAGTCTTAAAAACATATCCAAGGTACAGAATTGGCCAACACCTACCTCTACAAGGGTATTTGAAATATTTCTGGGGATTCTTAACTACCACAGAGATCATCTGAAATCATATGCCGAACTTGCCTCTCCTTTGTACCACCTTACAGGAAGTAAAGGTAGGAAAATCCCATTTGTATGGACAAAAGAACACCATACAGCTTTCTTGAAGTTGAAAACAGCAATGACTTCAACGCCTGGGCTAGGTTTCCCTATGTCAGAAGCGCCATTCATCTTGGACACTAATGCCTCAGATGTAGCAGTAGGTGCAGAACTTTCGCAGGTGCAAAAAAGTGCAGAAGCCAATTGCTATTGGAAGCTATGTGCTGACACAGGTACAACGCCGATACTGCACCACCCGCAAAGAATCACTGGCACTAGTCAGGTTTATGAGACAATACCGTCATTATCTGTTGGGTAGGACATTCTATGTCAGAACGGACCATAATAGTCTGACTTGGCTACTTCGGTTTAGAAATATACAAGGTCAACTTGCGAGGTGGCTAGAACTTAGTAGAAGAGTGAAGTCAATTCGATAGGGTTGTGATTCATAGGCCGAGAAGCCAACATATAAATGCTGATTCCCTATCCATGTGTCCAGATGATATGGAATATTGTGATTGCTACAATGCTGGCAAAGAGATATCATCACTTCCATGTGGTGGGTGCAAATTCTGCAAACGAGCCCAGGAACAGTGGTCTTCCTTTGAAGAAGATGTTGACGATGTCGTCCCTTTGGCTGTGCGACAGGTCGGGCCTTCCGGTAATGCAGTACTCAAAGATGGTGGGTCCCCTTCTGAAATGGATAGAAGACGATACAGAACCATTTCAGCATACACTTTTCCTCTCGGGGCCGGCAGTAAAACACTTTTGGGTCAATAAAGATCAGCTGCAGGCTCGTGACGGAATATTGTATTATAGATGAGAGGAGGCTATTGGTTCTACCTTCAAATTAATGCTCCCAGGAGGGCTAGTCCCAGAAGTATTGCATTACCATCATGACGTTAAAACTGCTGATATCCGACGTAAGTATATGTGGTATAGAATGAATTATGACTGTCAGCTTTATGCTCGTTCATGTGACGTGTGTGAACGAATGCCAGTCGTTTCGGCCCCTTTCCTGTTCGGCCCCTTTCCCGTTCGGCCTCTTACCCGTTCGGCCCCCTAGTATACATAAGTCATCAGGTCAGAGGTGTCGTGGGTGCCATGGCATGTTGACCTGTTCGGCCCCCACCAACGATCACCTGCCCAGCCCTGTGAGTTCACAAGCTGTCCAGTACGCTCTAGATCTAGCCTCTTGTAAGCGAGATGACCTGTTCGGCCCCCATCAGCGATAGCCTGTTCGCCCTGTGTGTAAGTGCGCTAAGCTGTCTGGCATGCTCTTGTTAACCTGTTCGGCCCCCCCATTAAAATATTAAAATTTATAAAACATTGCCGTAGATCTAGTGTTGTCAATTATAAGTAGCACAACTATTCATTGTGATGATCAATATGTGAAATATTTAAATACAATCTATAGGCTCTAGGGGTCTATATGTAAACTGACGCAATGGTGGCTTAACGCTGGCCCAGTGTCGCAGACGATGGTCCGCGATTGAACCAGCATTGGGTCAGTGTATCGTGTTGACTGGGCAGGTAGGGCAATACCATGTGAAATTTCAACTAATATTTCATTATAGATCTAAAATATAACATTATTTTTATATAGACTTAGGTTAAATAAAACACTTTGGTAATAATATATAGTCACCGACTTTTTCTTCACTTCATCCGTGTTACTCAGACATGCATAGACATATATATATATATATACAGCTGACATAAATAGACATCTATAATCACAACAGAAGGGTTATCACGTTATTTGAAACAATCGCATTTAAATTTAGAAAGATCAGGCTACGTATATTTCATATCTAACCCAAACGTATTTTTTTTATTTAAAAGTCATTTATGTAACTTAATTAATTTGATGACATGATATAATGAGTTGTGATGGAAGTTATGTACGTCGGAGAAGGTGAGCATTACTACAGAGCAGTTTGACACAAGTTGAGTTGTGAAGGGAGTCGCACCTCGGTGAGCAGTAGGCCAACCCTGGAGCAGATGACACAAGTTGAGTTGTTAACAGAGCGATACCTCGGAGAAGGTGAGTGATACTACGAGCAGATGACAACTGGTGAGTTGTAAATGCTGGTGTGAAAGCTTGGAATGAAACTGTAAGTGATAGATTGGTAAGCTGTGAACTCTCTTACCAATGAAAACTGGGTATTTCAACTCAATATAATTTGTATAATATAAATGTAAGAAAGAGCGGATATAGGGGCCTATATTTAAAAATAGTTGTTTAAAAATATATGAAATGATAATAATCGCAGCAATGTCTACACACGCGATAATCTGATCGTGCTTAAAGTTGAAATGACCTGCTTCATTCGTTTACAAATTATTGTATAATTTTATAAGATATAGATAGTAAATATATTTAAGGCCTATATAAAGGTTGCATAATATTATATCAGTTCTAGTTCCCAACGCGATAGGCCTATTCATTATAGGGGGCCGAATGGGTAGAACGTAAGTAGGGGCCTATTCGGGGGCCGAACAGGCAATGCTTGGGAGCCAAACGTAAGGATAGAAATGTTAAATTCGTAGTTCAAAGTATCAATAAGATAACAGTAAATTGAACTAACATTGAAAGGGTTGTTTTAAAACTTCACGACGTCTCGACTCACTTACTTCGGCAATTTTTCTGAAATTTCTGGACTTTCTGATTTGTTCTAGATTGTTCTAAGGCTGGGGCTGAACATAATTAAGGATAAACAATTTTAATGATTAGGTTATATTTTATATCTGGTTCAGTGTAGTAGTAGTAGTAGTAGGCCTATAGTATAGCTGTATGTACCACGGTAGGGGACCGAACGGGTAACGCTCTGACCACGCTGACTCAGTGACTGACAGGCCAGGGGAAGCATTGTATATTAGGGGGCCGAACAGGTAAGGGGCCGAACGGGTAAGGGGCCGAACGGGAGGGGGCCGAACAGGTAAGAGGCCGAAACGACCTGATTGAACTAACATTGGAGCGTGTCCATTTGGATATCCTTGGTCCCTTTTTCCCAAGCGACAGCGGTAACCAATATGTTTTGGTACTAGTCGACCAGTGTTACCCATTGCCCGTACAGAATGCCGAGGTTATCGCCAAGACTGTGGTTGAAACAGACTTCTTTTTAGGGAGGACCCCCGAGGTAGCCCCTGGGCACTGTACAGGTTATAGTTCTGCGCATGCGCACATTGCACAAATATGAAATGAAAAAGAACATTGCGTCTATGTCTATGACCATTCTGGTTGGCGATTTTAACCCACGCATGTAATGAAATATCTCCATCGCAATTAATGCATGTCCACATGTGGATTTCGCAAAAATGCGAATTTGGAAAAGAAAAGCAGTTTTCGCATAAATGCGAAATTAGTAAAGAAAGAGTTAAACAAGAGCACACTCGACAATAGCCCGCCGCCATTATTGAACTTGAAGTCATTATTGCGGCCACAAGGTCAAATTATTGACGTAAAATGCGAAAAATGACAATAAATCGGCCATTTTCAATTTTTTTCCAGCCATCATTGAACTTGTCTGAGAACTGGTTATTAGTAACATGCATAACAGATTTGAAGATGATACATGAAAAACTTTTCAAGTTATCGCGCCCACAAGGTCAAATTATTGACATAAAATGCGAAAAATCACAATAAATCGTCCATTTTGAATTTTTTTTAAATCATTATTGAACTTGTCCAAGAACTACTTATAAGTAACATGCATAACAAATTTGAAGAGGATACGTGAACAACTTTTCAAGTTATCGCGCCCACAAGGTCAAATTATTGACGTAAAATGCGAAAAATCGCAATAAATCGGCCATTTTGAATTTTTTTTCAGCCATTATTGAACTTGTCCAAGAACTACTTATTAGTAACATGCATAACAAATTTGAAGAGGATACGTGAAAAACTTTTCAAGTTATGGCGCCCACAAGGTCAAATTATTGACGTAAAATGCGAAAAATCGCAATAAATCGGCCATTTTGAATTTTTTTTCAGCCATATTTGAACTTGTCCGAGAACTGGTCATTAGTAACATGCATAACAAATTTGAAAAGGATATGTGAAAAACTTTTCAAGTTATCGCGCCCACAAGGTCAAATTATTGACGTAAAATGTGAAAAATCGCAATAAATCGGCCATTTTTTTTTTTTTTTCGGCCATTATTGAACTTGTCCGAGAACTGGTCATTAGTAACATGCATAACAAATTTGAAAAGGATACGTGAAAAGCTTTTCAAGTTATCGCGCCCACAAGGTCAAATTATTGACGTAAAAGGTGAAAAATCGCAATAAGTCGGCCATTTTGAATTTTTTTTCAGCCATTATTGAACTTGTCCGAGAAGTGGTCATTAGTAACATGCAAAACAAATTTGGGAAGGAAACATGAAAAACTTTTCAAGTTATCGCGCCCACAAGTAAATGTTAACGCCGACGCCGACGCCGAACTTCAATTGCAATAGCCCACCTTTTTTAATTAAAATTAAAAGGCGGGCTAAAAATCACTTGCACATCCCTATGTTGCTAGGAATGTCATGTTAAAATTTCAAAAAAAATTAACTGGTAGTTTTTGAGTTTTTGCGCCCACAAGAAAACCTGATGCCGGACAGAATTCTGGCGCGACTAAAATCCCCCTTCCCCTATGGGCGGGGGATAACAAAATGGATGTAAAGAGAATAACATATAAGGTTTTTAAAAAAGTTAACAGTTGGACTAAAAAACATATGTCACACACCTCTAAGGTATTTTATGCTTGGCTCATATATTATATATTAACTGTTGATTTCAGTTACGCATACGTCTGCATTATATATAGTTTTCAGATTGTATTTGATTGCCTTCCAATGTCACACCTTAGCCTACTAGTCTTCTGCAGGATATGTCACCACTGTTCAGTCAATAATGTCAGCAAGTCGGCCATTTTGAATTTTATCGAGTTAAAAAATTTCAGGGCATATCCCTCCCTGAAGCCGCACATTCTGTTCTTTAGTAATGGTCTAGCTAACTAGCACGGTTCGCCATATATCAGGCATATTAAAATCAATTATGGCTCATGGTCGGCCATTTAGGTAGATCAAAGTTCACAAACTCCAAAAGGCACAGCTGGACCACCTAAAGGGGTCTGTGTGTGCAATATGAAAGAAAAAACACCATGAGTCTCAGAGATCTGCTCCAGAAACGAGAAGCGGACAGACAGATGGCATGCAGGACGAACGGACAGCAGGCCGGACATTAGAGGTGACGCCAATACCTCCGCCCCAACTTTGTCTGGCAAGGGATAAACATCAGTTGGGTTTACATACAAAATCACGAGTGACTGTATTCATGAGATAAAGAGCTCACAAGGTCTTGAAAACAATGTCACAATTGTCACCAGCACATCAGCTGCTTTTCGACAGTAAATTTCATCCCCCCCCCCCCCCCAATAAGCATGTCCATACTAAATTATATTAAATATTGATGACACAAACTACCTAACGTTAAAGCACAATAATAATAGGAATCATCTGGAACGCTCAACATGATGAAACTCAAAGCAAACAGATTAAGATTTTTTGCATGCAAAGTTAACCATCGCTCTGTCGAGGCATTACAGGCCAGCATCCTCTACGCATGTGTACTGCTGCGGTCAATTTTTTTTCAAATTATTGAAATGGATTTCGGTATTTTACAATTCTCATCAGCACAATATAGAGATAACAACACTGCATTGGCTTTTGAACAATTGTGAATAATAATAATAATAATAATATTCTTTATTTATAGAGGGTGACCCATTGAGCTTTCGCTCATCTGCCATGGGGCCCTCTGAAAAAAAATCATATATACACAATGTAGACATAGTAATGGATACATACATGAATATGAACATAACATAATTACAGAACAATGACAATTTAAACTTAAAAGCTAGAATGTTATAAACATGTTGAAAATGTGACAATTCATATTGATGAAGAAAGACATACCTAAATATTATAGCTGTTAACATAATGTTCATCCAGTAGTACATAACAAAAAATGCTTACGCTTAGATTGAAAACTAGATAAGGTGGTACAGTTCCGTATTTCTTTATTTAAATTGTTCCACAATTTAGGACCAATAAGCGATAAACTTCTGGTGTGTTGTCTTGGTACATCTAATTGGCCAGTCCCGAAAGATCTCAACAAACATGTATGATCATTGGATTTGGGGCGAAACATGTTGTGTAAGTAAGTGGGAACAATAGTATTAATACATTTAAAAACTAGACTAAGCTGGTGAAAGTTAACGATTTTTGGAAAGGGAACCCATTTTAGCTCACTGAATAATAATTTACTTCGAATTGAATAGTCAGCATCGAGTATCAATCGAGCGGCTCTTTTTTGAAGTTTTACAACTATATTTATGTTTTCTTGGGATGTGCTTCCCCATATACTACAACAGTACTCCAAATACGGTCTTATATAGTAGTTAAAAAACATAATTCTATTTTGGGTTGGCAAGAAGGGTCGTATACGTTTGAGAAGAAATAATTTAAAAGCCACTGTCTTTTTTACTTTTGTTACCTGTAAATTCCATGTCAACGATTCATCAATGTGAATACCAAGTAATTTGCTATGAGAGACTTGTTCAATTGGTATATCATTAATAATTATTTTAATTTGTTTATCAGAATCAGTTATTCTATTTATTCTTTGTTTTGAACCAACTAATGCTACTTTGGTTTTGATAATACTCAATTGCATTTTATTATCTTCACACCACTTGTTTGCAGATGTAGCTACATTTTCAAGTTTTTGTGTGATAATTTGAGTACATTTACTACTGTGATGTGCTGTAGCATCATCAGCAAAAAGAGATATATCCTCCAAATCTGGGTACAAATACATGTCATTTATGAAAACTATGAAAAATAATGGCCCAAGAATTGAACCTTGTGGAACGCCGCATTTGTTTTCTAAAGGATTTGATATTTGCCCATTTATGTCAACTCTTTGAGTACGTTCAGATAAATAAGATGTGAACCAAGTGAGAGCATTTTCGCTGCATCAATAAATTTTTAGTTTGCGGAGCAAAAGGGAATGATCTACTAAATCAAAAGCTTTGCATAAATCTATCATTAAAACACCTGTTAGTTCACCGTTATGCATAGCATTAAGCCATTCTTCAGTCATAAGCGTTAGTGCTGTTTGGCAAGAGTGTTGTGTACGAAAACCTGACTGTTTGGGATTTAATAAATTGTTTCTATTTACAAATGTATAAAATGTAGAAGAGACGTGTTTTTCTAGAATCTTTGAAACAACCGGCAAAATGGATATTGGTCTATAGTTATTTATGTCGTCAGTAGACCCTTTTTTATGCAAAGGGATAACTCTAGCTGTTAAGATCTGGCCAGGATACAATCAACAACAAAGTATGCTTATCTAGAACAACTGAATAAGCATAATTGTCCCCTTCATTTAAAGCCATAGTCAACAGTTCATTATGCGCGGGACAAGGGGGGCCCAGAATGAAACGAGTGGTCCACAAGGATGTCACAGACACCACCCATGCCACAGTCATCAAATAAGATCAATGATAGTATATATACTGTATGTTTTGAATACCGAACGCGGCCTTGACCCTCCAAATAACGATTCTGCATTCAACAGTGGACCACAAGTTCAAGCAGGTGAAAAACGAATAATTTTCTTTCCACCGATTCAATGAATGAGCGACCTGACAGACAGGGCAAAGCCCTGCTAGCCCGTCTAGTCTTGACAAAAATGAATTAAAAATAAATACTATAATTAAATACAAACCTTGCAAAAGAACTTTGTATAGATGCCACATCGTATTGCGTATATGAAGAACGGATCCTGAAAAAAACCATCATAAATATATAATTACACTGTATGTATGTAAAATAGCCTAACATTATATACTTGCCTGTTTGATATCAGTGCGCACATTAGCTGCCTAAAAAGAAAAGATGAAAATGGAAAAAATGATAAACTCCTTGTTTTCTGTTCAAATCCTGTGGGCAAGTTAAAGCGACACAATCAGGCTAAAATCAATAAAAATCGGTAATTTTATTTTGGCTTCTTAATATGACCATATGATGTAAACATGTCGATAGACTAGAAGTGCAAAAGTTTTTTAATTTTTGTGCTGCGCATTTATCAGTTAAGCGAGATATAGAGACGAAAGTCCCGTATTTCTTTTTTTTTTTTGGAAATGCATATCCAAAATAAAAATCGGGAATTCTTGTTTACTGGCCTCATCTGCATCTGTATGTCACGTGGCAGTTATTGTGTTATCGCTCCACATCATTGACCATTCTCCACTAGCATCGCTTCTGAGATTAGAAAACAAGGTATACCGCTGACAACCCGCTATGAAGACTATGGTCAGACTGAAGGAGACTGCAAATTATCTTGAATGATTTTTGTGGACTACTGACTCTGTGCCATGTTATACAGCTTCAGCATGCAATAGATGGAACACCTCTCCAGCCCAGTTAGAGCCCCGTATTTGATCGTACAGATATTGTTGTAGATATTTGTTTTGTCAATAGGGATGACAAAGATGTTTTCAAATCATTCGGTAATGGTATACTAGATTCAATTGAGGAGATTCATACAGTAGCATTGCAGATTTATCTTTGTATATTAAGTAAAAAGATATTCCACATAACCATGACAAGCATTCATATCGGTTATATTACGGAATGAATACCTTTTGCAAGGTACACCAGTTTCAATTGAAGAACACTGTCATCTTACATGTTGAAAGCCCTTTTCTACCTTTCGCAAAGTTAAGCAATATATATATTACGGAGTTACGCAACACACATAAATTATGGCATCAGTATGCTAATGTTATGTTAACAATTTTTGTACATGCAGTCATACATACAAAGAAACAGAATATTTTCACACATTAGCTTTAGGGATCTATTTGATACTAGAAGCCATCAGTTAATTTATTTATTTTAGACTAATAAGGGCCTATGTATTTCAAGTACACCATTTCTGGGAAAATAATCATTCTAAATATCACTGTCAGTTTGAAAGCTTTAAAATTATTAATACCTACAGATATTCAAGAAACACGCCTATAGGAGTGAAGTTAACGCTTTTTGGAGAAGAATGACTGCTTCCCGGAGCAAAATGTAAATTTAGAGCACTGACGCCTCACAAAAAGTGTAAAAAAAAAGATATAAAGCTCATATGCCGGTGCATTGTTTACTCCTATATCAACTGTAGTTGTGCAGACAAATGAATCAGTTGGCTAGCCATACTGATATTCCGGAGGTATAGTCGTTTTCAAAAACATTGCTAGTAAGCAGCTCTATAACCGTCATGATATGTAATGACCAAATAGTAGATATTAGAGTTCGGACTGTACAATCAACCAATGGGAGAGCAATCTTGTAGCTTCATTTCGTTATTATTTGCCAAAACTGAATTTTCCGGGTTCAGGTTTAGAATGAAGGGGGGAGGGGGGCAAAGGGTTAGGCAAACCCCACCCCCCACAAACATACGATTTTAAAAAATATATTCAGATCAATTTAGAAACCCCTTTATCATGTTTATTTAGAGGATTTGGTTGGAAATATGTGGGCATATCCCACCCACGCCCGCCTTTATCTGTGCTTAGTTTTTAAATTCCAGCTAACAATGAATGATAATAGTTATACCTTACAATGTGCACCAGTGCGTTCTACACTGAATATTATCATGGAACATAGAGAAATGCATTTAATAAATAAATAAATAAATAAGCTCATTCATTCAGTCATAAATAATGATGGGAGTGAATCTGTCAGTGTTACAACAAGAAGACCTACTGAAAAATGCCGCCAGCGGTTTTCCCCCATTCCACCTCTGACGGCCTGTTCTCTGCTCCTCGTTGAACCTGTCGCCTTCTCAATACCGTTACCATGATTTCTGCATGTTTCTACATTTATAAGTGATTTCTGTATGCCTAACGATATCAGTTTCATAGTTCAAAATAAATTGCATAATGGTTTATAAAAAACATAAACAAAACCATAAGCTTACGCGAGACCCGTGGACATATCTGCCACATCTGCCACCTGCCAAGGAAACCCCTTCAGGCCCCTCGCACAAAACAGAAAGCTAACCGCTGCTGAAGTACAGTATTACGCACACCCTTCACAAAACCCCATATTTCTAATTACTGTGATGGTACCTTACGTAAATTAGTTGTACCATTTTAGAAAAAAATAGTTTGTTCTTTTTAGGTATTTTCCCATTATTGTCATTTTATATGGGGCAGTATTTGAAAAGCACTTGCCCATCTTGGAAACAGCATATTACATAGGCTGTTTGTTTAAATAGGAGTTAGAGCCTATCTGTTATACTGAAATAATAAGGCCTATTAGACGTAATGGTATCAGTTTGGCAAGTGGTCATTAATTTATGCTTATTGCCTAATAGAGGGAAATAATGCCAGAGCTGAATATTTGCAAATTGTACATGTATACAAGACGCTCTTTCAAATATGTAGCTATGGCAATAAAATGTTAGAAAAGATACTCACTTTCTCCAAACTAGGACTCCAATCTGAAAGAAAATAAATAAACAGATGTACAGTGTGCATGCTCATAATTAACATGTATTATATATAATGGCCAAATAAATTGTTCGTGAAAATTAAAAATGGCTGAGGTGACTGCAGTTATTATGCAACGAGCAGCCCTCATCTGCAAACTTGTCCAAAATATCGTTACACACATGACAATCAAGTGAATATTAAAGGAGGTGTGATTCGCTCAGTAAATATTGTGGGCGCACAATCCAATGGAATCGACAGAATAGGAGCATCTTCATGATTTTGGTGTCTACTATAGGGTTTTCACGTACAGTTTTGTCCTAAAATACTTTGTTGGTGTGTATTTACATTTTTGATGAATGGAAGTTTTGAAAATATGACGGACAATCAAATTTAATGGATGAGGTAGACACGATCAGTATTTCAAAGCGGGGGCATAATTGAACTTTGAGGGCATGTCAATCCACAGGACTGACAAGTTAAAGAAACTGCCATTCCAAAGTAAAAACTGCAGGGTTGCAACAAAATATCAAAAACAAAAATTCCTGACTTTCTACTGATTTTTCATGACCAAAATGGAATTTTCAGGTTGTTAAGGTGTCATGGCAACACCGGAATGGTGATAATATTTGAACAGCCTGTAAATTTGTCAGTTTACCGGATTGGCTAATAGTAATAACACAGCTTGTCATTCCTACATATATTAGCCGTACAGAACTGGGAGAATGGCATTATTTCGAAGCCTGCCTAAAAAGTTAACAATCAATTGTAAATATATTATAAATAACATTTAAAAGTGAACATACTCACCTGCAGGGCTCTGACTTACTGGATCAGGAAACGGAGGATTGCCATATTTATTGTAGAAATACTGAGGTCCACCACAGCTCAATTCCATGAGATATTTCTATTATTTTAAAAAAAACCCTAATAATTGACAAAATGCATATTTCATATATCTAGGCTGTAATTATCTATTTGGAATAAATTGTGTCTAAACATAGAAACTGTCTCGGTATTGATGCAATATAATATTATGCTCAAGGTCTTGAATTTAAAGTATCAGTGCTTAGAGCATAATCACGTCATGGCCTTGGCTAACAATAACACAAGAATGCCAGTCCAATACAAGGTCACTGGTGGACCAATTGATGTCTTAGATATTATCTGAAAATTCAGCAAGCCCATCCCCAGAACTCTGGTCTCTCAAATGGCCACGTTACTCACGTTACAGCCGACCTGGCACAGTTTCGCGGGGGGGGGGGGGTCCTATGTTGCATGCATCATAAAGCACAGTATTAGAGCTTCAGCCATATATATCACACACCTGTTATTACATTTTATCTCATACCAAGGTTTGTATTGTACCAGATACAGGCATTTTTTACCCGGCTGATCCAGCTATAAAGATTTAGAGATGTGTGCACTATAAGGGCACCCATACACCCGTTATTCCCCGCGGCGATGTTTGGTCATCTACTTGTTATCTACCTGTGACTGCCAGATTACAGTTTGATTGGTCAGAATCTAGCCACATTCATCACGCCACTGTACAACTTCAAAGCGTACACCAAGCTAACAAGAGGCATTGACCCAATGATGTTATAATGTTGTGCCGACGTCGAAGCCTGCGTGCCAACATTAGAACAACATTGGGTCAATGCTTCGTGTTTGATGGGTAAAAGCTACACAGCAGTAACTAAGATTGGACCATTGTTGGGGCATCGTCTAGGACGCCGGCCCAGCACTACAGCACCATTGGGTCAATGACTGGTGCGCAACCCGCATAACTGGACGTAACTGGTGAACGACAGCGCAGCAACAGGCAGCCTCCCCTCCCCCAATTCTGCCACCGCTCGCACGTCAGGTGTCCTGCCACTGAGAAGCGAGAAAAGTCGCAACGCAATCAATAGGTCTAATTATTTCGCCATTGAACTTGAAAAAGTGAATCTAGGCCTATAGTAGGCTAGGCTATTGCTACTAATCTTATCATTAACTATGGGGTGAAGTTGAATATCATGGAACAGATATAGGCCTAGGCTAAAGTAATTTACCATATAAATTGCAGTTCTCTAGTCTAGCGCTACTTTGACTGAAATGTTGGTATGAGATAAAAAGACAATACCATGGCTCAAGTTGTATCTTCCTTCACATCAGCCCTCCCTAATTGTATTCTCCCTCGGGTGATGGGTCTTGCACATATCGCCCCAGACCTGCGGTCTTCAGGCGATATGTACAAGACCCATCACCCTCTGGAGAATACAACAAGGTCGGGCTGATATGCAGGACGATACAACTTTAGCCATGGTACAATCTATAAGTATATATACTGCAAACCTCACAATATTGGTAGTTTTAAACCTTGGGTAGGCCTACCAGGGTTGGGGCAAGTACATCGACTCAGTATTTGGGTACAAGTACAAGTACATTTAAAATGTTCAAGTACAAGTACAAGTACAGGGTTTTGCAAATGTACTTGGGTACAATTACTAAGTACCAAGTACCAAGTACAAATGTATAATATAACGCATAAAAATATACCGGTAAATGCATAAATTGGGAAACAAAGTTCATACTGATTTGAATAACTTGTTTATTCATTGCATATTAGAGTATTGAATTATATAAATAGTGAATGTGAGATCAATAAATTGTTCATAATTCATTGCATATTTGTGTATTGAATGACATTCCCAGTCAATTTGCGCTCAATGAATAGTTGTGTATTGAATGATATAAGCAGGCAATGTGAGCTCAATAAATTGTTTATAATTCATTGCATATTTGTGTATTTAATGACATTCCCAGTCAATTTGCGCTCAATGAATAGTTGTGTATTGAATGATATAAGCAGTCAATGTGAGCTCAATAAATTGTTTATCCATTGCATATTTGAGTACTGTATGATATTAAACAGTTATTCATTTATGTGAATTGCATCCGATAAATATACGTTTTTGAAACGTTTAATCGCTCAGTTGGCATCTCTCTAATTGAAATACCTTGCCTTCATATCAATACTAAAAATTCTCTCGACTGCAATAGATGATGCCGAGACAGTCAGGTAGGCCTACTCTAACGCCAGTTTGCTTAAATTGGGGAAAACATTTATATTTGCTTCCCAGTAATGAAGAGGTTCACTACTATGGTACATGTATATTGTGGGTTGACTACAGCGGGCACGGCGCAATGGCCCAATGCTGCAGGCATATTGCTATGTAATCATCGGCGATGCTGACCTACAACTAAGACAACGTCTCGTGTTCGCTCAGTGCAGTACAGGGAGGTGTAAAAAGCGCTCCCCTATTTATATTATAACTAGGGTATGTTTGTTGACATTAAACATAATGACCAATGTGTTGCGAAAAAATATGTATTTCCTTTCACTAGACAGTAATGTCACAGTTATTAACGAGGAATACGATTAAACTTTATTTGTTAGAATTCTTAATTTGCCAACAAAACCACCATGGGCAACCACATATCACACTCAATTAAACACATCAAATATGAAGTATTTCAGCAGAATCAAATATTATTTAACTAAAAAAATATAACTAGAGGATATACAATTATCATAATGTCGTTAATTAAGTTTAGTGCTGAAATGGCTTGGTGTCGTAAATACAAATGATAAGAAAAAATCAGCGTATATATTATCAGAATTAGTGTCCACTTATTTGATCTTGAGGGGTATTTATTGGGGTTTGACACTTGAACATAATCATGATAATAGCTAGCCGCACTCAAAGTGTAAATGAAGGCGTGATTAACGCAGCTGTTAATTGCCCTCACATGCGTCCGGTCAATCTGACACTTCTAACCCTTCTAGCTTTAAGATGTCTGCAATTAAATTTTATTTTCATTATGCAGCGTGTTTGCAATCATTTGAGCACAACCTGCGACGCTATATTTCCCAGAACAATTAGAATATAATTGTAATGCTTTCATGTTACAATATCTATTGAACAGTACTTTTTGAAACGTGAACATAGATGACTCTCGCAATTATAGGGTTTTATAGGAGGTAATCGCGCAGACAATGAAAGCGCCCCCTCCCTTCTACAGCAGACACAAGGTAATCCAATATCGATTCAATATTGAGCAATCATATGCAACGCTGGCCCAACAATAAACCAGCACTGGGCTAATATCTCATTTTTGCCGGGCAGGCTTGTGCATAGCTGTGTTAGATGGACGGTAACCATTGCTGTTACGCCTGTGTGTTGTTTATCAGTACATCTATCTGGACGGCTTACCAGAAGTATGAATGAAAGATCAAAGAGACAATATACAGCTCACTGAGAACAAGAATGTGTGATAGCGCTTTACATTGATATATCTAGATAAACTAAATTTGTTTTGCTTTCAACAATTGAATTTTTTTTAAATTATATTCTCAAATATATTGCACTGAATAACTAAAAAAGTAAATTATAATATATTTTTTTTTGGAACCAAAAAATATTGGATGTACTTGCAATGTACGTGTCTTCAAGTACCAAGTACTTCGTAATGTACTTGGGTACAAGTACATTTTTGAAGCTCAAGTACTAAGTACAAGCAAGTACTTGAACAAATGTACTTAAGTACAGGCAAGTACAAGTACCGATGTACTTGGCCCCAACCCTACTACACAAGTTTCATCATACAATGTTGTGAACCTGCATTTACTAAATGTAAATTTTTGATCTTGATGTGGAATAAAAATATATAGTACTACCCTATTAATGATCTTTTTTCCTAGCTTCAAACGAATATATATCGTATATATATCGTATCCCCAGGCATAAACGTGCATGTAGGCCTACTTATATTTCATGATGCACATAGTCTTCGAATATAAGGGTGTGCGAACACAGAAAAGTATTTCACGTAAACATAAATGTACTTATATTCGCACATGGAGTATACTTAGAGTATTTAATCATAAAAAATTGAAAACGTATAAATATCTCGTACCAATAATAATAGTCGTATAGCTTAATTAATACATTATCATAATATTATATAACGTTATGCATCAAATAAAAAACAACCTTATCGTTACAGCTGACGATAATATTGCCATGGCTGTTAACAAATGCGTTCATGCCCTTGTCCTCATTAGACTGAAGACAGATTCATTGTCATCAAAACAAATATAATTTGTCTTAAATGAGTCTTAGATTGATGTAATTGCTCCACTTACGTGGCTAGTTCAGCTCATTCACTAACTAAGACCCAAACTGGTACGACATCCATCTCCTTCCTACCCTTTGTCGTCATTAAACATATTCATTAACGAGTCAGACTACGAGAGTCTGTTTAGATGGATGTTTTCAGACTTGAAAATGAGGATAATTTAATCAGTTTTTTTCGGCCTTTAAATATTCGTCATTGATCATGTGTGTAGTACAAATCTGATTATGACATACACAATTTCGCATCACACAGATAAATCTATAAAAAAACATAAGGTAAAGTCAGCGTTGTTTAAAATATCAGAGTGAGTGAAAAAGTCACTGAGGACAGGGGTGCACTTAGTTTTCGAAAACTAGTGTATGCACTTCTATTCAAAACATGACATTATTTCGAAACACCCCAAAACATGCGATTTTCATTTATAAGCATATATTTATGGGCATACGGTAACAGTCATTTTAAGAGCTATGTTTAAATTGGACAAAATCATTTTGAAATTTTTTATTCAACAATAAAACACTGCACTGAATAAGTGAAATAAACTACTAACCATACTATGTGTCTTGTTCTGAATATGAACTCTGTAATCGTAGTTTGATTTGAGAAGAATATCACAGAGCTGAAGCAGAGAAATAAAAAACATTTTATCTCATGTAAACTGAACCGGTGAGTACCGATAAATGTGAATCAAACATTGAAAGTTGTAGTAGTAGTAAATCATTGCTTTACGTCACTTTTCGGCACAAATGGTCTTTTAAGTGACATCGTAATATGATAAAAACGTTGTAGGCAACTGATGAGATGAATGATGTACAAATGATGATGTGAGGGTGAGGGTGATAGGGCATGGTGGGTTATTGAGAGCGTTTCTTTCGCTCGCCCTATAAGGGGTTCTGGGCATGTCTAGGGGATCTATCCCCAGCCATGCCCATATGGTCGGAGAATTGTGTTTCGCTGTGCAACTTAATGCTAAAACTCCGTGGAATTTCACGCAGCTCCGCTATCCTCGAGTCGGATAGTCCCCTGAGTAAATAGTTAGGGTAACATCCCCCGTGTGAAAGACCTAATGTCATCAAACACGCTATTGCCGGTTATTTAAGGCTACCACGGCCTACACCAGCGCCAGCACCGATGTGGCTTCTGCATTGGCTCCGCTGTCGAGCAGAGGAACCAGGGTACGCCACTGGCAATCTGCTCGAATATTATGGTCAGATACGAGGAGGCTGCAGCTGCCCTTAGATGATTGCTGTAGACTAGTGCTTCCGTAAATGCCGAACACAGCATTCAACAGACGGGACAGATCCCTAATGACGCTCCCCGGATGGGGGCGAAAAGTAGTATTACTTGCAATCATCCCAGTACCCCATCCTGAGAGATGTTTTTCAATTCGACAAAACTATTTCACTAAACTTGAATCTGTCAAATTCTTCTAATTTGCATTTATAAATTCATTCAAGTACTACATTTTTATCTATGAATACTATGCACTTCTTTTGTATTAACAAAGTATGTGTATTAAAAATCATTGTTTTATTTAATTAGGCCATCATCTGGGCTTCATCTAACGTTCTACTTGTTAGTCACTGTGGTTCATTGCACCCCAAAAAATTTCGCCAGACATTAATACAAGTATATGCCAGATTCTCATAGCATCATCTTCATCTATCAAGTTGTCTGTTACCAGTGGTCTGACTGTCAGACCGGATGCGGCAAGATGCATATCATATGCCACTCACACAATGTAACTCAACATTGGTTTACCGGCGGTCCAATGTGACAGGATAACGTACAGCAAGTGCCAACACAACGCCGATTAACCTACACTCTAGCGGGCGGTTGTGAACGCAACAAGTAGGCCCTAGCATTGCTGGGAATTTTAGCCACCTTGTGATCAATGTTTCACAGAAGGTCACGCCTTTCACATTTATGACAATAATTAATTACACAAAATAAAGTAAGTTATAAAATAATTTAGAGGTCGTTTAACACAGGTTATAAAATGTTATTTTGCAAAATTGCTAAGGTTGTAAACTTGTGAAGTTACCGCGTTAGACAGAAAGTCGATGGTCACAGATTGTTAACAATACCAGAGCCTGACGGCAATGAAGTGGAGCTTGTGCCGGGCTTCAGGGTCAGTGTTTTAAGGAAAGCTAAAATGCAGCTGTTTCACAATTAAGCAACAAATATATGAATTAATAACACATGACTATTCAGATAAAATATAATGCATTTTTATTTATTTTTTTAAACTCAATAGGTGTATCACAACTCACAACTCACTATAGAACTCACAACTCGATAGGCCTAGATATATTGAGATTGCAAAGTTATCGATATAATTAGTGAGTTAATAACTTGATATTGACTTTGAAAAAATAATAGCCTAATTTAAATGTCACTTCTGGGGCTTCGCATATGGCTATAGGATTTATTAAGCCTAGCAGAATTGGGCTATGCATTGCCTGAGGAATGTTTTTAAAGTTTTCAGAAAGTATTCAGACTGTAGGCACCAGTAAGCCCCAGGCCTAAGTTTTTACTACAAATGAATTGGTTTTTTTGCTGGTTTAATGCTAGAGCATCGTCTACGAAGCTCGCCCAACATTAATGCCACATCGGGGGAATGTTTTGTTGGGCAGCGAGTGGCCAATAGGCATATTATATATACATGTGTATTGGCAGGCCAGCAGAGACAAGACGTTGAATCAATGTTGGCTTAACACTGGTCAAACGTCGTAGACGGTGGACAAACGTTGAACCAACATTGATTCAACGTCTTTCCTTGTGTCAGCTGTTGTTGTTGTGTGTATGCCTCTGGGACAGGTCGACCTAGCAAACACGCATAACGCTGGACAATCACATGGAGCCAGCGTTGTTTCAATGCTGCACACCGTCTACGACGCTGACCCAACATTTGGTCAGCGTTGCCGTATTACTATGAATGCCAGGTGCACTTCCCAACAAACACGAGACGTTGACCCAATGTTGTTTTAATGTTGGGACGATGTCGGATACGGCAGGCCAACATTCAAACAACTTTGGATGATAGTATCGTGTTTGCAGGGTTGTTGTTCCTATACAGGTCATGGTGTGTCATATACAAATATGTACACACAGGGGTAGGTCTA
This sequence comes from Flabesymbios commensalis, assembly GCA_964017125.1. Taxonomy (NCBI): domain Eukaryota; kingdom Metazoa; phylum Annelida; class Polychaeta; order Terebellida; family Flabelligeridae; genus Flabesymbios; species Flabesymbios commensalis. The sequence goes on along the minus strand of OZ024907.1, from coordinate 50,783,743 downwards.
TATAGTCATACTGTATACGTTCATGGGGATAGCACAGTGTATCAACTGTAGGCCTACCCTGTCAGGGTGGTATTGCTGTGCTAGCTAGGTCAGGTCAAAGTGTATTGCTAAGGTCACGTATCACGCGTGACGTCACCTAGCACAGCCCATGCACTGTAAGTCTGTACATGACTGACATCGCATTAGAGCTGTTGAAATGATGCGTCATTTATGTCAGTGTTCATCTGACCATTTAAGCCCAAATCTCAAAATGTGGGTTCATAGTGCAATGAAAAAAGTTATTCTTAACACACACATGGAGTTGGATAAATTCGACAAATTTAAAGTTAAAATGATCCATTTCTCATATTAAGCTGCAGTGACATCGCCATTAATCCAATGCCGGTCAAATCCACCTAGGGCTTGGGCCGTAATTGGCCCCATATCGGTCCAGTAGTAGTTGTTGCTGCAGGCATACGTCTGAAAAATACCAGTCCCAGGCGTTGACACGTCACTGTTTTAACGTTGGCCCATCATCTACGACGCTGGTCCAACATAACCTCAGGCCAATGTCTCCTGTCTGATGGGACGCTCGTGATGTGAATGATTCTCAGCAAACACGAGACGTTCGCCCAATGTTGGTACAATGTTGACCCATAGTCTGCGACGCTGGCCTAATATTATACCAGCATAACAAAGAGTGAACTCCTTGTGTTTGCTGGGTTATATTATAGGACTTCCGACTAATAGTGCAGGGGCATATGTATTCATGTTTGCACATTATGTTAATATGTGGCACCATCATTTTTCTCACTCAGAGAGAGCTACGGAAAATAAAAACTTTGGTGCCAATTTTTTAAAGATATTTTTGTCCATTTTCTTCGCATTTTTACATAAGGACATGTAAAGTACCAATCCAGTGCCATTTTTAATTATAATTGTTTTATACATGTAGCACCTTAAAATGATCAGCGTAGACAATGGCTTACAAAGGAAGTGCCATTAAAAATTAATTCTGTGTCGTAGCAAACATTACCTCACCTTATAATATTTTATAGGAGCGAAATATTCACGATTCAGTATGGTGTTGCTTTGTTTTGTACCCGGACTAAGCATGTGTATTTAGCAATACTAGTCAAGTAGTTCTCCTATACAAACTAAAAAAAAAATGGTAACAAAATATATACAACGCAACAAGACACACATCGGACGAGCTGCTATTGTCCTTTGTAGTCAATATAATGTTCTAAATATGTACCCACTTGTCCCATCGTCGCTTAGACCAGATTTTCGCGCTTTATTAATATTATTATTATTATTCCTATGTAAAATGAATACTTATAACAGGAGAGTGTTCACCAAATTCGTTATCATCAATTCAACGAAAGCTTCTCTTAAATCTTAAAGTTTACAAATCATATACAGATCATCACACTACATGAGAGGAATATTATAAAGTAAATAAAACTCCTGAATTCGCAAGTGTCCTTAAGTACACATATTACAAGGCCAATAGCCATCGTACGAATACTAGGCTTGGCTTGTTATCCCTTATTTTCATACATCTGTGTATGTCAACACAACAATAATCATTATGGATGTTGATGCAATACATTATAATTGTATCAACTAACAGGCTTGATGATCCCAATAACATTCCAGTTTATCACACCAGCATGGCCCCATGCGACTTTATAGCGTACTCACCGCAGTCGCTTAATATTGTGCTGAATAAATGAATGGTGTTTTACCTCTAGACTACCATCTGCATTTTGTGTAAGCATACTCCAAAAAGGAGGTGCTGCTGGAGTACAAAGTCAAAGAAACTGGGGATGATGGCATAACCCCCTAGTAGACCAGACATGGCTGCAGTAAGGTGTCAACCAGAAGGGGAAGTTAAGCCACTATTATTTTCACATACAGAAACTGAACTACTCAGGGGCTGAAATCAACCTGTTGATCAGGTAACTGCCGCTGCTTTACTGAAATATGGCCAAACTGTGCATGACCCATGTACGATTTTGAGAAATCAAGCGCATTACACATTTCAACCATTTTTTCAATTTTGTGTAGGGTTATTAATGTAGTCCTAAGCTAGGTCAAAAATCAAGACGCAAGACAACTAGGTCTAAGAGGCTCAGTCTAAGAGTAAGATAAGAACTAGACAGTCTGTCAGAGATTGCATACCTCTATTGGAATTAATGATCATAATCAGTATCCTAGTAATGGTCTACCTATCTGGCACTGTTTACCCGACGGTTTACCCGATATCAGGCCAATCCAGGTTGATTTACGGTCATTTTGAATCCGATATAGACTAGTTTAAAAATTTCAGGGTGCATTCTCCCCCGAAACATCACATTTTGTTTTATAGTAATTATTTGTTTTATAGTAATGGTCTAGCTATCTAGCACAGTTTACCTGATATCAGGCCAATCGAGGCAAATAATACCGATTGTTAGCCATTTTGCTGCATCCTCTTCCGAAATCTCACGTAATGGTCTAGCCATCTAACACGGTTTACCAAGTAGTAGTAAATCATTGCTTTACGTCACTTTTCGGCACAAAAGGTCTTTTAAGTGACATTATAATACGATAAAACCGTTGTAGTCAAGTGATGAGATGAATGATGTACAGATGATGATGTGAGGGTGGGGGTGATAGGGCATGGTGGGTTATTGAGAGCGTTTTCCTTCGCTCGCCCGATAAGGGGTTCTGGGCATGTCTAGGGGATATACCCCCAGACAAGCTCAGACGGCCGGAGACTTGAGTTTCGCTGTACAATTTAATGATGAAATTCTTTGGCATTTTGCACACGGTTTACCAAATATCAACTATTTACTTTCACCTTGTTGATAATTGATACACGGTTTACCAAATATCAACAATGTGAAAGTAAATAGTGGCCGATAGGCGGCCATTTTGAGTCAAAAGTTTTAAAAGGCATCCACTCTGGAAACGTCACATTTTGTTTTATAGTAATGGTCTAGCTATCTAGCACGGTTTACCTGATATCAGGCCTATCGAGGTAAATAATGCCGATTGTCGGCCATTTTGAATTTGATAGAGTTAAAAAATTTCAGTGTGCATCCTCCCCCGAGAACTAAAATTTAGTTTTATAGTAATGGTCTAGCCATCTAGCAAGGTTAACCAAATATCGGCCATGTGGAAGTGAATAATGGCCGATAAGCGGCCATTTTGAATTTGATCAAGTCGATTTTTTTCAAGATGCATCCTCTTCTGAAATCTCACATTTTGTTTTATAGTAATGGTTTAGCTATCTAGCACGGTTTACCCAATTTCAGGCCTGTCGAGGTGAATAATGGCCGATAAGCGGCTATTTTGAATTTGATCAAGTTAATTTTTTTCAAAATGCATCCTCCCCTCAAACCTTACAATTTGCTTTATAGTAATAGTGTAGCTATCTTGAGCGGTTTTCATGATATTCCTCAATATGAAGCCTATCGAGGTGAATAATGGCCGATGGGCGGCCATTTAGAATTTTATCGACTTGAAATTTTTCAAGATGCATCCTCTCCTGAAACCTTACAATTTGTTTTATAGTAATGGTGTAGCTATCTTGAGCGGCTTTGCTGATATTCCGCAAAATATTTCAGTCGGATTTACCGATGTCATAAATTAGGTCAAAGTGCTGGGTCAACTTCAAGGTCAAGGTCAAAAAACCTGAAAAAGGCACAACTAGGACCCTAGAGAACATTTATGTGCAATATGACTGTAATCGGCCCAGTACTTTTCGAGATCTGCTCCGGAAACGAAGTGTGCATCAAAACGTCTAAATAGTTCTGAACCAAAAGTAGGTCGAAGTTCATATGCCCCAAAAAGCACAACTAGACCCCTGGAGGTGTTGTGTGTGAAATTTGAAGACAATCGGACAAGTACTTTCAGAGATATGCTCCGGAAACGAGTTGTTCACGGACGGCCCAACGCCGTAACATTTCTCCTCTGCGTATTGAATTCAGATTAAAAATATTTTAACCTGTCCATTATCCACCTGGAAGTAACCCACATACCACAAATTGTTATCCTACCTTATTTTCTTACAAAGTTATAGGCAAAAGAAGAAAACGGAGGCGGAATCCATAGCTCCCTCAGTCTCACCTACGGTGACGGCGGGAGCTAATAAAAAATAATGAGCTATATATAATAATATATTACATACTATAACATAATATATTAGACACTGTTTAGGTTGGATGTAAAATTTGGGCACTTTTCTTGCAGCTCGGGAAAATTCACCGTGTTTCACATTTTCGCCCAATGAGTACCCAAAGTAAAAATATGTACCAACATCTTTGATATCAGTTGAAAGTCACTATCAATGGTTTTAACGTGAATACATAATATTTTATTTCTGTTAAATACGAAATGTACAACAAAGCGCTAAGTTTGTATTTTATCCTTCCATTTGAACAATTTCCAAAGTTTTTTTTAGTAAATACCAGTAGGACTTCTTGCTGATGTTAACTTTATATGGTATAAATGTTTGTTATTACTTTTACATTCTCGGGAGCCATTTTCAAAAGTTATATGGACCACAGAAGAAGTGATTACAACCATTTAAAAGTGATCTTAGCCACTACAAAAGTGATCTTTGCCACTGAAGAAGTGATCACAGCCGTTTTGAAAATTATCTAAGCCACTACAAAAATGATCTTGACCACTAAAGAAGTGATTACAATAACTTTAAAAGTTATCTCTGCCACTACAAAAATGAAAAAGTGCTCACAGCCACTTTAAAAGGTATCTCAGCCATTACAAAGGTGATCTTGACCACTGAAGAAGACTTAGTGATCACAACAACTTTAAAAGTTATCTCAGCCACTACAAAAGTGATCGTGGCCACTGAAGAAGAGATCACAGCCACTTTAAAGGTTACCTCAGCCATTACAAAGGTGATCTTGGTCACTCACAAACTGTTGTCAGACACTGACAAAAGTATCTAAACCACTACAAAGTCATGTTGGCCACTTAAGAAATGATCACAGCCACTTTAAAAATTATCCCAACCACAACAACAGTGATCGTGGCCACTGAAGAAGTGATCTCAGCCACTTTAAACGTTGACTCAGCCACTACAAAAGTGATCTTGGCCACTGAAGAAGAGATCACTGCCACTTTAAAGGTTATCTCAGCCATAACAAAGGTGATCTTGGTCACTAACAAACTGTTGTCAGACACTCACAAAAGTATCTAAGCCGCTACAAAGTGATGTTGGCCACCGAAGAAATGATCACAGCCACTTTCAAAGTTATCTCAACCACAAGAACAATGATCGTGGCCACTGAAGAAGTGATCGCAGCCACTTTAAAGGTTATCTCAGCCACTACAAAAGTTTTCTTGGCCATTGAAAAAGAAAACACAGCCCCTTTAAACGTTATCTCAGCCACTACAAAAGTGATCTTGGCCATTGAAGAAATAAACACAGTCTCTTTAAAAGGTATCTCAGCCACTACAAAAGTGATCTTGGCAACTGAAGAATTGATCACAGCAACCTTAAAAGTTATCTCAGTCACTACAAGTGTTCTTAGCCACTGATGAAGTGATCAAAGCCACTTTAAAAAATAGCTAAACCACTGCATAAATGAGCTTCACCACTTCGGAAGTGATTAGAGCCACTTTAAAATTTATCTCAGCCACTACAAACGTGATCTTGGCCACTGAAGAAGTAATCTCAGCCACTTTAAACGTTATCTCAGCCACTACAAAAGTGATCTTGTTCATTGAAGAAGTAATCACAGCCACTTTAAAGGTTATCCCAGCTATTACAAAGGTGATCTTGGTCTAAAAGTGCATTTGTCAATGATTAGACACAAAATATTTTACATCCGTGGCCTGTGCCAGTAGTTTTCCATTGATATCAAATATATTTATATAGCTCAAAATTTGACTACTTATTGGGAAAAACTGTGAGATACATACAATTTCCCCAAGAGCCCAATTTTCATACAAGAGCCCAAAGAAAAGAGGGCAAATTTCACGTCTAACCGAAAAAGCATGTAATATGTTCGCATAACTCGTTATTTTTTATTCCAAATGGTTTTATTTAAAGTAAAAAAGTCACATTAAGGGTTAAAATACCAACTTAAAGCTCTCTTGTGCCTTTGTCAATGGTTAGACACAACATATTTTACATCTATGTGAAGGCCTGTGCCAGTAGCTTTCCATTGATATCAAATATATTGATACAGCTCAAAATGTGACTACTCAGTGAGCGATAATGTGAGATACGGTCAATTTTCCCGAGTCTGAAGAAGAGCGAGCAAATTGTATGTCTAACCAAAAAAATACCGTGCAAGCACTCAAATACCCCTCGGCTGATGCAGTGACTTTATATATGCCAGGTTTCAAGGCAATTAATTGAAAATAAGATTGATTTCTTAAAATTGCTAAAACCAAAATGGCCGCCGCAGCCTATACTAATAGACTCGCAGACCCCAAAAACCTATATATATACCAGGTTTCGAGGGAATTCTGAAAAAATTTTGATTATCGGTGGAAAGCTGAAATTCTAATCAGGTAATCTCCATACTCGTGGGTAACTTCACATAAAAAATTGGAGAGATCCAACAATTATTTTTCAAGTTATTGCGTTAACAAGGAATTATTAGATTAAAAAATCAAGATGGCCGCCATAGCTTTGTTTTCAATCCCACACGAGAGCGGACAATGCCAATAGACTCGCACACCCCGAAAACCTATATATACCAGGTTTCAAGAGAATTATTTAAAAAAAATCGGTGGAAAGCTGAAAATCTAATCAGGTGATCTCCATACTCATGGGGAGATCCAATAATTATTTTTCAAGTTATCGCGTTAACAAGAATGTTTTTAAATCTTTGACCTTGACCTTTTACCGTTGATCTTTGACCTATGACCTTGGGTAAAAAAAAGTGCCGGGAGGGGTTGAATGTTTGTATGAATTATGAATTCAATCTGTTGCACCATGTTGGTGTAGTAGCCAAAAGAGTGTGTGCGGCGGCGGCGGAGACGGGGGCGGCGGCGCACGAAGGGGACGACAATACCCCTTCGGGCCCAACGGGCCGAGGGGTAAAAAACAAGTAATATGTTCACATAACTGTTTATGAGTTGGCTTTATTTTAAGTCAACAATAGTTCTAGAACATGTTTGAGTCAAACATTTATACCATACACAAATCGGCTGAGAGAAAAATGTTTTGACTATTTACTGAAAAAATCTGAAAAATAAGTAAAAGTAACGGTTAAAATACCAACTTAAAGCTCTATTGTGCATTTGTCAATGATCGGACACAAACAATTTTACATCCGTGTGAAAGCGTGTGTCAGTAGCTTTCTAATAATATTAAATATATTGATTGATATAGCTCAAAATGTGAGTACTTAGTGGGTGAAAGTGTGTAATGCGCTCCATTTTTTCAAAATTGTACCAAAATCGCACATACGTCATGTACATTTTTGGCCATATTTCAGTAAAGCAGCGGCAGTTACCTGATCAACTTCCGGATGACACTTTACCCCCAGCCATGTCTGGTCTAGCCCACCCATTTCATCTGAACAGATTTTTAAAGAACCAATACGAACATTCCTTTCGAGACATTATTTCAACCCGTAACCAGTACCAGGACCAAATGAGCGACTATGGTAAGTTTGTGCCTTGCATATTATTTCAAATTTATCAAGATCCAATCATCTCCAACTGCCAGACAAATCCTAGATGTATCACATTTGAACTTCTTTGAACAAAATATCGAGCATCCTAAGGGTCACTACCGAAGTTAGCACATGGAGTAGGCCTACTACTATCATTGTCGAGGCATAATAGGCATCGAACGCTATATGCCGTATATGCATGAAGTGACTTGTAGAATAAACTGTTTGAGTTTTGCTGAAAATTGAGACAGTTTCACCAATATTCTGCAAGTTACAGCATGTACTCGGACCTTGAAATAGACTCCATATTGATATGCACTGATTCAGCCAAACAATGTAATAAAAGCCAAGTAGAATGTCCACCACACTCCCAGAGATTAGCATCAGTGTCCGAGATGATGGCAGGAGTAAAAGTGGACACACTTGAAGAAATAATGACGCAACTCATCATTTCAGTTATGATGTTGAGACCTTCGTCAATGACATCACCATATAATATACTTCACCAGACACAATTCGAGATTATATACTCTGGCCTAACATTGAAACAGCATTGGTTGAATGTCTTGTGTAAGTGTTTGCTTGGCCCTAGCAAAAAAAGGATATCCCCCATGAACTGCTTGTCGCGCTTTTCACGTAGACAGAGAATGGAGGCAGAACATTTTAAAGACATAATTATAAAATGACTGTATCTGCATAGATACAGATCCCAGGATACAGATACATGATGATGTACTATTTTGTGTTTTCTGGGCAGGTGGGAAGACTGCATCGTATTTCTACAGATCTGTAGAAATATGATGCAGTCCTCCCAGCAAACACGGGGCATTCACCCAATACTGTTTCAATGTTGGGCCAACTACGGCGACGCTGGCCAACATTGAAACAGCATTGGTTGAATGCCTTGTGTATCCTTGTGTTTGCTGGTCGGTGTCACTTCGTTGAGGCCTAATGCAAGTGCCGTGCATACAAGCACTCTGCTTGTTGGTGTTCAACTCTGTGAAACGCAGTGACGTCACTCGGTGAAAATAAGGTTATATAACACCCCCTCCCCCATACTTCATTTTATGAAACGCAGTGACGTCACTCGGTGAAAACAAGGTTATATAAGGCCTAAAAAAATAATTGTATGTTCCCGGTAAAAGACTTTTTAGAAATAGGGTAGGTAGGTCGGATTTTTTTTTTTTTGCTTTTTTTTTGGTACACCTTATTAGGTGATGCACATGTTGGTTATTTTTGTGCAGCAAAGCAAAATAAACTAATTCTGCATAAACAGTACTGTTTTTCATACTGTGCGCCGATCAGAATGCTGAAAAAAATAATTTAGCTCTGTTATTTATTGATAAAAAGAATTAGGGTCGGCAGATGTTGAAAAAAAAACTAGGGTCTACACCTAAAATTAGGGTCGGTCTGATTACCGGGAACAAACAATTTTTTTATTTTGGCCTTAGTCCCCTCCCCCCATACTTCATTGTATTAGCCAGCTCGGTGAAAACAAAAGAGGTCAAGGTCATTGAGTTTCACAGAATGCCAGCTAATGTCGCGCAGCCGGGTCAGGCGTGACATCACCGAACTGATCTAATTAATCAACTGGACAGAGGCAGGGGACAGAGGTGGACTTGTTGACCCTGTTAACTATATATACATGTAGTTCACTTGGTTGACCTGTACGCTGTTTACTGGGCCACGCGTAATCTCTAAAGGCTGACATGGTATCACAGAAAGACAGATATTTAACTGTGTTTATCTGAGCAACTAAATAGAAATCTCAAAATTGGAGCTCATAGTGCAATGAAGAAAGTTCTTTTTAACAGACACATGACGTTAGATATGTTCTCAGCTCAACAATTTTAACGTCATTGTCGTGGAATAAATCGACACTAAAATACATTAAGCCCAGACAACTGCAACAGTAGAGCTTTGCTCTACTAAAAACGTTGTAGTCAATTGATGAGATGAATAATGTACAGATGATGATGTGAGGGTGGTCGTGATAGGGCATGGTGGGTTATTGAGAGTGTTTCCCTTCGCTCGCCCGATATAGTGGGGCGGATTAAGGGTCGAACCGTGACCGGCTGGACAAAAGTATGAAATTTGACACAGTTACTCCTGCGATATTACTGATCAATTTCAGAAGGGTAGCCCAAAAATCGGAGTGAATTTTCTTTGTAAAAATTGCATTTTACGTAACCATGGCAACACAAAAAACTTGAACAATTAAAATCGGTGATTCAATGCATAATAAATAAATAAACCCTTTTGAAAACTGATATACACGGAAAATACATCATCCTCTTAAATAGAGTGGCAGTAAAACCTTGGTTTTGTTAAAAAATTCCGGTTACCATAGCAACCAGGTATGCATTATTACAGAAAATTAATTGTACTTGTCATTATTCTTTAAATAAAGGGATTATAGCGTTACAGAGAGTTATATTAACACTAACAGCGCTTCTGTAAAACATTATCGACAATCTCAGATAACAGTGATAACATAAACAAGTGATGATATATAAATTATCATGTTGCCATGGATACCGACGAGATATCCTATGTCACATTTCTTCACAAAATATATACATATACATTACATAAATGCTTTAAATGAACCACCAGTTCATTATTTGGATAAAAAACTTAATCCCCCCGTGTTTGCCTGATACTCGACATTGAAAATTTGATGACGTCATCATTTTATGACGTCACACCTTGCTTATTACCGCTGATTACTCAGATCGGACAAACTTTTGACTATCACTCAATAATTAATAATATGTTTCATTGTAAACGACTGAAGATCATGCATGGTCTGTTAGATCATGGTCTTATTTGACCCATTTGAACATTTTTTCTGGCAAATAGACACGCCTGGTTTTAAAAAGGTCAGCAAATGATATTTTTATCTAAGGGGGACAACCTCGTGAATAAGCTGCTAAAAATGTGTAAGAAGTTAAAATGCAAAATGATCGCCGGTGGCCAATTTTGGATCTGATTAATTTCTAACTTTTGGAATACAAATCCAATCTTATTGTGCAACACCTCATTTTCGACTAAATCAATCTTGACAAATTCATTAAAATGTTTATTGAAGGTCAGCTGACGATGAAATCCAAGATGGCGGTCATTTAGGATCCATGTTGTTCTCAACATTAAAAAAAAGCTTCCATCTTCCATGTAACACACCTTTTCGACAAAATCAATGAGGACAAACTCAATAACAATATGTTTTATGTTTCAAGATCCTCCACGGATTATCAAATCCAAGTTAGCGGCCATTTTCAATCCAGTTTATTCATTGCATTTCAAACACAAATTTCATCGTAAACAAGCTGCTTAAGTTTTTTGGGAGCCTTGGAAAATAAATCGTTATTGTGACGAAATTTTCCTTCTTACTACTTCACCCATTTTTTTTTTTTTTTGTTTCTCACTCATTTTCAGTTGCTTGTTGATGCGTGAGTCCCTCTAGGTTGTGATCCTGGGCACATATAGATATGATTTTCAGAATTAAACCTTTTAAGACAGATCGTGTCTGTTAAACCAGCTTGGCCCCTGGGTGAAGGGTAGCCCAACAATTCGAGTAATTGTACTTGTTTTATTAGTGATTCCGTAACCATAGCAACAACGGTGAACAATTAATACGTATTACATATCATAAATATTAGATTCAGTTATTGTATGTATATATATATATATATATATTTACATCAATTGCATAAACAGAAATACATTTCATTTCTAATATACATGTATTTATACCGTGACAACCCATCATCAGCTCATTGTGTTTGAATGTTCCGTGAGCCATACAATTTTACAAATAAAACTGTAATAATATTTCCATTTGGGCTCGTGTGATATTTTCACATACCATACTAAAATGTTATTTATATCATGATACTGATGCATGTAAGCAAGGCAACGAAGTATATCTGATATTCATAGTGGCCAGGGAATAGTTTTGTGCGAGAAAAATCATCTATGTCTTCACCACGACATTGACTTGCTATGTAAATTCGTCCAAAGAGATTGCAGTCGTTTTGGGGCCCACAATTACATTCTGTTCGTATATTTTGCATTTGATTTGCTTGTTTTGAACAGACAGAAACTATTTGTTTTATTTTATATTTTAATGGGAGACTTTTGATCAGTAGTGACGTTTGTTACATATTTCTGGTATTTATAACTGCTAAACAGTTAGTTTGTGGGAAATAGACAAAGCAACTTTTTCGTATCTTTCGGGTCGAATTTAATTGTTAAAATCAATATTCTCACTTGTTCCCTCGCGCCTACTAACCACCTCACGAATACAAAATTGTCAGTGAGGGCCACAGCGTCACAATAGGTTTTGATGGAATCGTTGTTTTTGGTCCTGTCGCATATAATACATATAATACATACAAATGTATTGTGCGACTTAGGCAGCGCCCAGCAGTGTTGAAATTATTTTCTGAATTCCAGTAAGAGTGTATTCATGTCTATTATGTATCGGAAACCAGCGTGCATAGTCCACATGGTCCAGTGCACAAAAACATAATACAGAAGCCTCTAGTGATGCCATAAGTACGAGAGTGTATTTAGAACATAACGATGTTTTTTCTAATCCGTCATAACGCTCTCATAATCCGTTATTACGGTCTCATAATCCTTTATAACGGTCTATTATTTCGTTATAACGTATAGTATTCTTTTAACGGTCTAGTATTTCGTTATAACGGTCTAGTATTTTTATTACGGTCAATTATTCCGTTATAGCGGTGTAGTATTTCGTTATAACGATCTACTATCCCGTTATAGTGGTTCAGTATTTTGTTATAACGGTCTACTAATTTATTGTAACGGTCCTCCACCAGACTACTAACTCGTTATAACGGTATACTAGTCCGTTATAACGGAATAGTAGACCGTTATAACGAAATACTAGACCGTTATAACGGATCAGTAGATGTTATAACGGGTTAGTAGACTGATATAAAAAAAAGGCCGTTATAATGAATTAGTAGACCGTTATAGCGAGTTAGTGGACCATTATAGCGGATTAGTAGACCGTTTTAACGAAACAACATGCCGTTATAACGCAATAGTAGACCGTTATATTGAAATATACGATCGTTATAACGGGATAGTAGACCGCTCTAACGGACTATAGCGATATACTATAGCGATATACTAGACCGTTGTTACGGATTAGTAGACCGTTATAAAGAAATAGTGGACCGTTATATTGATATAATAAACTCTCATAATGAAATAGTAGACCTTTATAACGGATGAGTAAACCGTTATAACGACATAGTATTCTGTTACAACGAAATATTACATCGTTATAACGGAAAAGTAGAGCGTTATAACAAAATACTAGACTGTTATAGCGAAATACTAGACCGTTATAGGGGAACAGTAAACCGTTATAACACATCTTCATGTCGTAAATGCACTTTCCAAAAAATAAGATGTCGGATTTACTTTAAGCAACACGGGGCCACTGCCCAAGCAAACTGATCAAGAAAATCGACTTTTGTTTTCTAGAGAGCCTCATTCAAATGCAAACCACCTCACCTCACTATAATTTGGTTTTCATCGTAGATTTCTAGCCACTGCCATTGGAGGATTTAACAGCAGCAAAAAATGGTTGATCAACAGCAACGACAGCCAGTTACCCAGGATTAAGATATTCTGTTATGTTATGCTGTATGACCATGCATCCCATGTCTAATCATAGCCAAAGCTGCAGCTTTTTTATTAAAGAAAGGGACACATGGGTCAATGGGTTGTTGTTCAAATGTATGAAAAAGACCCATTCTGTATAGTGTTTCTAAATCCGTGTCTCTCCTTATATAGAACAGAAGTGGTTTGTTTTCGCCCCGCAGTTTCTTTTGCGATGGCATTTTCCTAACCTGTATTGATACTATGTGTGTGATACATGAACGTAGCGCTCTGGGAGACAAAGTCGGCATATGTAGTACTACACTCACGACTTATTGGCTCGTGGAATAATACCAAACAACAACCACCCTACGGTGATGGAAACTGAAAAATACTCATTCCAGTGCGAAGAGGGACGTGGCACAATGGTACAATGGGTAAAGCCGTGAGAGTCCGATACCCGCTTGATGTAGGATTTGCAGAGAAATACATTACTGATTTAGCATAATGGGACAAGCTTTTTCAGTGGGGCTAGCCCCGGCTAACGCAGGCTAGCCCTGGGCTAGCCCCATGTTCTTTCCCCACCCCATTTGGGGCTCGCATGTATGCGCCCAAAGTTATAAAATCTTTTAGCCGGGCCGCAATGTGCGTTTTGGTATAAGTTCATATAACTGGAGCCGCGCTCATATCGCCGGGGCTCAAGCCAATCTAGAGCCTCGGCGAATTGAGTCAACGCCTGTATGTGTTAGTCAGGCGCGCTTCTCGTCTGGTCCAGTTTCAAGCTCGACCGGTGTGCCGGGCGAGCCTGACTTTCCAGGTGCCTGCTTTTTCATCTTCAGTTAGGTCTATTCCAGTGACCGTAGCTTCATGAAACCACCCATTTTCACGGGCTTCACTTCACTCAGGTGTAAATGAATACATGTTCTAATTATCTGGTAGGACATAGATGGCAATACGAGAAGTACCCAGCGCCGAAATGGTTGCAGTGCTGTATGCTCCAAAGAGGAGTTGAAATGGTACATGAATGAACAGGTCCAGTGACCAGGGGTAATGCTAATTATTGTGATTGTCAATTATCTTCTAACTTCTCGTAAGTATGTGAATATTTATTTAAGTCGGGATAAATAGGCAATGGAGCCTCCTTATAGTTGGTATGGCGTGATATTGCGATGGCTTTATTATTGGAAATCAATTACATAATTATGATATTATATTGTTGAGCAGGTTTAAGATGTTTGTGCATCCTGGTGCTGTACATTTTAGAAAGATTCAGACAATTTGAAGGAATGAAGACGAATAAACATACAGTGGGCTATTCATGCCATCAAACTGTGAAAAATCTCAATTTTAATCGTGATGTAATAATCTTTCTACCAGCCCCAGCTCTAGCAGTGGGCGATCGTGTATACCATGAAAAGTAGATTAAAAAAAATCACTTTCGCTTTCAATGAAGGACAGCAAAAAGTCAAGCTTCAATAATTATTATTTGTTTGAATTCGTTGTCATCGTCTCTACAGTCTGCTCAATATAAACCTTTGTGGTGGTTTCTGAATGCTGCCAAACTTAATTGATACTCAGATTCGTTTGAAATCACGGCAATAATGATGTGTCTTAGAAGTTGGTGTGCGTGTAACCGTTACATGGATTCCATCGGCTGCCTTGCTGTCAGCGGGACATTTGAATAAGTCACCTCCTCCACTTGTGATACAATAATTTCAATTCATGTTGTACGGAATGCATGTACACATATTCTGGGTGGGGGGGAGGGGGGGGGGGCAGTAATATATAAAGGGGGGGGGGCGTTAATATATAAAACAGGCAGACTGATTGCCCAAACCCTTGTCCCTTGACCAAAAACACGCTTTTGAACATAGTTTTCACTGAAATGACATCCTTTAATATACAATTTGGGGTAAAAAGGCCCTTGACCATACAAAGAATATATGGACAAAAGCATACTTTGGAATATACATTTTTAACAAAACTCTTTTAATTATGTATAAACGATGACAAAGTAAATGTTCAGTGCTTGTGGGCTTCTTGTTAGAAAATAACCCTCGCAAATTTTCAGGAAAAAACGGCTGAAAAATCAAATAAAACATGCGCTACTGGCATTAAAAAAAAGTACGCAGCGGTAATAAGCACGGTGTGACGTTATAAAATCATGACGTCATAAAATTTTAAAAGTCGAGACAATCACGAGGGTAATTATTTTTTTCACAAATAATATTTAAAACATCTCTATATATTTATATGATAAAAAAATATTTTGTAAAAAATATATGAATAGGCCTATCTGTCAGAGAATATCTCCTAGGTATCCATGGGAACATGATCATTACTGTATATCCTCACTTGCTTATGTTATCTTATCTGAGATTGTCTATAACGTTCTAAAGAAGGGCCGGGGGTGGTAATATAAAGTTGGGTGACGATATAACCCGTTAATTTGGAGAATAAAGACACGTATAATTAAATTTCTGTATTTATGTATGCCCGGTTGCTATGGTAACCGGAAATTTCGCGGTAACCATGTGTTTTACTGCCATTATTTTCCAGGTGGTATTGTATATCGTCGGGATATCAGTTTTATAGGAGATTTATTTATTCAGCTCACTTGAAATCACAGATAGTTTAGATATTACTGATTTAGGCTTTTAGTGTTGCCATGGTTACGTAAAACATGATTTTCACTAAGAGAATTGACTACGATTTTTGGGCTACCCTTCTAAAATTGTTCAGTAGTGTCTAAGGAGTAACTGTGCCAAGTTTCATACTTTTGTCCAGCCGGTCACGCTTTCACCTATTTTGGGCCATAATCCGCCCTACTAATAAGGGGTCCTGGGATTGTCTAGGGGATCTACCCCCAGACATGCCCAGACGGCCGGAGACTTGGGTTTCGCTGTGCAATTTAATGCTGAAACTCCGTGGCATTTCGCGCAGCTCCGCTATCCTCGGGTCGGATAGTCCCCAGAGTAACAATAGCTAAGGGTTACTCACTCCATTCATCCCAAGTGAGACACACAATGTCTAACTGATACGGGAGCTGCATTAGCACCGTTGTCGAACTGAGGAACCAGGGTACACAGCTGGCAATCCGCCCGAAGATTATGGTCCAGACTCGTGGAGGCTGCAGCTTCCCTTGGATGATTGCTGTAGACTAGTGCTTCCGTACCATGCTGCAAAGCATGCGACTGACGGAACAGATCCCTGTGACCCTCCCCGGAATGGGGGGGCGAAAGGTACTACTACTACCAATCATCCAGTACCCCACCACTGTCGTGAAGTGCGTGCACCTCAGCTCAAGTGTATGTGGACAATTATACGCTCTTGTGCATCAATTTGCAATATAGAAGTTGAAGCTAATTTTAAAAAAGACAGTAAAACATTTAATTGAAAGCGTGTAATCTAACATAGCCATTTATGTAATGGAGTGTGTTAACAATTGCTCAGTCGAGCTCAAGTGGCTGTGGACGTGCCGTAATGTATCAGCTAAAAAAATTATTTCATCATGCTGTTACGTAGATGGGTGATGTATGCTATACACAAGCAGATATACTGTAATAACCATCACTAGTATTGAGAAATTGGATGAATAAAAATTATAAGTGATAACATAAGATTTTGAAATATTATAATGATGTCCAATAAAGGTACCGGGTGTATTATTGAATTCCTTGGTGCCGGAAACATATGGTTTGGTGAAATAATCTCTTCGCTATCTGAATTATTGACAAAGATGTAATAAACTCATTGACTTCATGACGACCATTTTGCATTTTGCACGATGGTAGTAGTAGTAGTAAATCATTGCTTTACGTCACTTTTCGGCACAAATGGTCTTTTAAGTGACATTGTAATACAATAAAAACATTGTAATCAATTGATGAGATGAAATGATGTACAGATGATGATGTGAGGGTGGGGTGATAGGGCATGGTTGGTTATTGACAGCGTTTTCCTTCGCTCGCCCGATAAGAGGTTCTGGGCATGTCTATGGGATCTATCCCCAGACATGCCCAGATGGCCGGAGACTTGGGTTTCGCTGTACAATTTAATGATGAAACACTGTGGCATTTCGCGCAGCTCCGCTATCCTCGGATTGGATAGTCCCCAGAGTAACAATAGGAAGGATAACACCCTCTGGGTAACTCCATTCATCCCACGTGAGAGACCTAATGTCAAACACGCTATTGCCCGTTATTTAAGGCTACCACGGCCTACATCAGCGCCAGCACTAATGCGGGTGCTGCATTGGCTCCGCTGTTGAGCGGAGGAACCAGGGTATGCCACTGGCAATCCGCCCGAAGATTATGGCCAGATATGAGGAGGCTGCAACTGCCCTTAGATGATTGCTGTAGACTAGTGCTTCCGTACAATGCCGTACACAGCATCCAACAGACGGAACAGATCCCTAATGACTCTCCCCTGATGGGGGCGAAAAGTACTACTACTAGCAATCATCCCAGTACCCCAAAATGTGATAAAAAAAACGGTATGATATCGACTCGGACTGTGATGGTAATGTCAGGTAAATGTAGTGTGTATTCTATTCCTTGATACCGAAAATATATGACTTGGTGAAATAATATCGTCTTTATCTAAATTAATGACAAAGATATGATAATTTTATTGATTTCATGGCGGTCATATTGAATTTTGCAAGATACTGATGTCGAATAAAGGTATCGTGTATTTTATTGCATGATTTGATACCGAGAACATATGGTTTGGTGAAATAATCTCGTCTTTATCTCAATTATTGACGAAGATATGATAACTTTAGTGATTTCATGGTGGCCATTTTAAATTTTTCATTTTTTTAAAACTTCCCTCGAGGTTGAGAAACGCACATTCGCCTAAATATCATTATATTTATACTAGAGATGCATAATCAAAATAGAGAAATAGTTATCAGCCAAAACAAGGTTACACGAAAAATTCTAATATTCAAAACATCATAAAAAATCTATCCAAAGCGAATTTATGGGGATTTTGGAGGAGTTATTATTGAGATATCGTGGCATAATTTGATATAAAAATTGTTTGAGTAGGAATTTGTTCCCACTTCGACCCTTCTCCAACACCTATATGTAATTATAAATATAAAGTAAATATGAAATGAAACCAAAACATTTAATGGCTGGCCATGTGGTGACAACTATTCATAGTATGCTCCCGAATGTCACACATGAATCCTGCGGTTCTGAAAATTATCGAGAGTTTTATTATGTAGCCAGATAATCAGTGATTAAGCTATAATCTACCCAGATCTATTTCATCAATTTCAATAAGAATTGACTTGGAATAAATATCTGGAACGGCGGTCTGAACTGGATCTAGCATACATATAATACCAGAAACAGGTCCAACTATCAAAATCTGACCCCTTAAAAATGGATTAAAACTGGGTAATCTCCAAGATGGCCGCCAATAACCGTAACTATAACATTTTGGCAAGATGGCGGTGGGGCTAGGGGGCAGAAGGTCGAAGGTCAATATAAAGGTAAAATATGATTTTTCAAGAACTGAATGTAGGAACAAGTGTGATACATCATTTTCGTGTAATTTTGACTAGAATATCCATTTCTTACACTATTTTAATGATGCAAGGTCATCATCTTTAATGTCAAAAGGTCAATTGAAAAAGTAAAGTAATTGAAAATATGATTTTTAGCAAATAACATGTGTAGTACCTCATTTTCATGGGATTTTGACTGGTAAATGCTTTTTTGTTAAATGCTTTCATAGTAGTTTGTTATTCAAGGTGGTCTTCTAGGGCAAAAGGCCAATTTTAAGGTTAAACTCCTGCAAATATTAATTTGAACAAATACAAATATCAACAAACATCATGGGTAACACCTCTTTTTGGTGTGATTTTGACTGGAGAATACATAAATTTCTGGTATTATTTTGCTGACTGAAAGACATCTTCAAGTAAATTCCAAGGTCAAAATTGATTTTTTTTTCATTTTTTAAAGATTAAAGATTGTGAATGTCAAAACGTCAATTTTAAGGTCAAGTAAACGTCAATTTTAAGGTCAAGTGAGAACAAGTGTAATATTACCTATTTTTTCCCGTAAACAGAGGTAACTGACCTAACCTAACCTACTGGAAGATCCATATATAGAATTATTTTAGTGATTCAACGCCATCTTCAAAGTCGAAATGTCAATTTCAAAATCAAATGAGCGAAAATGATTCTAACAAATAACATGAGCACATTTGACAATAGCCCGCCGCCAATATTGAATATTGCGCACATAAGGTCAATTTATGGGCGGAAAACCCATATCACAATAAATCGGCCATTTTAAATTATTTTTCATCCATTATTGAAAATGTCCAAGAACAGGTCATTAGCAACAAATATAACAAGTTTGGGAAGGATACATGGAAAACTTTTCAAGTTATCGTGCCCACAAGGTCAAATTATCTGAAGCTGCATGTTATATATCGACCAAAGCCACATTCTAATTTCTTCAAAAAATTTATAAATCACATTGGAAGCATCGTCATGCATGATCAGCTAGTTAGTGTAGGAGATTTCAATTTTGACTGGTTGGCGAACGAATCTACAAGTTCAAATGTACGAAAGATGAAGGACATGTTGCTCAGTTTCAATCTTATTCAACATGTACTGAAACCCACATGAACATCGGGTCATGTCTTAGATTACATCATCTCGCCTTCGTCTGGAAAACTCATGATTCCACATACCATCGAGGTATCTGAGTTGATATCTGATCATGCTGCAGATCTAATCATGCTGCTATCATCTGCAGCATAAACTGGTGTAAACCAAATACTATCCGGAAGGAGATCACCTAGAGGGAGTTGAAGAAAATTAACATGAAAATTTTTGTCAAGGGTGTGATCAGTCTTCCACTCGTTCAGAAACCGTCAGATGATTTGGAGATGCTTATTTCACAGTACACCACCCAGCTCAGAGATCTTCTAGACAAACATGCTTCAGAGAAGACACGAATGTTACTTGTACATGCTCACTCACCTTGGTTTGATGCTACCACCATTGAAACAGCAGAGAAGGAAGCTAGAGAAGCAGTGGGGACATTCAGGGTTGACAATTCATTGGGAAATGTTCAAAGAGCAACGAAATCGTACACAGCGGCTGATAAAAGACGCCAAACGTTCCTACTTTCATTCAAAGTTTGCTGAAAACATCGAAGATGCAAAATCACTGTTCACGTTGGTGGATCATGTTTTACATAGAAATTGTGACCGTTCTCTTCCTGACCACACTTCTGCAAGTGGCTTAGCAACAAAAACTTAACCTCAGATTAAAATTGGATGGATCCACTACAAACAACATAAACACCAGTATCGGTACCATAACTTCCTTAGATCTTCTAACACCTCAAACTTTTACCAAGTTCAGGGCTGTGACTGAAGAAGATACCAGAACAATTGTACAGAAATCAAACTCAAAGTCGTGTGGTTTAGATCCTATCCCAACTTCAATGATTAAACAACTCATAGAACCATTGGCTCCTATCTTGACCAAAATTGTCAATCTATCACAGCGAGATGGCATAGTTCCCAGAACACTGAAATTAGCAACTGTAACTCCACTGATTAACAAGAGGACTGAAGTCCTATATCATCCCCCGCCATAAATAAGGTTAGACTTTTTGCGGTCACAAATATTTAAAAAGTTGATTTGTGGTGGCCAATTCTAAATTTCAGTAAAATCACATGCACATTTCCAGATGGTGGGTAATGTGATAGTACAATGTGAATTATTACTGATTTCAATTTTTCAGTTTTTGCGCCCACAAGAAAATATGAAGTTTATCCATGGCGGCCATTTTAAATTTCATTAAAACCTTAAAAAAATCACTTGCACATCTCCATATCGTGGGAAATGTGATAGTAAAATTTGAATAATTTCTTTCTTTAAGTTTTGTAGTTTTTGCGCCCACAAAAAAATTTAGAGTTGCCCTCAGGCGGCCATTTTGAATTTTGGTAGCATCTCTAAAAAATCACTTGCATATCCCCATGTTGCTACAAATGTCATGTTAAAATTTCAAAAAGATTCGACCAGTAGTTTTTTAAGTTTTTGCGAGCCCACAAGAAAACGCGACGCCGGACAGAATCCCGGCGCGACTAAAATCCCCCTTCCCTTATGGGCGGGGGATAAAAAGTACTTCTCGATCAAAACATCATGAAAAATTACAGGCCAATATCAAATTTGTCTTTTATCTCAAAAATACTAGAAAATGTTGTATCAAGCCAGCTCTGTCATCATTTAGCCAGCAACAACCTTATTGAGCCTATGGAGTCAGCATACAGGAAACATCACAGCACCGAATCAACACTTCTTGCGGTACAAAATAATCTTCTTACGGCTATTGACCAGAAAAAAGCAGCAGTTTTATTACTTCTAGACTTATCTGCTGATTTTGTTACAATTGATCATAACATCCTTCTTCAGCGTATGAACACGAAGTATGGAGTATGTCATGTGGCGCTGGATTGGTTTAGATCTTACCTCTCAAATAGAACACAAGCAGTAAAAAAAAAGACGTTGTTCTCTTCTGCTTCAAAATTACTTTTTGGGAGTACCTCAAGGTTCTGTTCTGGGGCACACGTTATTCTCCCTGTATTCCTCTTCTATAGCTGACAGTGCTCGAAAACATGGCCTTAGTGTCCACCTCTACGCGGATGACACACAGATTTACATCATGTTCAATCAAGATGATACAGTAAATGCCATATCACGAATAGAGGCATGTGTAGCAGTAATGATATCATGGATGATTACCAACAAGTTGATGCTTAATGGAGATAAAACTGTAATTATTGTGTTTAGTGCTCCACGTCACAGTGTTTCCTGTGATGTAAACCACATCAACATCGATGGTCATGATATCGTTCCAGCTAAAACTGTTAAAAATCTAGGTGTTATTTTTTATGATAAACTCAGTTTGGATTCCCACATTGAAAATATCTGCAAGACATCACATCTGATGAATATTTCGAACATTCGCAGTTTTCTTCCAGATCAGGCTGCTGTACAATTAACGCATGCATTTGTTTCGTCTCGATTGGACTACTGCAATTCACTGCTCCAAGGACTGCCTTCTTGTTCCACCAGACGTCTACCATGTCTACAGTACATACAAAATATTGCAGCACGCATCCTCACGAGCACGCGTGAATTTGAACAAATATTATAACACCAATCCTCAAGAACTTCCAGTGGCGTCACGCATTGACTATAAGATCCTGTCATTGACATATTGTGCAATCAACAACATCTCGCCAGCTTACATTCAGCAGTTGATTACGCCATATGTACCTGCGCCTAGATCCGAGGATATGTGTCTACTCAATGTACATACCATCCAGCAGGCTGCAACGATTTGATGGAAGGAGTTTCCGTAGAGCTGCTCCAGTAATGTGGAACAATCTTCCAGAATATATTCGAAAAGCAGCAAATTTGGTGACTTTTAAAACTAACCTAAAAACACACCTTTTTGTATTGTCATTTGAATAAGACTATAAGACTGTTGTACTTCTATAGCGCATCGAATGGTCTTAGACGAGATTTTTGAGCTTTACAAGCTTTTATTATTATTATTATTATTAATTATTGACGTAAAATGCAAAAAAATCAAAATAAATCGTATATTTTAAAAAAAATTCAGGCATTATTGAACTTGTCCGAGCACTGCTAATAGTAGCATGCATAACAACATTAGGAAGGATACATGAAAACATTGTCCTTGTGATTGCGCCCACAAGGGCAAATTATATTTTTTCAGCTATTTTGAACTTGTCGAGAACTGGTCATTTTTAACATGCATAACAAATTTGGGAAGGATACATAAAAAAAACTTCACAATCTATCGTGCCCACAAGTAAATGTTAACGCCGACGCCGCTGAACTTCCATTGCAATAGCCCACCATTTGTAATTAAAATTAAAAGGCGGGCTAAATATAACACACAATGTAATACCTTGTTTTAATTTGGTTTGACTAGAAAATCCATTTCTGGTGGTAGTGTGATCCAAGGTTTCATTCCAAAGACATTTCACACAAATAAAGATATAAACCATTGCCATTTAACGACGCCTCTGCCCTTTTAATTGTAATGCCTTGTTATTCCTTGCAATTCCTTGTTAAGATGACGTTTACACAAAGTTAAATTGATCTTTTCACCTTGAGAGTGCTTTTAAATCATTAAAAACCAGAATTAGATTGTCCAGTCAAAATCACACCTGAACGAGTTATTATGCGTTGTCTAATTTGTGGCATATATTTTTTTCACCTCTCCGTAAATTTAGAGGGGTGTGGGGGCAGGTACAACAAGAGATAGAGGGACTAAATAAAATGAATGCTGTAAACACAATTCTCATGTATTCCTTGAATTTCACTGCTTTTTCATGACACAATAGGAACGTACATGTATGGTCTAAAATATATACACTGTTCAGGGTCCTCTCCAGATACTGGACAGTGGTGGGCGTTCTTGGCATCAAAAACGCCATTTTTATATACTAGCTATGTTTTTATAGAACCCTGACTGTATATGTGAAAAAGTGACCTCTACCAAACTATTTAGCCGTACCAACGCCTCTGACTGTATAGTAAGGCTTACATGTATATGATTGCAGTGATGAGAATTATTGGTTGGAATATATAGGTATCTAGCGGGACTGTCAAATGCGCTACTGGTGCTGTGGGTCTATTATCAATTGGCAATATAATCTAGAGCATGTAAGCAAATCACCACATGATCACTACATGATCACTACATGATCTTGTGAGAATGATTTCACCGTTCATAATTTAATAATAAATCCATCTTGTCATTCTTTTTAAACTAAAATAAAAACATAAATTGACAACAACAAATTCCGTCTGCATATTAGCCACAATGTTTTGGTGTCCTGGAAAAGCATTCTCAATCACAACATTTTCTGCAACAGCAAAAGTTACCCTCACCAGATAAAATTCCCTGTGTTATCCTGTATTTCCCATTTGAATCTCAGAATGATCATCCCATTTCAGCCCGATATATGAGCAAAAACTGACTCGACATATGACAGCATTCTATTATTTTACAATTAATTGAAAACATGTACAAACCTTGTATTTATATCACTGAGGCAAATCACATTTGGGATATATGTTTCTTCTTCTAAATATTCGCCATTATATTGGAAACTTTTTTTTTAAATGTACAAACCTTGCATTTATATCCCTGAAGCAAATCTACATTTGGGATATGTGTTTCTTCTTTTAAGTATTCGCCATAAGCTAGGGGATTATAGGCCATCCTGGAACAGAAAGTAATTTATTGCAGTCATATATATTTCAAATTCAAATTGCTATCAGCAGCCCAAGTCCACTTAGAAAAACTAGAAAAAGTACAAAATAGAGGAATAAGAAAAGTTTTTTTTAGAAAACCGATACACACTCGAATCACAGACTTGCATGAAATGGCAGGTGATGAAACCATCTGCAAGAGATTCCAGACATTATCCATTAAAATCACACACTCGTTAGAATAAATTCAAATCTATTTAAATTAGAGAAAGAACTGAGCAAAATATTCAAAAAGCGGGATAAAACATTTTATTTAGACAAACTAATGGAACACTACAAACTAGATTTGCCTGAGGGGCCAGGCTTGCGTCTCCACCCGCCTCACATAGATATAGCAACCAAAACACAATAATTATAGAGAAATACAGTACTGTCACCCAAGTTTGTATATAAACCATGTAAAAATGTGATGTCAGAATAACACCAAAATGTAATCAACATATCTCCAGGGTAAGTTACTTCCTTGGAACAAATCAGTGAAGCAGTTTAAGCTCTTGAGAGTAACATGTGATTCGTCAGCCATCTTGAATTTTGTTGAAAAAATGAAAAACAATTCTCCTGCCAATTTTCTCAGGGCCAATGAGCATACCCAAAAGATAACAATTGAGCTGTATAACTATATTACCAAATTTTGATTATAGCCAAAATAAGCCTAACTGAAATATCAGCTAAAATCCCAAAACGTTAAAAAAATATAAGTTTTTATTATCATAATCACACCAAAAACTAATAAGCACACGACCAAGGTGAGGTTCTTCCTTTGTACCAAGCATAATACAAATCCATGGAGCAGTTCAAGCTCTAGAGAGTGACATAGGATTTTGGCGGCCATCTTGGATTTTGTTGAAAAAGCTGAAAAACGCCAAAAAAATTTACCGCGAAAATTCCTTAGGGTCAATATGCATACTGCAAATATTTAGAAATAATCCGAGCAGGGGTGTATAGCTAAATTAACAAATTTTGATAATGGCCAAAATTAACAAAAATAAAATATCCGCAAAAATTCTGAAACATAAGAAAATCAAAGTTTCTATTATAAGAATCACACCAAAAACTAATCAGCACATGCACAGGGTAGGTTCTTTCCCTTAAACCAAACATGAAACAAATCCACAAAGCGGTTCAAGCTCTAGCGAGTGACATAGCATATTGCCGGCCATCTTGGATTTTCTAGGGCCAATATGCATACTGGAAATATTTAAAAATAATCTGGGTAGGGGTGTATGGCTATATTACCAAATTTTGATGATGGCTAAAATACTAAAACGTAGAAAAATCAAAGTTTTTATTATCAAAATCACACCAAAAACTAATCAGCACACGGCCAGCGTAAGGTCTTTCCTTTAAACCAAACATGAAACAAATCCATGAGGCGGTTCAAGCTCTAGAGAGCGACATAGGATTTTGGTGGCCATCTTGAATTTTGTTGAAGAAACTGAAAAACACAAAAGAAAAATTTACCAGGCAAATTCCCCAGAGTATGCATACTGCAAATATTTGGAAATAATCCGAGCAGGGGTTTTCGAGTGAGAGCAGAAACAAAATGCGGCGGCGACGGGCAGACTCAGCAAAAACAATGAGTCTGCACCACCACATAGTGGGTGGCGTCTTACAAAACAATTCTAATGACAATTTTCTCAGAGCCAGTGAGCATACTCAAAAGATAACATTTAAGCTGTATAGCTAAATTACCAAATTTTGATAATACTGAGTTAATTACACTGCTGTGTTGATGGCAATTGTGGAGTAACAGTTAGTTTCTCACCCATTTTCAAGACCTCTCCCCCCCTGTCGCCGTGACGTTTCGCATCCATGTAAGACGCTTCGCACCCACGGAAGATGTTTCGCCCCCTAAGTGAGACATTTCGGGCCCTTTGTGAGACGTTTCGACCCCCATTGAGACGTCTCGCCCCTTAGGGAAGAGCCCCTTAGGGAAGACGTTTCCCACCCTCTCTAAATTAAGACATTCCGTCCCTCCATGTGAGACGTTTCGCCCCCATTCTTATAGGACGTTTCGCATCCTAGGCAATTCGTTTCGCCCCCGTTGTTATAGGACGTTTCGCACCCTGGAGAAGCCCCCGTTCTCAATTTTTCATCAAATTCTGATGTGTCTAATGGATTAAATTTTATGTCCTGTCGTATTAAGATTGCCACACCTCCTCCTACCCCCGGACTGGATATTCTCTGTCCTTCCTTACCTTGTTATATGATAATTAGGAATCCTTATGCTGTTTCCTGATTTTAGTCTACTCTCATTTATCATTACAAATTGCGGGTAATGCTCATTGCAATCAGAGTTGGGGTCAATTCCAGAATTGAATGGGAATTGAGCTCAATTCCTGACTCAATTCCAGGAATTGGACTAGGAATTGGAATTGAAAAAAAAGGAATAGGAATTGAATTGGAATTGACAAAAAGGAAAGAATTGACTTTTTTATTCATGTTTATTTTTTAAGCGCCATTAAACGCATGAGTGATCACCCCTTTTGTCATTGCAGTAGAATATTACCTGATCTATGTTGATTGATATGTGTATTATAATAATAATAATAACAACAACAATAATAAACTTATATAGCGCCCAAATTATATTAAAAAAATTTATTTAGGTTATATAAAATTACTCATTTAACCCTTACACTGCTATGGGTAGTCGCCCAAAATAAACCAGGCGCAGCCTGCTGTGGGCAACTATAGTCGCCGAGTAATTTCTAAAAAAAAAATTTCACTTTTTTTTGTAATGTCTTTCTATTTGTGCTTTAAAGATGGCTAACTGACTTATTTTGTAATATAATGGCTTTTAGTATCAGTTGTTCATCAGATGTTTTTTGAAGAAAAAACGTGCCACATGCTTGGTGTGTGTGTATACTTGTTACTTGTTGTTATACACCCTTGAATAATTTACTCCCACGGGCTGGTGTAACCAGACGCTAACAGTTTTGCCGAGAAGTGCAAACGACGGGCCAACATTATATTAACATTGGATCAATGTTTCGTGTTCAGGTGTTTGCTGGCTTCATGGGCAAAATTTTAGTACTTGTATTTATTATATTTTTGTCATTTGGACGTCTATAGTTTATAAAACAAATCGTTATAATTAGACTTAGGTAAATAAATGGCTTAGAACATGACTATCACTAGTCCCTCGAGTTGGTAGAACAAAAGAAAAATCAGGACCTTGAAGTGTATGCGTTTCCAAGAGATGTTGAGCCAATGCTGATTTAATGTTGCAAAAGCGCTGAAGACGATGGAGCAACATTAAGGCATCATTGGGTTAACATCCAGTCTTATTAGTAAGGAAGTTATGCAGCATAGCCAAGCGCTTTAATTGACCCTTTGATTACTTCCCCAATATGCCTTTTGTGCCCTAGAGGTTATTCTGACATATTTTCTTAGGGTATATTTATTCGCCACATGCTAGAATTAGATATTGAACAAGACTACATAAGTCCAGGAGCTCCCGCTCCGAATTAGAATTTGATTTAAGCAATTTTGTATAGGGTTAATAATGTAGTCCTAGTATAGGTCAAAAATCAAGACGCAAGACAACTAGGTCTAAGAAGCCCAGTCTAAGAGTAAGATAAGAACTAGACAGTCTGTCAGAGATTGCAAACCTCCATTGAAATTAATGATCCTAATCAGTATCCCAGTAATGGTCTACCTATCTGGCACGGTTTACCCGATATCAGGCCAATCGAGTTAACTAATAGCTGATTTACGGTCATTTTGAATTCGATATAAATTAGTTAAAAACTTAGGGTGCATTCTCCCCCGAAACCTCAAATTTTGTTTTATAGAAATGGACTAACATCTAACAGTTTGCAAAATATTCGGCATGTGAAAATAAATAATGGCCGATAGGGGGCCATTTTGAATTTGATCGAGACAGAATTTTTCAAGATGCATCCTCAGCTGAAATCTCACATTTCATTCTATAGTAATCGTCTAGCTATCTAGCACGGTTTACCAAATATCGGCCATGTGAAAGTGAATAATGGCCTAAAGGCGGCCATTTTGAATTTGATCAAGTCAAAATTTTCCAAGATGCATCCTCAGCTGAAATCTCACATTTCATTCTATAGTAATGGTCTAGCCATCGAGCACGGTTTACCAAATATCGCCCATGTGAAAGTGAATAATGGCCGATAGGAGGCCATTTTGAATTTGATCGAGTCAATATTTTTCAAGATGCATCCTCTCTTGTAATCTCACATTTTGTTTTATAGTAATGGTCTAGCCATCTAGTACGGTTACCAAAAACCGGCTATGTGAAGGTGAATAATGGCCGATAGGCGGCCATTTTGAATTTGATCGAGTCAATATTTTTCAAGATGCATCCTCTCTTGTAATCTCACATTTTGTTTTATAGTAATGGTCCAGCTATCTAACACCGTTTACCAAATATCAGCAATGTGAAAGTAAATAGTGGCCGATAGGCGGCCATTTTGAATTCGATTGAATCGAAAGTTTTTAAAAGGCATCCTCTCTCGAAACGTCACATTTTGTTTTATAGTAATGGTCTAGCTATCTAGCACGGTTTACCTGATATCAGGCCTATCGAGGTAAATAATGCTGATTGTCTGCCATTTTGAATTCGTAAGTTAAAAATTTTCAGGGTGCATCCTCCCCCGAAAAACTCACACTTTGTTTTATAGTAATCAGGTAATGGTCTAGCCATCTAGCACGGTTTACCAAATATCAGCCATGTGAAAATGAATAATGGCCGAAAAGGCGGCCATTTTAAATTTGATCAAGTCAAATTTTTTCAAGATGCATCCTCATCTGAAATCTCACATTTTGTTTTACAGTAATGGTCTAGCCATCTAGCACGGTTGACCAAATAACGGCCATGTGAAAGTGAATAATGGCCGATAAGCCGCCATTTTGAATTTTATCGAGTCGAATTTTTTCAAGATGCATCCTCTCCTGAAATCACACATTTTGTTTTATAGTAATGGTCTAGCCATCTAGCACGGTTTACCAAATAACGGCCATGTGAAAGTGAATAATGGCCGATTGGCGGCCATTTTGAACTTGGACGAGTTGAATTTTTTCAAAATGCATCCTCTCCTGAAGCCTTACAATTTGTTTTATAGTAATGGTGTAGATATCTTGAGCGGTTTTCATGATATTCCACAATATCAGGCCTGTCGAGGTGAATAATGGCTGATAGGCGGCCATTTTGAATTTTATCAACTTCAAATTTTTCAAGATGCATCCTCTCCTGAAACCTTACAATTTATTTGATATTAATGGTGTAGCTATCTTGAGCGGTTTTCATGATATTCCGCAATATCAGGCCTGTCGAGGTGAATAATGGCCGATAGGCGGCCATTTTTAATTTTATCGACTTGAAATTTTTCAAGATGCATCCTCTCCTGAAACCTCACAATTTGTTTTATAGTAATGGTGTAGCTATCTTGAGCGGTTTTCATGATATTCCATGAAAAATCTTTCAGTCGGATTTACCGATGTTATAAATTAGGTCAAAGTGCTGGGTCAACTTCAAGGTCAAGGTCCAAAAACCTGAAAAGGCACAACTAGGGATCTTAGAGAACATGTATGTGCAATATGACTGTCATCGGCCCAGTACTTTTCGAGATCTGCTCCGGAAACGAAGTGCGCGTCAAAACGTCTAAATAGGTCATAGTTCTGAACCAGAAGTAGGTCAAAGTTCAAATACCCCAAAAGGCACAACTAGACCCCCTAGTGGTGTTGTGTGTAAAATTTGAAGACAATCGGACAAGTACTTTCAGAGATATGCTCCGGAAACGGATTGTTTACGGACGGCCCAACGGCCCAACGGCCCAACGCCATCACATCATCATTTTCCCCTCTGCAACCTTGCGTATTGAATTCAGATTAAAAATATTTTAACCTGTCCATTAGCCACCTGGAAGTAACCCACATACCAAAAATTTTAATCCTAGCTTATTTTCTTACAAAGTTATAGGCAAAAGAAGAGGCCAAAAAAAAACGGAGGTAGAATCCATAGCTCCCTTCGTCTCACCTACGGTGACGGCGGGAGCAAAAAATGGCATAATCTGAAAATAAATAATGTGAATAATTGAATCAATTGAAATACGACAATAGGTCCCTCAGTTGCTTTATTTTTAATACGAGTTTATTTGAGTGAGGTGTGGGTGGACACGCCATAGCCTCCACAGGGTCAGACTTATAAGAATTTCAAGTAGCACCTGCTACACAGCTTGTCGCGAGATATTGCGTTAATTACACTGCTGTGTTGATGGCAATTGTGGAGTAACAGTTAGTTTATAGAAATATGCGCTCACAATTAAGTCCGCATCCACACGAGTACAACTCCGTCATCAGGTATTAAAGATGTACTCCACCCTACTAATATTAAAGTTTAGTAAGTGTAACATGTTTGAATATGTTTACAAAATAATAAATAAAAAATATTTTATTTTATATTAGGTGTTAATATACAGCTGTTCTATGTGTATCGAAAATCTCATTCTTGGGTGGAATTGATAAGGCATCAAATTTTTAGGAATTGGAATTGACTTTTCTTAAATCCAAAGAATTGGAATTGACTCAGGAATTGATAAAAAGGAATTGAAATGAAAAAAATGAAATGAATCGGGCTTTAGGCCACCTTTGTGCACATAAAGGCTAAACTGGGCCAAAAGAACCTCCTGAGGATGGTGAGATGATTGAGATGACACTGTCCTCCAGACACAGGATTCGAAATTCGAGCCCTGGCGGTCTGAGGCCGAGCACGCTACCTCTCGGTCACGGAGGCTCCCAACAATACTGACTTTCACATGTGGATGGGGAAGAAACATTTTTTGTATCCTTCAAACCGCCGCGACCGGGAACCGAACCCCGAACTCTGGCGTGAAAGGCAGCGGTGCTAACCACTACCCTAGGGCCCCCGCCCAGGAATTGAATTGGAATTTGGAATTGATAAAAAGGAATTGACCCCCAACTCTGATTGCGATGGTCTATTAATTTGGTGCTCTTTTTGGTTATCCTATTTATATTTATATGAATAATTTCAGTTTGTTCCTAATCTCGAGTGGCAATTACAAAATAAAGTCTGTACTGAGCTTTTCTATTGTATGAGAGTGTATGTGTGTGGGTGTAGGGCCTATATACCTAGGCTTTTAAGTGTAGGCCTATCAGGACATCTCTGGAAGCGAAGCTCACATAACTTCTCAAGGCCCAATTCATGGGGGCGGCAATTTTGACAAATATCATGCTCATTTGTGATTAGGGTGCGAAACGTCTTTCCAAATTATGGCTAGGAAGCGAAAGGTTTTCCTGATTAGGGGGCGAAACGTCTTTCTCAAATATGAAGAGGGGGCGAAACGTCTTTCCTAATTATGAAATGGGTGCGAAACATCTTTCTGAAATATGGTTTGGTGCGAAACGTCTTTCAGAAATATGGTTTGGGTGCGAAACGTCTTTCTGAAGTATGGTTAGGGTGCGAAACGTCTCTCTAAAATATGAACATAGGGCGGGGTTGAAACGTCTTTTCTAAGTATGAGTTGGGGCAAAACGTCTCACTAAATAATGGTGCGAACTGACTATAGGGCGAAAAGTCTGTATACCTCACACCAGGGTTCCAGATACCCAGTCGCCCACTCGCAATTGGCCCCTTGTTCTTATTGTGGGCTTAGCAAATTGACATCAAAGGTAGCCCACATTGCGAATGTATTAGTGCTGAGCTATCCTTCAGAACTTGAATGTACAAAAAACATATTTTTATATTCTTTAAAATCATTGGGATTTATATAAAATCCCTATGGGTTTACAGTATTAACAGATAATCCACTATTCAATGTATGAACTATTAATTACTGCACCTGCATTTCATGAGTACTTTCTCAATCAGTGAATGTGTCATGAGCGGTCAGGTTTTCATAGAAAAAATATACATGTACGGTTAAGTGGGCTACTTGAATTTAATGTGGGAACACCCGGGTTCGTACGTTTGTACAAAATGGGCTAAATGAGGATATTCGTTGGTAATACTAGGGTCCGAAATTTAGTTTTTTAACAACAGGCCCTGGCCAAAATTCTAAATCGGCCCTATTTTATGTTGAACAGGCCCTTGCTGATTTGTACAGGCCCACAAAAAATCGATCACTGTATTCAGCACCAGAATAAAAAAAAATAAAGACATTGTTCTCTAGTTTCTATTGTTATATTGAGTATTCATGTAGTCAACAACAGCAACAAGGTTTTTTCTTTGAAATTACTTAAAACTACAATGTACATTAAAAATATTACATTTAGTGTAAATCAAATTGCTAGCCACTTTCAATTCAATTAACGATAGTTTTCAAGCATGCCATGTCCCTCAAACCCTTCTGGCTCCCTGGGCCTGGGTATCAATTGTGCCTTACATGCATCATTGAAATGAATACTTTCTGAATCAGTGAATGTGTCATGAGTGGTCAGGTTTTCATAGAAAAAATTTATGGTTAAGTGGGCTACTGGAATTTGATGTGGGAGATTAAAATTAGCCTCTGGGGTGCCCACATGGCTACTAGAGTTTTTGTAGGTATCTTGGCCCCTGCACACAAGTAGTCCCCTTATTACAGCTCCCATACACTTACATGTATTATCGTCCATACGCTAGAGGCCACAGGCTGACAGTAGGCCTACCTGATTTACCGTACATACAGCATGCTATTCGTACACCCTGGTTCGGACGTTTGTACAAAGTGGGCTAAATGAGGATATTCGTTGGTAATACGTTACGTCGTATAATTACC
This sequence comes from Flabesymbios commensalis, assembly GCA_964017125.1. Lineage (NCBI taxonomy): Eukaryota > Metazoa > Annelida > Polychaeta > Terebellida > Flabelligeridae > Flabesymbios > Flabesymbios commensalis. The sequence continues at coordinate 50,750,369 of OZ024907.1, read as the reverse complement.
GGCAAATGCCAACGGTTAGTCACATACAGATAGACATTCCCTTTTTTATTTACAGCTGAAGTCAGTGACTACCTTCAAAAGATGGGGAATTGACATTGTCAGTGGCTCTCTTGGTTTAGGGAGGGGTTGTGATTCGGTCCTCATATTGATATGCCACTTTGTATTTCTTGTGTTTTCTGTGAATTACAAACACAAACTTGTGAGAAAAAAAGCAACATAATACATTTTTATGAATAATTTTTAACTTCCTGAATAAACTACAATAACTAGCGGAGTCTGGCAGAATAATATCAAAAACTAAAGACTGACGGCACTGAAGTAGAGCTTGCGCTGACCTTCAGGATCATTATGCAACAAATGTGTTAACTACAAAGCATATGACTGATCCAATAAAATCTAATGTAGTATACAATAGGCCACTATGTTTTTTTCCTCTGTTTCAGATGAGCGCGGGCCTTAGATTTATTATAAGTCGGGCCTTAGATTTAGGCCGGGCCGGGCTGTGACTTTGTACATGTTGTAAATGTTCTGGTTGCAATGCTGTGTTTAAAGCTTCAGGATTTGGCCAATGTCTATTACATGACTATTACATGTCTTTTTATCTAGGCCTAAAGAAATAGACTAAAGAAATAGGATTTATATAAAAGGAAAGAGGTTAATAAGAAAGACCCTCATGTCATCATGACTGAGCATATATTATGTAAATGAGGATTGGTCCATGGCCTGGGCAAGCACAAGAAGTCACGTGGTGTCGTGTGCAAAATGTTTACATCTGTTTTCTTGGCTAAGGGGGCCCCTATTCAATCTCCACGGAGGGTGCTGGAGGTTTTTTTGAAACACTTTTGGGCGGATTCTGCGTGAAATAAATAATTTACTTCGAGAACTGTTCTATATAGGCCTACTATGCATGCTGCCTGAGATGGCATACACATTATGACGTCACCACTGTCTCAGCCAATCACAGTCTGCACAGCAGTGATCACGCGACTGGGTCATGCACTATGTAATCACCCTTCATGTCATGAACACAATGCCCACGTGCTACTGCACTGGCGATTGAAAATATCGTCACTTCAGATGTCATTATTATGGATATTGTAGGGTTTATCACAGTTTATATATAAGGCAAATCATCTTTTGCATTACACACTCTTTGGAAATTGTGTGTTATGCTGTGAATATTGCAAATATCATGCGCGGATCTAGTCCCATCTGTGACCCATTGTATTCTGGGTAGGCCAGAGTAAATTAGGGTCACATGCCCACCCATACTCCTGTACTCAAAAACAACATTTCACAATTTGCTCATTACACAACAAATACGCAAGATTTATCAATGAAACAAAGGCATTTAACTTCTGTGCATCCAAGCAACTTATTTTTTTACTTTAACGGTTTTTTACTGTCGAGACAGCGTCGTAATCGCCGTTTGTTTTTGGCCCTCGCTCGCAACCTAGGAACTAGGCATAGACCTCTAGGCTAGCGCGGATCAAGAGGAGGGGGGGGGGGAGCGCACGCCCCTGAGCCACCTCCTACACTGCCCTGGTTCACAGTCATACATGTATACATGTACCGTATATCCCCGTGTATAATGCGATGTTTTTTCTTAGCTATTCATGTCACAAAAAGGCACCTCGTATTATACATAGCTGTAGAATTTAAAACAATTGTTTAGCTCTCTAGCGGTAAGTTTAGCGTTAAGTTCTCTAGCGGTAAAACGTATCTGTAAACGTAGGCCAGTCAGCGTGTTTGGTAAGCAGGCCCTACACAACAAGGACAACAGTTCTGCTCTGCAAAGCCAAAAGGCAGTATCTGTTTACTTGTAAAGTAAGCAGATACTGCCGTTTGGCTTTGCACTGGAGAGTTAGATAGTGCCTTGCCAACCAGTAAAATGTCATTTACTGTATTTCACGGATGATGTATATTAGCGCCCTCGCGACGATTTTGATAATGCACCCAGTGAGCACGATACACTAACGCAATGCTGGGTCAAAGTTAGGACACTGTCACCAACGCTGGCCCAACAATTATAAAGCAGCATTGGACATTGAGTGTGTTTGTTGTGAGTGCAATCCCAGCAAACAAGAGACGTTCACCCAATGCTGGTACATTGTTAGGCCACCGTCTGCGACGCTAACACAACATTGTTCTAGCATTGGGTGAATGTGTCATGTTTGCTGGTAGCCCCCATCTCACATTCCCACCAAAAGGCAAAGACGGGCGTGGCACCTTTGACAACCTCGAACAGATAAATGACGCCGTTAGTCTGCATCCAATTCACACTCCTCAGACCTGTTAATTTATATTAAAATTCAGGATAATGATTTAATCTAAGATCGCCTTTCATATGGGAGTGTTCTATTGTGTACGACGGTAGGCCTATGTGAACTGATTACATTTTCTATGGCAAATTATATACGTGTAGGCCTTAGTATGTCCATATTGCTAGGATAACAATAACGCCTACCGCTGTTGCCGCTGCTGATATGGTATTGAGCAAAGTTGGCAAACGGAGTGCGGCTGTGCTTTTACACCCTGACACCTTATACAGCCAACACTCTCTTATGTCTAGACAATGCGGCTAGTCTGCTAATGTTTTACAATCACATTTCATCTTAGAATGTTCTTATTTGAGCACGACAATATTAAAATATGGTCTTTGTAATGGATAAAATAAAATAATATAAATTTGTCTGCGAAATATAAATATTTTAAAATCTGTGTGTATATGTAGCCTGTGCAGGCCTCAGAATGTCTGCCCATTGGCCCCAAAATGAGACAGTCGCGATGACATCCACTCTGCCGTGGAAAATAAAGATACACATTTGCTTACTCTACAAGTAAGCATATACTGCCCTTTGGTTTTGCAGAGCTACTGTTGCCGGTGTTCCCGTCATTAAGCATTGTGTACACGCAGGTGTCTGTCTTGTGTCACGGCGTTACAGCAGATTAGTAGAATAAGATAATATCTATGCCTCACATGTTCCGGGACGCTGCCAACATCCAAAATTTGAGGTCGTATTATACAGAGGGGCAGGCGTTTTTCAGGTCATCCGAGGACTCAAATCTTAATTTGTATTATACATGGCCTCGCACTATACGCGGGGATATACGGTATATATTAGGCATATCCAACACAACAATGTTGGCACTTGGTTGGTGTAGACTACGCCTGGTGACTGAAAAGTCTATATTCATTCATTATGTGAATACCAAACTCGGATTCGCATTTTATATTACCGTGAACTGTCAACAAGAGTTGGTTTTAATCTGTTCCTGTCATGAATGTTCTCATAGTTTATTTGAAAATATGACGTCGAATTCACATTAAAAGTGGTTTATTATGGTTATTGTAATAGAATAATTCACATTTTAAGAAACAATTGACACAGGTTGGTTATTATTCTCTACAAGCGCCAATGTAGCGTTTTGACCTGGATGGCTCTAGGTCAGAAGTATGCCACGGCGGGTCACGCGTGCGGGTCACGTGTGACGTCACCAAACTGACCTCATTTATCAACTGGACAAGGAGGATGACCTGTACACTTAAATTGACTGGGCCACATGATGGCTGACATTCACTTGTATTGACAGAAATACAGATATTTAACCGTGTTTATCTGAGCATCAAAAGACAGATCTCAAAATCTGCCTTCGTGATGCAATAAAAAAAGTACTTTTAACAGACACATGGTGTTGGATATGTTCTCAGTTCAGTGAATTTAACGTCATTGTCTTGAAATTAATCAACATTAAAATACATTAACACAGCCTAGAGTGAAATAGTAGAGATTTGCAATCTCTACTAATAATCCAATAACTTTTACTGAATACATTCTAAGTACTTAATTACTTGGGGTGGGACCCTAAGGTCTGAAAAATGTCCATATCTTTTTAATGACTATGGCTATGCAGAAAATTAGCTGAGCATGCGACCTTGTAAAGTTAGCTGGAATGTTCTGATGCTAAAACCAAAGTTACCTGTTACCGTTGCTATATGTATTACATAGCCAAGTTGGGAATCTCACATTTTGAACAGTGATGGCAGCCAGTAATCATATAGTAATCATAGCCAGCTGGATAGTGCCTATAAACAATATCACAACTGATCCGTACTCACTGATCGAGATAACAAGTCTACAAAAAAAAAAAATGGCCGGGGACAATTTAAATGGCCGCCAATTTTTTTTCTTTTAAAGTGAACTGCAACCAAAACATTCTAATGTTGTGACCTAGAAAATGAGTGTGTACATACAAAATCACAAGCGATTTGGACTAGCGGTCCTCAAGATAACGTGTTCACAAGCACTCCAAAAATTCAAAATGGCAGCCATTTTTGTGAAAACCAGGCAAACGTAACGAAACGCCTATTATTTCTCAGTCAAGCAGTTAAGTAGAGTTGAGAGGGTGATATAAAACCATCTAGTTTGGTATATTTATTGATTGGAAATAAAATAAATATTATATTAATCATCCAAATTTTAAAATTGGTCCATGCCCAACTTGCCCCAGCCATGGCCAATCTTGCCCCAGAGATGGAGCAAGATGGGCCGTGCCAGTTTATTCAGTTTATTTGCATTTATGTCAAAATCAATATAGATTACCACTTGTGTCTGATACCTAACAAAAACTTTCATAAATACATTCATTCATTTTGCTTATAGGAATTGTATGATCACAATAAAAAATTGAAAAATAGTGGCCCATCTTGCCTCACTCTCCCCTAAGTGTGACATGTAAAGTGTGAAGAAACACAACACCGGAAGGAATGAAAGGGAAGTGTGACTTTTACAGGTGGTAAACTAGTGTTCAACTGCAAAATGTGCATGCCTGGGACGGTCAAGTGTAGGCCAATAGTTGCCTATTGAGTACAGATTGACGGCATTAATATATCCACTGAACTGATTACAAGATACTACTTAAACAAGACATTGATCCAATGCTGTTTTAATGCTAGGCCAACATCTGCGACGCTGGCCCAACATTGAACCAACATTAAATAAATGTACAATGTTTGAGAGAAATTCCTCATGCAGCCCAGTAAACACAAGACATTTATATAACATTTATACAACGTCGGACCAACGTTTTCGTCGTTGGTCCAACATTGCATGAAGTCATACAAATGTTTTGTGTTTACTGAGTGTCAATACAAGCTTTTGGGGTCAAGCAGTTTCCAAATCCCCGCAGTAATACAGTCAGTTGTTTGCAAGCCAGCGACCAAATAGGGGCAAGGGCAAAGTGCTTTGAATTATTACCTTATAGGTGTCGCTCAAGTATATATGAACTTGCTGTGATTTGAGAACTTGCTCTTAATGAGGCTTTGGGTATGAAACGCATATTTAGTATTATCATGGAATAGGGCCTTGGCCTACCCACAGGCACTATTGCCTTCTGGGGGACCCAGACGGTTTTGACAGTTGACCACACCTTTAAGCAACGGCACCGTTGTGGATTAAAGGCAAGTGTAAACAGGTAAAGCGTAAACTGTGAAGAAACACAACACCAATATGGATAAAAGGTAAGTGTGACTTTTACAGGCGTCAATACATTACACTTTTAATTACAGGTGGGTGTGATGTGTCAGCTGAATGGATGTATGGGAAATCAGAAAGAAATTTAACAAACGACAAATTGCCAGCAGTTGCTTACATTCAACTCGACATTGAACTCCATTTAAAATTACTTTTAAGCAACAAACAGTTAAATAATCATATTTGCAGATGATAGTCCGGTTTTTAAAGCTCCAGCTTAGCAGCTTATAGAGCCGCCCGGACTGAAAAACCGGAACTTCAGTCAGGCAGCCTCTGAGGCTAGCTGACCAGACTCCGGTTTAGTAGCCACTTCGTTCTATATCCATCATATCAACTGAAACAAGCCTTTAGAAGGGCAAGGTTTTTACAAGCAAGTTTTGGCTAAAACTAGACTATAGCCTGGGTTTTACGCCCAATATCTCAAACCACGTTTTTTGCCATTTAAAAAATATTTACTTTCTGAAATATTTTTTTTTACTTCTATTCAACTCACAAACATGTCCGGTGATCTCCAGGTATAATTTTTGTTTGTAAATTATTTAAACTTGGGAAATCCTCTCTTTGTTATGTATACCGATATTCCCGAATTAAACTTAAAATCGCCCACCGCTCTAATGATGAAGAAAGAAAGGATCAGATGATGTAAAGTATTTTGTAACGAAAAAACAGCAGAAATAGGCGCCATATAACTTGGCAAGTTGAATGGAGTTGAAAAAAAAATTTTAGTCACCAAATATTTTTTAAATGGCAAAAAACGTGGTTCGTGATATTGGGCGTACAACCTACAGACCTAGGCCTAAAGACGAAGGATCGTTGCGGTAGTTTTCGCGCACCTAACCGAATACGGCCCACAGCAAGCACAGAATACAAGTGCATGAATATTGTGGGTGGTATTATGATTGGTATGTCTGAGCCACTTCTGGTTTGAAAAAAAATTACTTCCGGGTCAATTGGGAATAGGGAGCATAGAATATTTCAATCTCCCATGTTTCTGGAGGAGTTTTCGAGCATTTCAGGGTATTTTCCCGCACAGCATTGTGTAACAGTGTGGAGACCCATGTTGCATGTATTTTTCATTTATACCCAAAGTCACATTAAAAGTGATCAACCAGGATCGCATGTTTTTCGTTGATTTCTCGGTCAATTGTCAACCGATTTCCATGAAATTTTGTAACAATCATATTTCAACAGAATCCTAATATCCCTGAAAATTTCGTAAAATTAAATATCGTTTTTTAAAAGTTAGATCATTTGACATGTAATAAATTGTAATTATGATGTCCTTCTATAAACCCATTAAACTAATTCTAGAATTTTACTACATGTCAAATGGTCTAACTTTTGAAATATTAATTATAATTTTGCGAAATTTTTACCGCTGTTAGGATTTAAATAGAAAAAGGCCTTTGCAAAATTTCAAGAAAATCGGTTCAGAATTGACAGTGAAATCGCCTAAAAATCATGCGATCCTGGTTAATTTGACGGCGAGTATAGTTTGTTTCCAAATGGATTTAGGCTTCCTTCCGGCGGTAGCAGGTCACTTCGTACCATGTCCACTTCGTAACCTACCACTTCGTACCACAAAAAATAATAGACCTACCAGTTCGTACCACCTCTACCTACCAGTTCGTACCACCTCTACCTACCACTTCGTACCTACCACTTCGTACCTACCACTTAGTACCACTTTTTTTAAATGTTTTATGTCGCGAGATGGAGTCTATTAGAAATCTTATAATAATAACAGTAGATATAATAATAACAATAACAATATTGAATATATATTTTCTAAACTCTAACAGTAGATTCACGCTCTGGAACCTACATGCATTTGAATGACCTGTGACGTATTATAACTGAGCAGAGTTGTGAAGGGAGTATCACCTCGGAGAAGGTGAAGGTGTGAAAGTGACGAAAGGCAATTGGATTTTAAAAGTGTTGATTATAAAATTACAATAATTAAATACAGACAAAGCCACCTCAAGTGTGTGGACATTACTCATATTAGTGTAATTTGAGACGAAATATTTGCACCAATAACAGTGACTTAATCGCCTGAAAAATGAATTAATAATGACTATAGTAGTGATTAGCGGTGAAATGGTTTATCTTTTAGGTTCATTTCTCGAAATGTAGGGCAGGTTTTCATATGGCACTTCACATAGATAATTATATAGCACTAATATTGAGCATGTTGAAGGCCTACATTATAAACGTTTTATTATAATTTATAACACATGATTATCGGGAAAAACTAACGGCTTAAACGTGATGTAAAAAAGATTGAAGATGGAAGAGTGCCGAGCTCATCTTGTGATGTATGCTAAATTCTATTTTCAAATTGATTAATTAATTAGGCCTCTAAATCGGTCTCTCTCTACATATCCAAAGGGTGCCAGCCGTGCGAGAATTAGCGGCTTAAGCGATGCAAAGGTGTGTTTTCCTAACAATGCCTGTGGCAATTATCGCCAACACCTGCACTGATTATAGTAATGGGATTAGACTGTTGACGTTCTAGAGCCAAATACAGTGCGTCTGACATTTTTTTTAAATAACATTTCTATTTTGATACAGTTTTTCTGCTATCAGCTAGTAAGGAGTATATTATCAACTGATTATGAGTAAAATATTTCTCCTTGTTGAAATTATTTAAGTGCTACGTACAATATTTACCAAACAGTAAATTATAAACATAAATTTTATCAAGCGTGCGCTTTATCACTTCGATTACCATTTTATAATTATAAGGTGTTTTATAATAAAGTAAGACATGTTATCTTTTTTGTGGTTTATTCAACTTCATATAATAAACTGTTGTAGAGTTAGTCCACGAAGAGGTAAGTGACAGCCTATAAAACCCTTAAATCGCTAAGCGCGACTATTGTAATGTTCACCCACTTGAAGTTGTGGGTTGCGGTAGCAAGACACAACTTTAAGTGGGGGAAGATTTAAAATATTTAATTTAGCGGTTGAGGAGTTAACATGGTTAAGCTGTCATATCAGCTTGCAAAGGTGAGTTGTGAATTACTCCCACTGATACCCTACCTGTTAGGGATTAGCTCCGAGCCATAGGTGTTGTGAGTGATAGCTGACGCTGTCATCGGCTTGCACGGGGGAACAAAGGCCTACCTGTAGAAATCGTGTAGACCTAGTAATCGATCATCAAATGCGATGTAAAAAATATAATATCGTAAAAAAGTCGTAATTTATATGATGTAGGCTACTAAATAAAGTATTGATGCAATATATTGAAATACACACAGCAATACATGACATCGACAAATACATATATATAGCATAAGAAACCTGTCTAAATAATTAAGACAAAGACATATATTTATTTCTGATTATTCTGAAGAATTGCAGAATGTAATCCATACATATACATATATTGCATATAGCTTAACAAACTTGTCTACTGATTAAGAAAAAAACCATATATATTTTTATGGTACGAAGTGGTAGGTACGATGGTACGAACTGGTAGCTTTCTGGTACGAAGTGGTAGGTACGTTGGTACGAACTGGTAGTTTTTTGGTACGAAGTGGTAGGTTACGAAGTGGGCATGGTACGAAGTGTCTAGAAACCCTTTCCGGCACATGTCTGTTTTTATTTCAACTTGATACAACATTGTTTGAAAAAAAATAGAAGAAAGTGTAATTTTACTGATTTTAGAAGTTTTAGAAGTAAAAAAGATCTGCATATTTCAGGACTTAAAATAAAAAGGGACTATTTTAATGGCGGATGAAAAAAAGTTTGCCGCGAAACGCCGCAATTTATACATACACAGCATTAAAACACCTGTCAACAACCGAAAATCGGAACAAGATAAAAATTTACAAAACCCTATAAAAACAAACGAGGTGCGCGAAAATACTACCTGCGCGAAAATACCCTGAGGGCCTCCACCTCCCAATAGTACATAGGCCTACATACTGCATATGCCATTGATCGGCTTGCTCCAGGGTAGTAAACAAACTATTTTCAACCTGATTAATACTATAATAGATCCTATTTAATAATTTATTCGAAGGAAAGTCTCAAGACTTAAATATCATGGATATGTCCGTCCAAAGATACGTCCCACGATTTTGTATGGGGTCAATCTGTGGCTGAAAACTGTTTCAGCCACAAATTATAAGTCATAACATGTGTAGGAGAACGATAATATGGGAGAATACTAGGCTTCCTTCATTACGTATGGATTGGGCGATAATATGTGAACAATGATTATTTTATGTTTGCTCAACTCTGTCAAAATAGCCCTCTAGTCTAGATTAAATAGGCTGGGTATAGACCTTTTAATAAAATAAAACCTAGGTCTAGGATAAGATGTAAGTCGAATAGAGTCTAGACTAGATCTAGTCTTTTTCATTCATTGTTCCATACATGATTTGAGCAAGACGTTTGTTTGTTTGTTTGTTTGTTTAGGTTAGCTAGCCCGCATGCAGGCTGCCCGGGCCTTCCGATAATTTGCTCGCCCCCGATTCATTCCCAGCTGTTGTCGTCTCACCACACATAATACCCGTCCCATAGACCTACATGTATTATGACCCATACGCTCAGGCCTCCCAGCACTCCTAAAATGGGGAAATGTAAATAACCCTATATATCATTTTAACCATCCTGCTGTTCTCTTTCAAAATAAAAAATAAAAAAGGTATGTGAATCTGCTTGCTCTCCTGCTATTTCAGCCTAGAATAAGCTCTTGCCCCACTCTCCCCCGGGCGACCTAGAAAAAAATTGACTTCGTTTTTTAGAAGAGGCTTGTTACAGCCAGCGCAAAAAGAGACTAACTTTCTTATTCCTAAACTTTATAATGATATGCGCGAATGAATTTGTGTGGTGAGACCTTAAGGGAAATAAACATGTTTATGGAATATTTTTTTCCAAGTGAGCTAGAAAATACATCCTATTCTGAAATCGAAAAAGAAAACCTTGTCCAATTCCGATGAGCAGAAGGCACACAAACGCAAAATGAAATTCCCCTGTTTATTACTAGATCTCGAGAAATGGCCCGTTTTTCGATATTAGGCCTACAACATAATTTTCCATTTTCATGAAGCATCTGTATGGAATTGTCTATTTTTCAGAGACTCGTCTTGAAATTGGGCAATGAATGATTTTATTTCTTCAGAATAGTGATGACATTATTGTCAGGATCTAATTGTGCTTTAATACCTTAGTCCTTGCCCTGTGTACCACTTATAAATTCATTTGGTGGGATCTCCCTGTCAGCTGTCGAACAAAAGCTTTGCACTAGGATCCTTCTTATCGATTGCCACGACACAGACATCACCGGTCATCAGTAGCCATGTAGCAAGAGAAACCTTGTATTACATTTTTGTATTTGTTTCGATTGCAAAATAAAATATGTTTATACAAAAAAAAAAAAAAAAAAAAAAAAGTAGGCCCAGATAACACCTTGGAGTGTGTGGCCTGGGGTCATCAACTAATGGTGTGGCCTGGGGCCATCAAATTAAAGTCTGTGGCCTGGGGCAATCTATTTTAAGTAGGCTATGTGGCCTGGGGCCATCAACTGATAATGTGTGGCCTGGGGCCATCACCTTAAAGTGTGTGGCCTGGGGCCATCTATTTGAAGTGTGTGGCCTGGGGCCATCTACGTATCAGGTGTGTGGCCTGGGGCCATCTAAGCATGATTTATTAAAGCTTGAGTAATCTTAATTTGGATGGCCCCACGCCACACACATGGTTTCACAACCCTAAATAGGCCAAAATCCAGGGAGGTGTCTACTAATGATGGAATCATCACACAAAATATTTTTAATGCGGCTGTTCCAACCTCTAGTGAAACATAGTAAAATATATAGAAGTCATAATTTTGTGAATATTTAATAAGCACACGTTATCGTCTTTGTCATGGATATCAGATATTTAACTGTTTGATAATAAGCTCTCAGGGATACAGTGGGTTAAATGATGTGTGTCTCTTCTGTGAAAGAGAGTACGGACATTAGCCCAATTTGAAAAGCAGTGATCTTTTTCCACGCCAGGGGGCGTAGCTCAAAATCTGTCTGGTAAGCATACCCATAGCAGGCCTGTTTTCGAACAAGGACATCTCAAGCTTTATCCTGATATGTCACACTAAATATCTAATAGGGTTGAAAGTGGTGAAATGGGCCTGCGGAATTGAGGCAGTTTACATGTGTTTCAATGGGACTGGCATTTGGGGTGGTGAGACCACATTGGAATTGATGGTGTAGTAAAATATCGATTCGAAAGTAGTTCTCAGTTTAGAAGATGGCCCTGGGCCCTAGTTGAGAGTAGAATAACAATGACTGGGATCATAGTTGCCTGGCGAGCCCTGCCAATTTCATTTATGGCCGGGTATAGGTCAAGGTTCTTAGTCACGTGACCTTCATGCCTGTGCTATTGGGGCTGGTGAATAATTTTCTGGGTCAAGTCATAGGAAATTTATGCGTCAGAGGGGAAATACAATACTGTGCACAACTCTTCATCCTGGGCAGTGACCTTTCAAAAATGTCTGAATTCGGGGATTACCCTATTTTCATCTAAAAATAGCAACAAGTCACAAACATTGGCCACTGGGGCATACCAGAGGCTACTCTGGTTCCCAGAGCCACACTACGCTGCGTGGCCGAGCTTCATGTAGCCTCTGGTATGACCCAGTGGCGAATGTTTGTGACTGGTTGCTATTTTTAGATGAAAATAGGGTAATCCCCGAATTCAGACATTTTTGAAAGTTCACTTCCTGGGATGTGGATGTGGAGTTGTTCACAGTATTGTATTTCCCCTCCAACGCATTTCCTATGACTTGACCCAGAAAATTATTCACAGGCCTCAATAGCACAGGCATGACGGTCAAGTGACTAAGAACCTTGGCCAATACCAGGCCATAAATAAAATAGGCCGGGCTCCCTAGGCAAACCAGAAGCTACATGAAGCTAGGCCACTCCAAGTAGTGTGGCTCTGGGATCCAGAGTAGGGATGGCCATGCATTCACTGATTCATGTAAGGAGTGGGGTCTTTCGCCTCCCCATTGGGGTAATCAATAAATCCAATCAGTAAGCTATAAATAGATCCACCACGATCGTGTTTGAACTGGAATAAAACAGCAATTTGATTAGGTCTGTTATATTCGTGGAAAGTTGTTTTTATTCCATTATTACAGTATTAATAAGTGTGTAGTCCTATAGATGTAATGTATGCGACTTGAAGTGGGTAATTTATGCACACACGAACAGTACATTTTACCAATTTTTAAAACCCCTGCTAGCATATTCCTAGCATTGCTTTATTAATGAAAAGACGCTCAGCTCGCATATTATAGGTGAATGAGCGCTAAGTAGATATGTGGCGCCGCCAACAGGATGGGGGCTGCGTTCCCTACCGATTTCATCTGTGCTGATTCTGGCTGGGAGAGATCAGGGCTGACGAGCACTGCTTTTGCCAAGCCTACCGAAGCTACCATTTCGCGCGCTTTTCCCCACTCTCCACCCAGACAGCAAAGCGAGTGGACATCTCCCTCCGCCGAGCGCCGAACAGGCCAACATTGCCGGTCTCATTCCCCGTCGTGAGCAGTGCATAGCGAATTGATATTGCCAGATTATCTACAATAAATGAAAGAATGAGCTTCATACAGCTACACTGGTTTCAACCTTACCTTGACGAGGACACCAATAACGAGATCGCCTAGTCACGTTGAGAAGGGAGAAAGAAGAATATTTCACGGAAAACCACACACAAGATTAGCTAACGTTAGCGGGGTTCGAATCCACGGGACGCATGCATGACAGACAAGGGAAACAGGCGCTCTATCACTGCCCATGTCCCCTTCAGGCTTCTCTAGCTCGCATAGGTCTACTCTTCAGCCTTATTTTAGCTGTAGGGGAAAACCGGGCTAGTTTTTATTTTTTGCCCTGGTCTCATATAGTTTTTTATCGTCATAAATGTAATATATACCCAGCAATAGCAGGGTCGTGTCAAAGAGGTTTTTGGTTTGCCGGGAAAACTGACTACCTCTGATCAGGATTTGTTCAGTCTTTGTGGACATGTCTGCTATTCACACCTTCTATGTATGAGGGGGCCTACCAGTAGGCCTAGGCCTACTTCACTGCCAATATTTTATGAACATTGGTTATCACAATATAGTTAATTATAACATAGTAAGGTGACTGGTCATGGCAGTCTAGGGGGGGGGGGGGTAGGCTTATATCCATAAGGTCAGAATATATCTATGAGCAAAAGAGAGGGTGCATATGGATTGAAAAACGAACCGAACGAATGGCGAATCGCCTGTTCTTAGGGTTCGAACATCGAGGATTGCAGTTTATAAATAGTGTAAAAAACTAACCTAAAAAAAAAGATAATTTTATCTATATCTACATCTTTTTTCCCTTTTAAAAGTGAATAGTGAGGCAAAAAGATGGGTAAAAAGTGACCCATGTGCACCCTCAAAAGAGTGGCCCCTGTACGTATTCTTGTGTGGAAATCATATATGCTGCTCTTATACATTAGCCTACTGTGACAGCAGTAGGAAAGACCGGGGCCTATATGAACAATTTTTACGTTTCGTGAAATAAGATGACTATATGGTACTGGTTATGATAAATAATAGACACTCTCAGCCTTAAGGGATATAAACTAATACATTTCATTCAACTATTACACATGAGCCAAATATATATTATAGTTGCAAAGTCAATAGCTATAAGGACCATATTTTGACCTCTGGTAGAGTGTTGACCCCAATGTTCCCAATGTGTGAGGTAGCACCCTAGTCCGAATCATGTAGAATTAGCTCGAATTTAAATTGAAATTTTAAAAAATATCCCTTATAATGAAATTGCACGAGGCTCTTAAGAATTGAACAGGGTTCACAACAATCTGGGGCTGGTTGAATGATCCAAAACGTGTGAAATGACAAAGTTTTTAACTTATTAATAGACACTAATAAAAAATCCTAGAGATATGAAACTCTGTAGGGTGGTAGTCCAGAACATGTTTAATTTGCTCGTAATCAAATTGGAATTTCAACAGATAATTCGCATAGTAAGAATCGAACCGAGTTCACAATAACCTGGGAGTGACCGAATGATCCAAGACGTTTGAAATGATCAAGTTTTGAAGTTTTTTTTATAGACGCCTATGAAAATCATAGGGCTATGCAACTCTGTAGGGTGGTAGTCAAGATAACGAACAATCATATCAAATTTAAGTTCGAATTTTACTAAATTTTCCTCATAATGAAACTACGCAAAGCTCTGAGAAATTGAAAAGCCTGGGTTCACAAAACCCTGGGACTGAATGAATGATGCAAGACGTGTTAAATGACCAAGTTTTAAACCTTTCCCATAGACGCCTATTAAAATCCTAGGGCTATGCAAGATCAACAAAGTCTGTAGCGATCTGGAACATTTCGCTACAGACATCTCAGCTCTCACAATGCAACCACAACCATTATTTTATATTCTTTATCAGTTGTTTCTTGACTATTACGGGGGTGAAGTTTTTTTTAAATTTATTTTTACAATTATTTTTTGTAATTTTTGGTAAGTTTTTATTCTTGTAGTTTTTATTTTTATATTTTTTTAATTTTGCCGATTTTATTTTATAAGTTTCTATTTTTTGTAAGTTTTGTTTATGATTATTTTTTTGTAAGATTTTTTTTACAATCTACATTTTTTTTTTATTCTCCAATTTATTTTGTATGTTTGCAATTTTTTATCCTGTAAGCTGTTTTATTTTTACATGGTATTTATTTTTGCAAAGGTTTTATTTCGGTATGGTTTTATATTTTTATAACTTTTATTTTTTTCATTTTTATTTTTTTCATTTTTTTTGAAAAAAATTTCTAAGTTTTATTGTAAGTTCTAGTGTTTACATCACACTGATGTGATCGAACTTATTTTGTGAAGTTCCATCAATATTATGTTTCATGTCGTCAGAGTAATATTAAGTTTGATGTCATCAGAGTAATATCATTTTTGTTGGTATCAGATAAAATAAGATGCACATACATTTTTAGATAAAGTGTGTTGCATAATAGTTGAATGTATTAGTTTAGCTGTAATCATAAAAAAATGAGAAGATAATACAATATTTGATGCGTACATGTGTTGTACTGTTGGATGTATGAAAAAGTGTTGTATATCTACATTAAGGAAAGTGTGCTTAAGATACTATGACTTGCAAAGCTAATGAGTGAATACAATGTTAGACACGTATACGTGGTGTATAGTAGTCGAATATATGCTAAAGCAAACGCAATTAACTTTAAATGTGTAAAAACATCACATTGTATGTGCTACATGTAAGAAAATGTGTTTAAAATATTAGGAGTTTTTAAAACTACTAAGTAAATACATTGATAGATACGTACACATCGTACACATCGTATAAATTAGTCAAATGTATTGCCCAACTACGTATAAAATACTTTAATGTATGACAAATTTAACATAGTGTGTATCACTTGTGAGAAGGTGTGCTTAAAAAATACGCATAACATATTGTGAATACAAGGTACATGAACATGGTGTCTAAGAGTCGAATATATGCCAAAAGCGCACATAATTTAGTTTAGGATGTGTAAATACATCACCTTGTGTGTATTACCTGATTACTTAGACAAATGGTTTGTTATATACATACGCATATGTGTTTAAGTTATTGTGTTTCGTAAAACTAAGGAGTGACTACATTGATAAATACTCACACATCGTATGAATTTGTCGAATGTAATGGATTACTACACATAACTTACTTTAATGTATTACATTTTATATGACATTGTGTGTATCACTTAAGTATGATAAAAGTATGGTATTATCGAGAAAGTGTAACGTAATAGAACATGCAAAATAAATGGTGCATACATCGATATATACGTGCACAATATGTTTGAGTTTTTTATTTCCATTTTCTTTTTAAAACAGTTTAATTATTACCTTCACTGATGTGATGTGTTCATCACAATGTAATACACCATTTCATATGGAATCAAAGTTCGTGTAATGTATAAGTATCAGTCAATGTTGCGTTATCTATTACATGCCGCACCTATTTGAGTATCATTTACTTAGTAGGTGACACACCATCGTGTCAACATGGTTGTTATTATTGATAAGACATTCAAATACCTCTGGTCTGTGTAGAATTAGGATAATCCTAAAATATCAAAGAATAAAAATAATATGTTGCGACTCTCCCCATTCCTTTTACTACATGTATATTACCCAACTCTCGGAGAATTGAAATGATTACAGACAATGTATATATATCGAACAATTATTACAAATGTATACACATACAATTATTTAATACATTTTATTAGTTATAAACATCACCCCCTAGAAATGATACAAACTAAAAAATACACGTTTTAACGGCCTATGGTTAAGTTGATTTACTTAAAGAACGAAAATATGTAATAAAGTGATACATGATTTAAGAAAGGGTTGTATATGATATTACATGTATAAATAATAGCTTAATTTGTACGACATCAATGTAGGTTATGCTAGTCAGTGATATGTATGCGAAATAATGGAAGTGTGTGGTTCATATGACGCTCAGTGGTTGTGCATAACTGAATGAACGGGGTGTTTATTTTTGTATATATGTAAGTGTATATCCATACCCATAGTGTGGTTTTACAATGAAAACAACGGATTTAATGAATAGTCTATAAGAGTAAGGGTTTGACTGACTGTTCTTCAACATCAGAGTCTGTTCGATGGCTATTGTGCATAATAATACAGATATGTCAGACCACACTATCTGTATGGTTACAAATTGATTTTGACACCGATGCCACTGGTTGTGTTGCTCCGGCATCAGGTGGAGCGTTGGCTATGTGTATCGTGTTTGTCCTGGCTGACTGGACTTGATTTGATAGTAGTCAGAACTGTAGACATCTGACTAGTATAAGGTATTGGACTGGCCTGGAATATTCAGTGTGTATTTCGCTCCTGGTATATATATAAAAAGAGTAGAAATAACAATAATTTTTTTCTAATTGTGCGGGAATAACTTTTCAGCCTTGGCACAGTATATATGGAATTTTAAAAATATCGGAACAAAATGTAGACAAGTGTTTTACCATGAGGGCTGGCCGGTAATGCTGCTAATTATGAAACAACAAATGAGGATTGAGCTGAATTCATGCTGGAAAGTGGAGGACAGCCTAAATTGCTAACTATACAGGGGTGGGCAGGCGGAATGAGTCCTGTCGCCACAAATGGCTATTTTTAGGTGCTCTGAATGGTCATTTTTTAATATTTACATTACAGATATTTGGCTTCTGTCGCAACATGTGGCGATGTGGCGACCACTTGCCCACCTCTGCTATAGTCGCCGTCAAATTAAAAATGATCAACCAGGATCGCATGATTTTCGGCGATTTCTCCGTCAATTTTGAACCGATTTCCCCTGAAATTTTGCAGAGGCCATTTTCTAATAAAATCCTACCAGGGGTAAAAAATTCGCAAAATTATATTTAATATTTCAAAAGTTAGACAATTTGGCATGTAATAAAATTCTAAAATTAGTTTAATGGGGTTAAAGAGGAACGTCGTAATCTCAATTTATTACATGTCAAATGGTCTCACTTTTGAAATGCGCTATATAATTTCACGAAATTTTCAGGGCTGTTAGGATTTGAATAGAAAATGGCCTTTGCAAAATTTGAAGAAAATCGGCTTAGAATTGACGGAGAAATCGCTGAAAATCATGCGATCCTGGTTAATTTGACGGCGAGTAGGGTGCGTCACAAATGAGACTAAAATCGGTTACATTTCCTGGCATAAAAAATATATCTCTTTTATTGTGCGACTAGATATTGTCATTTTCAGTGGCATTAGAAGGCTAAAAGGTGCCGTTTAGTAGCAATCACTCTTAAAATCAATCATTTTAGTCGCATGCGACCGGCAATGTCGAGCACTGCTAGCTATACAGGCTGACCATTTATTGTCACTAATTTCTGTCAATTCACTTTCTACTATGTACAGAAAATGGCTTTCTTCTTTAACGCTCAGATTTGAATTATTTAAAACATCTTTTATTTGATTAGTCCAACTGTTTGCAATACTCCTATTTAGCATCATGTTATATACCTTCTTCACATACCTAAAATCATTTATTTTTAGAATTTTCTGCCGATAACTAATGCTACAGACAGTACTTCTTATATACAATTTGTGACTGCCAGTATCACCACTTAAGTGTCTAAAAGATTTATCTATCTTAGCTACTGCAGATCGGGCCCTTGTGGCTAAACGGTTTTGAATACAGATTGAGCTTAGGCAAGTTGACATGACAATACCCAAATATGTATATTCTGACACAACGTTAAGATCAGTTGTACCAATATGCCATTTTTCGTTTGCAGCCAAGTGACCTCCATTACGAGACACAACAATGTTTGATTTGCCTGCATGTACTTCCAGGCCAAGGATACATGTACATTATATAAATAAATTATCTTACATTGCATACCATACACTGTGTCCGCTATGAGGACGATATCATCTACAAATAGTAAAATAGACAATTCAATAATATCAGTATGTAACTGTATAGCGTGACCACCATGCCGACAAGCTTCATTTGTTACTACTTTAATGATATATGAAAATAATATGGGACTTAATATACAACCCTGCTGTAGACTCTTTGAACAATTTAGATATTTTGTAGTTCCAATATCACTACGAACACAACTCACCACTTAACTGTATATTGATTTCAGAACAGCGAACATTTTATCGTCTATACCATTTTGTTCAAGTATTTCCCACAGAGCGTTCCTATTAATGGAGTCAAGTGCTTTCTCTTAATCATTAAATGCAACATATAATTGTTTTTTTTCTGTTTAGACAATTTCCAATAAGATAATGTAGAATAAATACGTTGTCTACGGCGGCATATCCTTTTCGAAAACTTCTTGCTCTTCTAAAATAAAAAAATTTGTCACTAGCCCATGTTTTTTTTTATTTAAGACACCTGTAAATATTTTACTAAAAACACTTGTTAAAGATATACCCAGGTAGTTTTCAGGCAAGTTAACGCAACCTTTTTATGAATAGGCACAATTGTAGAGCGACGCCACGCTGCTTGGAATATCCCACTATCGTACATAGTGTTGAAAAGATTGACCAAATATTTGTTAGGCAGCTTAGAGAATATTTAAATATTTCACTGACCAAACCATCAGGTCCCGTCGATTTTATTATTTTTAATACTTTTGATATTTTTTCTTCTGTAATTTCGTTATTTATACTTGAGGTTGGATCAAGATGATAGTTAATATTGCTAAGCAAATCTTGAAAGACGGTTCTTCAGTATTATGAGCATCATTGTGAGTGACGGGGTTAAACAGGCCGGAAAAATAAATAGGTCTATTCCAATCGTCTAATGAAATTGTATTATTTATTCTACGCTGAGAATTCAAATTACGTAACTGTCGCTAAAACGTGTTAGAATCTCCAAAGCTGTCATTTAATTTTTGAGCACTGCTTTTACAATATGTCTTTTTCTTAGATCGTATTAGCCCTTAATTTTGTATGTCTTTCTATGATTCAAATAAGACATCTTATCGTTTTCAGTGTTTGATTTTCTGTACATACGTAAAAAGTGTCTTAATTTTCTTTTAGCATGAGAACATACTTTATCAAACCAAGGTGATTTCCGCGATTTACGTTTAGCTCCTGTGGAAGACTGTAAAAATTGCGATGCTTCTATATAATTTGCTGAAATGCTTTATGTTACATTATTTATGTCAATAGGTTGGTTATCAAAACCTTCATTGATATTTTCACGATTCAAATAGGTTAGTATCTTCTTAGTATATACAGGTATACACTCTGTCATCCACGTGTATCTGTTTACTGTTTTCACATTTAAACATTTATCAGTGCTAGTAGCGGTATCAGACATAGTAAAAAAATTGCATTTTAGGATTTTAAATAGGCATATGTGATGCTAAGACATTATTTTCAATTTTTACAGATTTAAATATGTCTACAATATTGTTAAAACAAATAACATAGTCTACAACACTGCTGCCATGTACTGAAATATTTGTGAATTCACCAGAGATACCGTCTGGAGTTGAACCGCTTAAGATATAGAAGTATAGTGCAGAACATAATGATAAAAGTGATCTCCCAAAGGAATTGATTTTCGTATCCTTTAAAAACCGTATCTCATCGAAAATGTTTGTTGACATGTCCTGAAAATCTGTGTTGTGCAATACATTAAATAGGCCTGTTCTAGAGTTCAAATCACAACAAAGTATCATGATCTACTAAAATTTCTAACAATGCTTGCTGTAGTAAACTATCTCATCGGAGCCATCTTTATTGTCATAAAATATCGAACCTGTGGGTGGAATATATAGGCTACAGACACAAACAAAATATTGCGATGTGTACCAAACACTGTTTTGTCAACTTTAAAAGCTACGTACTGCATTACTACACGATATATGTAACTGTTTAAACCAACTCGAAATATTTTGTTTAATCAGACAGACGGTACCACCTGACCTTCGTCCATGCCTAGACAACTTTAGTGCTGGAGCTATGTAACACTCATAACCAGGAAAATATACAGTGAGGTCTATGTTGTCAACAAAAGTTTCAAAAAGACATACAATAATAAACTTACTGATGTAATCAATGAACTGTGGGTCGTCAAGTTTATTTATTATCCCGTCAATATTCCAACTGACAAAAGTAAAGTTCACCTCATTTTTATTTCAATAACCACGTTTTATAAATTAAGACTTTGGCCTATCTCTCATTCCGGTAAAGTAAAATTTGAATATAACCATTTTATACAATTGTTAGCTATGTCATACGTGTAAGCAGTTTGCTTTCCATCTCCGTTAACTAGAATAAGTTTATCATGCGAGTCATGCGAAGATTTGAAGCCGGCCTCTTTGCATTTCCTTAACTTGTCTTTCTAGGTGGGCTGGTCTGGGTAGTCCGCACACTCTTTTTATCTATTTCGAGTTTACTGCAAAAAGTATCTTTTAATAAAGTTTCAGATTGGTCCCATGTTTCTTCTGGAGTTTCGGGGACATCCCTGACTATTATGTTGTTTCCACTGCTTTGTCCCTCTAGGCTGTCCAGTTTTCGTTACGAAAATGTTATTATCTCTCTGTAATTCATTGACTGTCTGTTTTAAGGAAATTAACTCCTCCTTTTGTGCAGCTACATATGTCTTTAAATCTGCTAGTTTTGTACTCACATCTGTCCGAAAATCACGGATTTCAGACATAATGTCTTTAAGGCTTGGTTGGTGTGGTAAGCTATCGTCAGTATAGCTCTTGTTCTGTATTGTTTTGCGTGGTTCATCTTGACCTGCAGCTCCCGTGGGGCCCGGATTCATCTCTATATCGCCCGAGCGTGAAATTGAATGAAAATGTGAAAATGAATACTGGTAGTCCACTTATTTCTGCACTCGGTCATCTCGATTGCTCTGTTCTCTGTACATACCATGTTGTGATTCGTTACAATGGGTCTGTTTATGAGTGTCAATTGATCCGTGTACAGCGATGCACACACCAGGAAGAGTAGTACCAGGGAAGTGTAAAGAGAGGAGAGTCAACTTCTTTGCCGCGGCGATCCCGATGCTGTTTTCGCCACAAATTTTACGAGGGGTCTTTAGCCACAATCTCCAGGATCGTGCCCCTCACCCTCTCCTATCTGATGAGATCAGCCAATTAAAAAATCCTCAGGATAGGAGATCTATCTCCATCAATCGCCAAGTTGAAATAATAATATATATATATCATTACGCAAATTCATATCCTATGTACCGTATCCCGGCGCATAAACGTGCATGCACTTATATTTGAAGATGCACTTAATTTTTTGAAAACAAGTGCATGCACTTTTATTCGAACACAACAAATATTTCAAGAGAAACGACATGCACTTATATGCGAATATGAAATGACCTTGGCAAAACTATCGCAACATATATGAAAAAAAATAAAACATATGTTTATTTATTTTGCACCACTAATGGTATAGCCTAATTTATACATTACTATATTATTATCATACTATTATTTAGCACGGCATAACTTTATGCATTACATAAGAAACAACATAAAGTATTTTCATATAGGCCTATTATTTGATAGTAAATCAGTCAGGCATAAATAGCCGTCCCACCTTACACTCTTGTCATCACTATCATCTCAGCTGTTGTCAATATATTGTCAATAACTGTGATCAGATGCGTTCGCACCCTTACGGGGGATGAGGAGTGCACACTTATTGCTATCAAAACATATATACCGTTCTCGTTAAACATGTCAAATGAGCGCTGGACGATATAGTGATGTAATTGTCCAGTTCAGACAAGAAGTCATTCACCATGGTGGTTTAGAAATCGACTTAGCAAGTTGTTTGTTTTGATGAGCTTAGAATGGGGATAATTTAACATGGGATCAGCTAGAATTAATTTCTTCAGGTCTGTAAATATGCATCATATAAAATGTATAAAATACAAATCTGATTATAACATTTTTTCTAGTGTGAATTATCGCAAACCTGAATCTTTAAAGACACAAATCTTTGACAGAATTGTTTAAAGTATCATCGTGAGCGAGAATAAGGTGCACTTATATTTCGAAAGCAAGTGCATGCACTTAGTTGTCGAAAACAAGTGCATGCACTTATATTCGAACATAAAATAATTTCAAAGCATCCCTAAAACATGCGATTTTTACTTATAGGCGCATGCACGTTTATGTGCGGGGATTCGGTAAATGGGCGATGCATGGCATCACCCTTTATTTTCCATTGATGTTGAAATCGGAGAAACATTTCAATAATAAATAAAACAATAATAGGATAATTACACATTAAGTACCACAAAACTGTTTGTATACGGCATCAATTATCAAATAGGTGTTTTTTCAAGTAATAATATTGCAAATCCATCTGAAGCTAGAAATTGTCTCGGCAATTTCATAGGGAAGACGGTCAGGTCAACTACTGATAACACGAGGTCAATGGGTGTGAAATTCGCAAAAATAGGGGCAGTTTGAGGCCCAGGCAAAAACAGCATCAGCGGACACAGTGGGAGTCCATGAGCGTCCTAATTAAAAGTCGTAAAAAATTCGTCCCCACCTCTGTATAGTTTGACAGGGAGGAGGACTCCCTCTAAGATAAAATCTAAATGCTATTTTAATAGATTTTCGAAGTTTATTCTCCTCTCTTTACACCTCCCTGGTAGTACGAATCTCAGACCATGGCAAAAAATGGAGCCTATGACGTACCCATGCATACACCTCTTGATATTGTTGTGAGTGGAAAAGAAATTTCCAATGCGACATCCCCATAAGTTTAGATCGATTCCCATATTCACCAAGATGTTATCTGTACCTTTAAATGTATAAATGTATCTTAGATAGCTAGGTGTACAATAATCATAAATTTGCACCATTTTTATGACTCTGAATTAAATATGACTTTCTGTATACATATACATACACATATACATGTCTAAAGAAGCGACTGAGCCAACCGTTCTTATGACATAGTCCACAACTTATTCGGAGATGTTTTAAGATAAGTTTTGTGTCCATTTTACCGTCAGATAATCTATTTTAGACGTATACCAAACCAAGTAGACAAGAAAAATCCTAAAGTAAAATGTTTGAGATAAAGAGATTAATTATTAGCTATGAAAATGTGAAAACAGATCTACTATTGTCAGCAGGACCTCTTCTGATGCCATGGGCGAATAGATCATTTGCTCATGCATTGGAAGGTGGCATTTTTGTCAAACCTACATGGAATGTTATCATGCATGATGTGCCTAATTTTTATTCTCCTCCTCTCTCCACCTTATAAAATTGGAGCTTTTATATTTTAGTCAGATAGAGCCTTGTCATTCTACCTTCTTTTCATTCACCACCATCTTTCAACGGGAAATTTATTCACATGCCAATCTCCAATTTAAGTTATGTAATCAGGCACATCGCTGTGTCAACATCTAGGATGGAAAACAATTAATGTTTGAAGTTGCTGATTTTTACTTGGGCATTGATGTTTAAATATAGCAATGCTTAGTTATGTGCTCTTTGCTATATCCTTCTATTGTACATGCCAATATTATTGAGATAGGCTATTTGGACGTTTTTAATAAGAAAAAAAACAAAAAGTGAGATGATCTGCCTAACAAAAATTAGGCACATCATGTGACCATATTTGTTTTTGCCTGAACATTTCCTGTAAGCTTTAATAAATTACAACTGCTTCGCATTGTATTTTATTTGTCATAGGGCCTACAATACTTAAAATATTTATTTGCACAGCCCAGCTATTTTGTTGAGGTTTAAGAATTACCAATTAAAATGAGGCACATCACTTAAATTTTGAAAAAGTATTAAAAACTTGTCTGAAAAACAATTATTTGCTTAGTGTCATGTGCCACTATATGCATTTTGTCACCTTCAACATATTCAAACATTTTATTAAAAAAAATTGAAAATTTATTTTAAAACTTTTTTAGCATGTTTGTTTTTTTACATGTTTTCACAATATCCACTGGATGAAAACAAACTGTTTTGCATTAAAACCGTTATTATTATTATTTATAATAAGATTGTACAAAGTCTCCTCTAGTGAAAAATTAACAAAATTTAGCCAATTTTAGGCAAATGTACATTAGATAAATGACCCTAATCCTGCAGCCATCTGTGGTGACCTGCTTCGCAGGGCTATAGCGATTCTAGCCCCGGTGAAATGAAATAGGTTTCAGCCACAGATTGAAGGCGTACAAAATCATGGGACATTTCTTTGGACGGTCATATCTAAGACTTCTCCTTAAATAATCAGGTCAAAAATACTTCTTTTTAGAATCAGTAATATTTTAGTTACATGCCCGCATGCTCAGCTCACAGGTCGCACAGTTACTAAAATGTTATGGATATCTTTCAGACCTTAGGGTCGAGATCGCTCTCAGTCACCGCCATGTTAATTTTTGTGTAAAACAAATACTTTAAACCACGGCCTCTGAGAGGACGACATGGCTGCAGCGACTCCATGCCTCCATGGGCCGGAGAAGCGAGTATCCACCTACTTCCCCGCTCCCGTACCCCTAGAGGAGCGCGCAGCGCGAGGGCTGACGCGAGATTATGCACTAGTTCTGGTATAAACCTTATAGTGCCTCTCTCTTTTCACCTGGTGAGGTAGGTGATTGTACAAGCATTGGCAAGAAGTCCAGGAGACAAGGAACCAGGGCAGAGGCGACCAGCCACCAGAGTAAGGGCAAGGACTGACCCTTTGAGATGTGCTCTGCTTTCTGAGCAGTGTGTTTGAAACCACCATCATGAACCGTCATCGTTAGCCAACCATCCGTGCCCGCCGTGCCATCACCCAAGCTAGCAATGTAATGATAGAGAGCTCATTGCTTAGGACCAGAATCCGTCTCCTTCAGTGCTATGATTGAAAGCCCACTGCCTTATGTGTCTCACAAAACGGCTCCTTTCAGAGCCCCTGTTCTCTGTGGGAACAGGAGTTCAGGAGTTCAACCGATATCCGGCAACCGTCAACCGTGTTCTTGTCTTATGCAGTGGAGTGATAGGGAACTCCCTGCTTTTGGTATGTCACACCGAATGGCGCCCCCCAGAGCCCCTGTTCTATGAGGGAACAGGAGCTCAACCGTTATCCGTCAACCGTCAACCGTGTTTAAGCGTCAGCCTGGATTGCAGCCAGCAATTGATCCAGAATTGTATTAGAGCCTGATCGTTTTTGAACGATCTCATGATTCAACACCAGATCCTTTAAACACTGTGTGTTTTCAAGTGATCTAAATGTTTTAACCGCCAGTGCTGTCATCCTAGTTTTGATCATAGGGACGTTAGTGAGGTCATGCAGATCTATTGTTCTCATTCTGTCCAGGTAGGTTACACCAAGTGCTAGTCTCAGGCACTTGTTTTGAAAGATCTGCATTTCCTTCACTTGTGATTCCCTTAAAGCTCCAGTTATCAGTGAACCATATTCAAGGACAGGGCGTATAAAGCACTTGTAGGCTTTTAAGATGGTATATGGTCTGGCGCCCCAGTTTGTCCCTTTGAGCAACTTCAACAGGTTCAGTCGCCTGTAGACCTTTGTCATTAGGTCTTTCATATGGTCTTTGAAGCTAAGCCTTCGATCAAATAGGATTCCAAGCAGTTTGGCTGTTTGATCCCGTACCCCCTCCCACCTTCTAATTTTTATATCTACTTTACTTCCCCGGGGAGGGGGGGGGGACAAGGGGTGAACTTGCAACCGTTTTCGCTGCGCGGGCGGTGTGGATGAGCTGATTGGCCAGGTGATGTGCCATATCTCGTGCACCTGCAGGGGACGCCTGGTGGAGGTGGCAGACCATGTCCACAGGACAGACACGTGGGTTCTACCCGTGGAGGTATGTTCCTCTCAGGCTCTCAGCCGATCAAATAATGCTTGTAATTTTTTTGCCGAACAGCATCCCTATATTAATATTATTCATATCATTTTAGCCTTAGCCAAATTGTGTTACTTTGGTAAAAAGGGTACAAAACATGTATAAATTATATTATCATTTTGAAACATGTTAAAGGGTATTTATTATTTATGTATTATTTATTTGTTTTATCAAACAATTACATGATATATATTAAGATATATTTATATCCACTGCAGTTATCATATAGGCCACTTATAATGTATTATACTTTAATTTCAGTTTTTATTTCAATTTTTTGTAATTTTATTCATAGATTTAAATTTTATTTATAATATCAAGTCAAAATTGGCCTATTATTTCAGCCTTGGCCAAATTTGTTTATTTCAGTAAAACTAAAAGGGTACAAAACATGTAGGGGCCTATAAGTTATATTGTCACATCATAATTATTTATCTATTATTTATGATACAGTTATATATTAATTAAATATTAAGATATATTTATATTCATTGAAGTTACTATATATGGGTAAAACCAAAAATTGGGGTAATTTTGTAGCATCAAAAATGGCAGTGAGGTGACCATCAAAGAGGAGGAAAACTACTTGATGGGTTTGGTGCACTGATCCCAATAGAGTATAAAAAAGTCACTGGCTGCGCTAGAAAATTTTTTTTCGCTTTAAAAACGTCATTTTAAAAAAGTTGCAACATCCACTTACTACTCCGTTACCAAATCCAAACCATTTCAAAAATGATGTTACTTTGCTTAGCTTCACATCACACTTTTAAACTTGATATTTTTATTGAAGCCCAATACTCAGCAATGGTACCTCAAAACTGCTAAAAATTTAAGAAAATTTGACGGGATTAACAATTTTTTTTATTTCAACTCCGTTACCAACCCCAAGAATACTCAACTCCGTTACCAAATGTTTGGCTCTACATAAATATAAACTGTATATTTTCTTAACATAACATCGATCATAAATGGGTGCTCTATTTATATGGGGACAACGAGCCATGTTTTAAAAGACTATATCATCAATCATTATGACTTTAAAACCCATAAAATTTGACAATTCACTACTCCGTTTCCTTTTCTTGGTAACGGAGTAGAGTGGAACGGAGTAGTAAAATTAAAAGCATTCTTGGGATTAATGAAAATATATGGGCAATAATTCAAAGATATATCATACGGGTGGAAATAGTCCCCATAGCAACTGTTCTAGGCATGCAAGCATAAAAACAAATTTGTTTTTATACCCAAAAGGCTAGGAACGGAGTAGTAAAAACAAAAGCATATTTTCGAACTTTTTGGTAATACCTGTTCCGAATAACTTGTCACTCAACGATATTAATTATTTCAAGGCGAAAAACCCATATAAGGCCCTTCAGTGTGTCAAACTACACTTGATATAATTTTAGTTCATGATTATTCACTTGATGGGGCATGCTACAATGATGGTAACGGAGTAGAGTGCAAATGTGGGGACATGTATATTCATCAAAATTATATATATCGATATTAATTTTAAGTCGAATTTTGATCATTGATTAGTTTAAGTGGATAATGTCTAGCCATGAAATGTAATTGTTAGAATTATATTGTGATTTTGTATCCTACAGTGAAGTTTCAAATAGTGGATTTTTTTCTGGGGACATGCCATTTTCCACGTTTCCATGACATAGAGCTCTTATAAAACCATATATATATATATATATTTTTTACAAATAATCTAAACATTATTAGGTAATAATGCTTAAACGTGAAGCTGCACCATTTATTTTCAATGTTATTATATTTAAATCAAAATGCGGACCTTTTAAGTCCTGGGGACACTAATTTTATGTAAAGTTACCCCAATTTTTGGTTTTACCCATATATATAAGTTACTATATGACTATGTATATTTTTACTTGTATGTCAGCTTGACATTTTGTTTGAAAATCAATAAAACTATTATTATATGGAACACGCACTCATTAGAGGTTGTTTCTGCACCAAATCTCCTCACTTCCCGCCGCTGCCTCACCATAGATTAACCACATATAGATGCGTCATAAACCACTGACCAATGGGCGATTCTGTCACACGGCGCACCGCAGCGCCCCCTGAGTTTAAATTGGGTCATTTCTGCTGAATTAATATGGCGCGCATAGCCATACTGCATGTACTGCCCAGGCATCTATAGCCTTTGTCACTAAACTATCCTGTAGATTCTATTATTGAAAGTTTATTGGAATGTACTCATAATTTATGACACCTACATGACCTATGGATAGACCAGCTAATCCTAAAAACATCAATATTTTGTAGATCAAGTATAAATAGGCCTCCAACACACCCAGACTACACTGTCACTCGCCTTCTCTTCTTGAAGCTAAGCCTTGACTGGTGCCAGGGTGTGCCTGGGCGGTGGTATATTCAATGTCAATGACAATAAACTCTCACTGACGTTAGAGTATTAGTATTAGCGACATAGTCCTAAACATAACCAAGATCTAGACTACACAAGTCATGTTTGTAGGCCTATAATTAGATCTAATTGTTTTCAGCAAGAAGCCAAGACTTTTCTTTTAGGCCTAGTAGGCCCAAACCTCAGATTTGGCCATTGTTAAAAGCATGTGGCCTAGACAACAGTAGGCTACCGTACCTAACCTCTTAGGCTAGACTAAAAACACACATAAACATGTCATGATAACGGGACATGCCACATGGGTCGGAGGTAGACTAATTAGGCTATTTCTAATTAAAATGTTTATTTATGTTGTAGCCTAGTAGGCCCCTATGAGTAGGTTATGTTACCTACCAGTAGCCTACATTGCTACAAGTAGATAACATTTAGACAGCCCACCTCCATATCATAATTATATGTTCAATAAATACATGTAGGCCTAAGAAAGGTTAGGCCTAGACTAGAGCTCCTGCAGTTGATTGGATAACAAAATATTACTTTGGTGGGAGGGGGAGGGGTAGGCCTAGGCTAATCATGGAAATAGACTAGACTATTTATAAAGTATAAATTATTTATAGGCATTATTGTCTAGTAGGCCTAGGCCTAATAATTTTAGTCCCTTGGAAGGCTAAAAATGAATGTTTGTTTAATTAGGTGTAGACCTAGACTATTTGAATTTGACGAGGGGGGTGGGGGTATAAAATACATGGTTTTCAATAGTTTTTTTTTCGCAGGCCAATTTAGTTTTATACATATATAAGCCTATAGCCTATATACACCCTATTTTAGGCCCTATAAGCCTAGGTCTTAACTACATGTAGCCTAGGCCACTTTTTTTTTAAATTGCATGGCTCGCATGATTCAAGATTCAGAGCAGACGGTCAAAAAAATATAAATAAAAACTTTTTATTTGATTTGTAACGGAAAACTTACACTTATTTAATCTAAAAAAAATGCATAATTTATATTTTAATTTCAATTGATATCGATGAATAGCGGTAGACTAGTCTATAGTAAAATAAAAACAACGTGAAATTTTTTATTTTATTTTTTTATTGATGTTCCATTAGGCCTATCGTGACTGGGTAATCTTGCAACAAGTTCTCGCATTACTAGGTTACATTCTAATTAGACACTGTATGCAAATAGTTATGGCGCCATTATAGACAATTTTGATTACTTTATGTCATTTAAATGGTCTACGCATAACATAGGAATGCAACCTTTTTGTTATAACCTTTTTGTTATAAAAAAATGGAAAGGTATTAGATCTACTACAGGGGCAATATTTTTCCAACATTTTCATGTAGCCTATAGCCTAAATTTCATCAAAGAAAATCTTTAGACGTTTCGAGGCCCCCTATATATATATATCTGCTTTTAACATTTATGATTGATAATAAGGTAATAAAGTGGTGTAAAAAGCATGCTTTAAAAAAATAGCCCTGGGTCAAAACGCCCACTTAGGCCTACATCCACCTATTATCAGTTCGCCGCCCTTGGCTATTTACCAACTTTCTTGAGTGATCTTGCTCATCACATGTGAAGCTTGATACTTAAAATGACCCATACTATAGGCCTAGACCTATAAGCTTATAGGCCTAGATTTTTACCTTAGGCCTATGTGTATATTGATAGCTGATGATAAAGGCTTAGGCTATTTAAAATTATCAAGGATAATAGGCCTAATGGCTTAGTGTTGTGATCCTGATAGGCATATCTATGTCAAGAAAACAATTCAGTCTGATCCTAGCTATACTCTTCAGTTTGCCGCCCTTGGCTTTTTGCCAAATTTCTGGATTGGTTAGGCCTATATGTGAAGTTTCAAATTTTGGTAAGGCACCTAATTTCGATTCACCAAAATGTCAAATTTACACACACACCTCCTCTTTTGGAACGCAATTGATCTGCTCATTCAAGGATAAACTTTCAAACTATATTATTACCGTAAATAATGCGTAGGCCTATATTAAAATGTGATAATGAGCGACATTGCCAATGATTTCAGGGCGGAATAACTTTTAAATTTTTAGTTCACTGTTAACTAGGCCTAGATTTTGATTAAAAGAATAACAAGATGAGATTTATAAGCTTAATTCGACAGATCTGACAACTGGTGAGTAACTGTAGGCTATGTAGGGCGTTTTAAAGTCACTGTCAATGCTTGGCTTGAAGTGGATCAGAGATCCAAGGGCGAGGTATCAGAATTCGAACCAGTGTATACACTGGTATAGTGATGAGTGTTGTCACTGAAATGGGTTTTTTTTATCTTACAGTGAAGTTTCAAATAGTGGAATTTTCTATGGGGACATGCCATTTTCCACATTTCCATGATAGGCATATTGAGCTCTTATAAAACCATATAGATATGTTTCCTTTTTTACAAATATTAGCATTATAAAGTAGGCTTAATAATGCTTAAACGTGAAGTTGAACCATTTAATTTAAATATTTTTACATTTAATTCAAAATTTGGACCTTTTAAGTCTTGGGGACAACAATTTTATGTAAAAATACCCACATTTTTTGTTTTACCCATATAAAAATGAGGACAGTCACATTTTGTTTTTCCTGGCAACATCCTTGCATTTTGATGTTAGATCCTCGAATCGTAGGCTTTTCATTTTCATGTAGGCCGACAACGTTGAATGGATTAACTGGAACGCACCATTATATATATATCGGGGGGGGGGGGGCATTAACCCTTTCAAGCCTGACTTTACAATGTCACCTTCATCCACTACAAGCCGCAAATTGCTGTCGCAATTCACGACTTGTAGTGGATGAAGATTATTTAAAGTGAGTGAAAAATTAAAGAAAATTGTCATGTACTGGTAAACCAGTTTCATGGAAATTTGTATTCTAAAAGCCTGGCTTGTAGGAAAATGTAGTCTCTTATCAGAGATGTAAAATGATGCTTTAATGCATCATGAGGACTTGAAGGGTTAAGAAATATGAAAACAAAGTTTGTTGCCACAAATATGGACAGAAAAAAAAGTTTGTAGGCGGAATTGATGAAAAATATGTTGACCAGAATAAACCAGCAAATTTTAACATGTATACAAAACAAGGAAGGCATCCGATCTGATCTGATATTTCCGTTCTTCAATGAACAAAAAAGAAGTTTGTCTAAATTTTACCTCTAGCCTTGGACATGCATGTCCAAAATGAGAAATACGAGAATTTTGTCTCTATGTCTCCCTTTACTGGTAGGTCTAAATGCGCAGCACAAAAAATAAAAAAAAACTTTTGCAGTTCTAGTCTATGTTTAGGCCTAGACCTACATCATATGGTCATATAAAGAAACCAAAATAAAATTAGGGCCTACCGATTTTTTTATTAGTTTAGCCAGATTGTGTCACTTTAATTATACTAATTCATGTAAATATGGGGCCTATTGATTCTAAACTAAATATCAGTGTTTATATAAACAATGTTATTTATGTTAATACCTGTAGGCCTAGCAGGCCTATGCCTAGAGGCTAGACTACTACAAAAAAGCTAGCAAAATTAGGCCTAGGGCTAGGCTATGCATATCATTATGGCTTATGCATATCATTAGTCTATTTTTCAGGTGGGCCCCTCCTACTAGTAGACTATAGACTAGTCAAAAGATGGTTGGGGCGTGGCTTATCTTTGATCAATCCATCACACCCATAGTACTTATCATAGAAATATACTTATATGTATGTTCTGTGGTACTTATAGTGATAACTATAGTCTATAATAGTAGATCTACATGATAGACTACATGTGTCTCCCATATCCATGTAGCCTTGTGGTAGTAGGCCTAGATTTTTTTTCTGATAGACTAACCTTAGCCTATCAGTGTCTATAAGTTACTAATAATATAACCTATACTATAGTCTGTTATACTAGTTCTATAAAGATGATAAATAGGTCCTAGCTACGCCTGCATAGCCTGAGCCAAGACTGCGAGGTGTCATCATCATCATGTGGGCTGCAAATAGACTTCAAATAGATTTTAGGCTAATCTAAAGGTTGGTGAAATTAGAGATTTTAATACCGTTCATAGTTACAGTAGGCCTACTAAATGTAGGCTAGATCTAGTAAGTAGTAGAGTAGAATAAAACTTAGAAGTCCCACTCCCAGCGCCAATCGCAATGACTGCTGAGTGATGATTTATAAGCCTAAGCCAGCTGGCCACCCCATGTTCAGATTGTCGCCACAATTTCTGACCCAATTTAAAATCAGATGGCGCTGCAGTCGCCGTGTGACAGGTTTTCAACATGGCGTGACCAGTGAAACATATACATATATATAGTTCACTGGGCGTGACATATCTATTATGGTTAATCTATGGCCTCACTAAGCTGTAGACGGAGAAGTTTTTAACCCACTGCACTGTACTGTATTGCATTTTATTTGTAACCACCGTTTTCTTTAGATTACATATAATTATTACCACTTTGTTTAGCACCAGCACATTTTACATTTTACCTTGCACAGCGCAAATCAACCACACAGAGTATCATACTCCAAGTGAGGAGTGCTTGCTGTTCACCATAAGAAGAATAAGAAAGCAAAAATTATACTTAGAAAAAGGGAGGGGGAATAGGTCCGGGAAACTGAAGTGGATACTCGCTTCTCCTGCCCAAGTAGGCTTACCCCGCAAGGGGAAGGGAGGCATGGAGAGGTTTTGTAACACCTCTCGGCAGGCTTCTACAGGTGCACCCTATTAGGCTAGCCTGCAGCAAACAACAAGCGGAACAATCTATTTCATGTATTTCCCTGTTAACGTAGGCCTACCGTTTACCAAATATCCAGTAGCTTAACTGCAAAATGTGATCACATTATTGATCAAGTTATTCATGGTTTTCATTGTGATATAGATTACTTCATATGTCAGGTGCGACAATTTGATAGAACTCGAACTGAACTTCGTCAATGTAATAAAAATGTTCAATTATCGCCCTTCGAGGCTTCGACTTTTGTATCACTACTCCAGTACTCAGTCTCAGTAGCGCTCCATTTTGGAGTATCAGGCTAAAGGGGGGAAGAGGCCAGCTGACTCTTAAACGCCGCCACAGTTTTCGATTCTATGCCCACAGGCAGGTCACAAATTAAGCATTTAGGGTTTAGATCGGTAGTCCTACAGGCAGGTCACAAATTTAAATTAAGGTTTAGATCGGTAGTCCGGGTAGAGTAATGGAGGGTATTATGGGCGGGTTAACACCTAAATGCTTTTTTTCAATAAAAATAATATTCCTGTACCTTTTGTTATATGTTTCTGGTTACTTAGAACAAAAAAGGATTAAAAATAGTTAATAATCTAAAAAAAATACACCATTCAGTTAAACTGTTACTTTTCATGATGTTTTGTTGGCATGTTGAGCTTAAAAACACAAAAAAACACGTGAAAGGCCATTTTGTGCCTTTTTATAAGTAATAAATTTATTTTTAGGTTAAATTGTCCCAAGATAAACTGTTTTATTGCTGGGAGTATATGGATGAATGAACCTGAAAAAATCCTGCAAATTTTTTTTTTCTTCGGTAGTATTATCTCTGAAGTTACAGCAGCCCATAATTGCAGCAATCACAAAATTTTGCTGGTATTATGGGCGATTTGCTAAGAGTGTGAAGATGTGAAGATTAAAGAGTTTTTGTCAACTAATGACTTCTTTTAAACATATATGTTCAATTATTTAAAAAAAAATACTAGGGACACACAGAATTGAAATATTGAGCTTAATATGTCAAAAACGCCCATAATTGCCTCAGCCCATAATACCCTCCATTACTCTAGTCCTAAGCCTGAGACTAAATACCGAAAACCACTTTTTAAACATCGACAACCACCCTATATCTACCGAAAACCACACATATATATGTAGTACTGGGGCCGTATTCTCGTACATTGCTATGATAAGAACAATTCTTTTCTTATTTAAGATAAGAAGTGGCGGAACTGAGAAGTTGCGTAAGTTGCTATTCTCGAAAAACATTGGAACATTCTTTGCTACACTAATTTCTTCACTTTGTGGCAACGGCAACAGTGCCAACATCGTCATCTCACTATGACGTCACAAAGCTAGCCTAGTCTATCAGTCATGTTGGTGCAGATTCTAGGCCTATGGCTATGCCAAGACTATGGCGACAGCTTCTCTCACATGCAAACTTCAATGTCGTTTATCTTAATGAAAACATCAATATGTACTGACGAACTTTTGTATAGTGTTCAAATAAGTGTAAGTTTTACATGTGTGTAGATTTTGGCTGTAAACACTGCTTTTCTGTGCTGTTTTGGCACAAAATACACTGTGTTGCGTAAAGTTACGGCATCTCTGAAGCTGCCGTAAAGTTACACAATAATATACTCAATTTCTTATCTTAACTATTTCTCAAAGTTACGCAACTTATTAGCCTATTTACGCAATTCTCAGATTTACGCAATTCTTATCTCTCTTGAGAATACGGCCCCAGGATCCTAAGAGTATTTTCCCCAAATTATAGAATCATTTGCCGCATATTGGCGATGATATTGTATTATCTAATATTGTATGCGTAATACGTAGTGTAGACATCGGCCATATTGATACTCATCTTAGTACAAACTTAGTCACCAGTGACCAGGGGTGCTTACCATCAACAAGTGTATGAGCGAGGGGGGGGGGGGGGATGTTGAAGGCACAATGGGACATAGGCCCATATTAAACATTACCATAAGAAAAAAAAAATTGTAACCATTTCATATGACTATTAACAAAATTGTATAAACTATAATAATTACAATATACAATTAGTGAAATGATACACAGCATATAATATAATAATTGCAATATACATGGCATGTTAATTAACAATTGTACATACAATAGTGATTTTGTGATGTCAATTTTATTAATAAATGCTTCATAACGGTGTTAGTGTCTGTTGTCACCTTCACGTCTTGAGTTGTGGTTGGGTAGCCTATTTCATCACCTTCAATGGGTTGAGTTGTGGATTTACACTCACCATCCGCGCGTAACCATGTTAACACATTGATCACTAAAAATAATTGATTATTGAACTAAGCAACGAGAATAAATTAAGTTAAAACTATAGACCTGTAATAGGCCAAATTTCAATAGACATAAACATTATTTTTATCAATATTAAACTATACTATATTTCATAGTTAGTGTATATTGCTCATAAATAATTCTGTTTTCCTTGTGATAACTGAATGTGACTGCTCATACGTGTGAGCATAGCAAACACAAAATATTTTGAACATTATGAAATTATTAAAAAATCTCATGTAAATATCATGAATTTTATAAACTATTATTTCTTATATGTTTTCTATATAGATTCGAGACACTACAAAATAATGTTGTGTGATATTAAGTCTTTAAGATTAACATTGTGAGCCACTGTCATGTCAGCAACAACTAGCTAGAAATAAGACCGTCACAGCACAACAAGATCATAAACATCAGTTACATAGATGTACCTGAAAAAAAAAAATTAAGTAGAAGCCTATCATTTTTTGTCCCCAGCCGCTTGATACACTTGTCTACTGTAAGGACCCCTGGTGACTAAGTAAGTACTACGATGGTATCAATATGGCCGATGTATCACAATAGGGCTTAGGCCTACTACGCATACAATATTAAATATTACGATATCTTCGTCAATATGCCTACAATCTTTCTATAATTTTGGGAAAATACTTCTAGGATTTAGTACTACATATATATGTAGTTCTATATAGGGTGGTTTTCAGTGTTTAAAAAGTGTTTTTTATCTGTATATGAAGTGGTTTTCGGTATTTAGGACTGCCCGTTTAGATCCCCCCTGGAAAGAGTTTAAGGGGGTTTTTCACTCAAAGGGGGGACTGTCCCCCCTTGTAATTTTTTTTGAGGTGGAAATTTTCAGGGCGTCGCATTCGAAAATCAACCAGGCCGATGTGATTGCAGAAAATAAAGTGTTGTTTTCATTTTAGATGTCACCCCAGATGCAAGAGTATCAAGTAGTCTAGATCTATAAATAATTTATGATGATGACCAGTCCAATTTGAATAAAAACCACAGTTTTAAAACTTCACTATGTGTCTGACTAGGTGCCGCTTGGCCAGCCAACTTTGTCTGCCTGGGCCAGCAGTGTGTTTGGTAGCAGCAATGAATCTAATCACCTGCCACCCAGCAAACACAGACGTTTAACAAATGAGAGGAGCTATGACGGCACAATGATGTGCCAAAGATGTTCCAGCATTTGCAATGTTGAGCCCACAATTAAACCAAAGCTGGCTAGACGTTATAGTTGGAATATCACTTGGACAGCGTGAACAGACAGCGGGACACACGGAAGTGTGACGTCATAATCAAAACACCAGCACTGGCCGCACAAGGAACAAACGCACCCCCCACTATGCTTCCGCACCTGGCGCGTTTATCATGTTTATTAGGGATAACATCTGGAGTAGATCCAGTCTTGGTGTCAAGCCTGGTATCAAGATAGAATAAACACAATTACATCAGACATATATGTTGTGCCCACAGAGGCCAGGAAATGGTGCGGCACATGTGATAACTAATGCAGCCCTCTACAATAACTTTTTTTGACACTTTACCTGGCAAGTGACCTGGAGCTTCTAGTTGCCCGAGCACACAAATGACTTGCCGAAATCTAGATATAATATGTTACGTTTCACTGAAGCTGTTAATTTAGCTTGACAATTATCATTTATTGAATAAACATGTAGCCTCCTATAATATTATTCAAATTTTCATTTGATAAAATATAATTTTTTACAATATCATTCTAGCGTTAATGTTCATTCAGAAAAATATCATTTCATTTGATCAATTACAAATTTGGTCAGTCAAAATTAAAATTGTTTTCAGCTCTGAGATCATGGACCCTCCGCTTCTGCTGGCCACTGCTAAGCCTAAACCACCTGCATCCGGGACCTGGGTCATAGCTATCAAACGTTGGACAGCTTGAGAGTGAGAGGGTCTACTTGTGTAACACTCACTGGTGTCTACCACTATAAACAGCAACATCAAATTGAAATGGCTAGCTCACTGTAGTGTAGGCCTACACAGTACCGTACATGCAATAGGGCCTTGTAGTGCACAGAGCAGAAACCGTAACTCCCTGCATAATTATATTGCTGCCGATATAGGAAATTGCAGCACCCCTCCAAGAATAGCTACATGTATGTAGCTACTATAACTAGACTGTGAAGTTTTGTTTGCCAGCTCTGCACTTCCTCATGGGGTGCACCGAGGGTAAAAATGGAAGTTTCATAGCTATAAGGATGAGAATCCATCAAAATTTTTCTTCTTCCATGCCCAAATTTCTGATTGTTATGTGCATATGTGGTATATTTGCTACTGCTACTGTATTGTGGGGCTCTTGTTGGGTGCCCTGATGTATCTAAAAACTAAAACTCTCA
This sequence comes from Flabesymbios commensalis, assembly GCA_964017125.1. Lineage (NCBI taxonomy): Eukaryota > Metazoa > Annelida > Polychaeta > Terebellida > Flabelligeridae > Flabesymbios > Flabesymbios commensalis. Next base: position 50,711,542 of record OZ024907.1, on the reverse strand, counting down.
TCAGCGGCAACACCTCAGTAGTTTTCTTCAGCTGCTTCAAAAAGTTCAAGTGTCTTTATTGGTGATTTTTTGGATTCTGTATCCCTTTAACCAATTTGTGTGGTGCCATCTTTTGGACGTTTTATAATTCAGCTCAGATTTTGAATAGCACAGCATTTTTCTTGCACAGTGAAAACTGTGGAATGTGGTCAAATATTTGCTACTGTTACTGTATTGTGGGTACTCGTTGGGTGCCCTGATGTATCTAAAAACTAAAACTCTCAACAGCGGCAACACCTCAGTAGTTTTCTTCAGCTGCTTCAAAAAGTTCAAGTGTCTTTAGTGGTGATGTTTTGGATTCTGTATCCGTTTAACCAATTTGCAACATTGAGGTGCCATCTTCTGGACCTTTTTATAATTTAGCTCAGATTTTGATATAGCACAGCTTTTTTTCTTGCTTAGTGAAAACTGTGGAATGTGGTCAAATATTTCTTTTAGCATGTCGGCAGTTACGACTCAGCCTAATTTTATTGCACAATTTAAAAATTTATTGAATGTACCTAGCCCTGGGCGAGCGCAGCGAGCCACAGAGCTGTGAATTAGGTATCAAAGTGGCTTTGATACTAACTTTAAATTGTTACTCTGGACTCAATCTGATGAGCTATGGCCAATCAACATCATCTTGCTTATGATAAATATATTTACTTAGGCCTCCATCTTTGTGATTATTGAATTCATATGCGACTTTTTCATATTCTATGATATTTGACCTGAATATAGGTAAAATAGATTTCTAGACACTTCGTAGGCCTACCATGTACAACTCGTAACCGACCACTGAGTGGGCGCTATAGTGAGAATGAAATTAGCCACAATCTCTGGCTGTGGCTAAACTTCAAGGGACATAATTTGGTATCAAGTCGTTTCGGCCTCTTACCCGTCGCCCCCCTCCCGTTCGGCCTCTTACCTGTTTGGCCCCTTACTCGATCGGCCCCCTAATATACAATGCTTTCCCTGGCATGTCAGTCAGCGTGGTCAGAGCGTTATCCGTTCGCCCCCCCCTACTGTGGTATACAGCTATACTATAGGCCTACTACTACTACACTGAACAGGCCCGGATAAAACCAGATATAACCTAATCATTAAAATTGTTTATCCTTAATTCTGCTCAGCCCCAGGCTTGACCCGTTCCACCCCAAAGCTCTAACCGTTCAGTCCCCTAGAACAATCTAGTCCAGAAATTACAGAAAAATTGCCGTGTAAAGTGACTCGAAACGTTGTGAAGTTTTAAAACAACCCTGCCAAAGTTAGTTTAATTTACTGTTATCTTATTGATTCTTTGAACCACGAATAACATATTCCCGTCATTAAAATTGTCTATCCTTTGGTAATTGGCTCCCAAGCATCACCTGTTCGGCCCCCAAGCTCTACCCGTTCGACCCCCTATAATGAATGGACCTATCGTGTTGGGAACTAGAACTGATAGAATATTATGAGCCTTTATATAGGCCTATAAACATATTTACTTATCTATGAATCTTATAAAATTATACAATAATTCACAATTTGTAAACGAATGAAGCAGGGTCATTTCACCTTCAAGCACGATCAGATTATCGCGTATGTAGACATTGCAGCGATTATTGTCATTTCGTATATTTTGAAACAACTAATTCTGTGAAACTCAATAGCCTTGGCATCCATTATTGTCACCGAGCTAGCTAATAGGTCTACAATGAAGTATGGGGGAGGGGGTATTATATAGCTTTGTTTTCACCAAGTTCCCATTCAAAACGGTTTCCAGTGACATCACTGCGTTTCACAGAATTTTAAATATATATCCACACTTTCTTATAGTTATATTAAAAAAAATATATTGAGTTGAAATACCCCCTTTTTATTGGTAAGCTAGTTCACAGCTTACCAAACTGTTTCGCCCCCTATCACTTACAGTTTCACTCCAAGTTTTCACTCCAGCCTTCACAACTCACCAGTTGTCATCTGCTCGTAGTAACACTCACCTTCTCCGAGGTATCGCTCTGTTAACAACTCAACTTGTGTCAAACTGCTCTGTAGTAATGCTCAACTTCTCCCACGTATATAACTTCCATCACCACTCATTGTATCATGTCATCAAATTAATTAAGTTACTTAAATTACTTTTAAATTAAAAACACGTTTGGCTTAGATATGAAATATACGTAGCCTGATCTTCTAAATTAAAACGCAATTGTTTGAAATAACGTGATAAATTGTCTGTTGTGATTATACATGTCTATTTATGTCAACTGTGTATATATGTCTATGCATGTCTTGAGTAACACGGATGAAGTGAAGAAAAAGTCTGTGACTATATATTACAAAGTGTTGTATCTAACCTAAGTCTATACAAAAATAATGTTATATTTTAGATCTAAAATGAAATATTACAATAATTGTAGGAGTTGAAATCTCACATGGCATTGCCCTACCCTCCCAGTCAACACGATACACTGACCCAATGCTGGTTCAAGGTCGGACCATAGTCTGCTACACTGGGCCAACATTAAACCAACATTGCGTCAGTGTATCGTGTAAGGTACATGTATGTGACACGTTGACCCAATGCTGGGACAATTGTGGCCCACCATCTACGACGTTAAGCCAACATTAGCCCAGCAGTTGGTCAACGTGTCGTGTTTACGTGTTGGTCTGATTTGTAGAGTCGATTTGACATGTTTAGGAGCAATAGTAGTGTCATCAACTGCTCACTCGATCTGCTCAGAATGTGTTGCCACTAATTGTCTTGCCTAGACGCTAGTGTTAACTTGAAGCATTAATCCTCTGACAGCTAATAATAATTGATTTCATATAACATTTAAGCACAAGTGTCCAAGTTTCGGTTTCTTAATGTGACAATAATAGTGATTAATCTGATTATTCTGTTCGACATATCAACATAAGGTTTTTCAAATACAGGGTAAGCTTATAGAGGCCTATCTACCCTGATTTATACCAGGGATAATGATTTTTATTTATTGTATATATTCCCATGTCGACGAACACACCCTAATATAAAATAAGTGTATTGCATTTAATAAAGCAATATGTATTGGTTTGTTATCATAGAAATAAGGTTTGTATACATTTAGGGTATATGTTATATAGTCAAGATCTTAAAATAATTAGCTATATACGTACTTACATACCTAAGTACATATTTAAGTCTCCACCCACTATGCGGTGGTGGAGACTTATTGTTCTTGCTGAGTCCGCCCGCCGCCGCTGCCGCCTCCGCCGCCACTTCTTTCTGCTCTCACTCGAAAACCACTACTCGGATTATCTCCAAATATTTGCAGAATGCATACTGGCCCTTGGGAATTTGCCTGGTAAATTTTTTTTTTGCGTTTTTCAGTTTCTTCAACAAAATCCAAGATGGCCGCCAAAATCCTATGGCACACGCTAGAGCTTGAACCGCTTCATCGATTTGTTTCATGTTTGGTTTAAAGAAAAGACCTTACCCTGGCCGTGAGCTGAAAAGCTTTTGCCATGATTCTGATAATAAAAACTTTGATTTTTTTACGTTTTAGTATTTTAGCGGATATTTCTGTTTTGCTAATTTTGACCATCATCAAAATTTGGTAATATCGCCATACACCCCTACTCGGATTCTTTCTAAACATTTGCAGTATGCATATTGGCCCTAAGAAATTTGCCCTGTAATTTTTTTTTGGTGTTTCTCAGCTTCTTTAACAAAATCCAAGATGGCCTCCAAAATCCTATGTTGCTCTCTAGATCTTGAACTGCTTTATGGATTTGCTTCATGTTTGGTTTAAAGGAAAGACCCTACTCTGCACATGTGCTGATTAGCTTTTGGTGTGATTCTGATAATAAAAACTATGATTTTTTACGTTTCAGAATTTTAGCGGATATTTCAGTTTTGTTTATTTTGGCTATCATCAAAATTTGTTAATTTAGCCATACACCCCTGCTCGAATTATTACTAAATATTTGCAGTATGCATATTGGCCCTAAGGAATTTGCCAGGTAAATTTTTTTGGCGTTTTTCAGCTTCTTCAGCGAAATCCAAGATGGCCGCTAAAATCCTATGTTGCTCTCTAGAGCTTGAACCGCTTCCTGGATTTGTTTTATGTTTGGTTTAAAGGAAAGACCTTACTCTGCACATGTGCTGATTAGTTTTTGGTGTGATTCCGATAATAAAAACTTTGATTTTTTTTACGTTTCAGAATTTTAGCGGGTATTTCAGTTCAGTTCTTTTTGACTATCATCAAAATCTGGTAATATAGCTATACACCCCTGCTCGGATTATTTCTAAATATTCGCAGTATGCATATTGGCCCTCGGGAATTTGCCCGGTAAATTTTTTTGACGTTTTTTAGCTTCTTTAACAAATTAGATTTTGGTGTGATTCTGACATCACATTTTCACGTGGTTTACATAAAAATTTGGTGACAGTACTGTATTTCTCTATAATTAATGTACTATGTGGGGTGGGTGGAGACGCAAGCTTTGCCCTTCAGGCAAATCTAGTTATTAGTACCATTTATATCTATCTTTTAAATGGCTGACAATGATCATTGTGAGAAAATAAATTAATTCAAGAGCCTTCTAAACACCTCCGGTAGCACGACAAAGGTCACGCATCCGCGCCTCTAGAAGGGTGGAGAAGCTGTGAATATCGAGATGCTCTTGGAACAACGCGCATTCGAGGTGTGAAGAAATCTTGCTATATAAGATCCGCTATCCATTCTAAAGCATTCAGTTCTCATGTTACTATGACCGACGGTGTACTATTTATTCTAATTAATCACATCACATTTACAATGCCTAGTTTCCCTTGTATCAATTGTAAGGAAGAGGTCCCTGACGGTCAAGAGGCGCTCCAATGTGATGGCTGAAGTCAGTGGCAGCACCGGCGACTCCAATGCAAATCAGGCATGTCCAGACAACAATATCATGAGCTGGTGAAAAACAACCAGCCCTTAACATGGAAGCGGCTGCAAACGGTTCTGTATTAGAAAGTACTCATCTGTCATGTACGAGTATTCGCATGACACCACACGACCTGGAAGAAATGATGCAAGATCCTCCTGCCTCCTGTCATCTAGTGGACTATCCAGTGACATCAGATGAGGAGTCAGAAACCATAAGTGTCTGACCCCTCAACACCAACCATGGCCTACACCGGCAGAATCTGATCATGCTGAGGACTATGTGAACACTGGTGTAAATACATCGGACAGTCTACAAGTAGATGTGACCATGTAGCCTGTACAACACTTAATGGAATCCTCCGTGGAAGACGACACTGTAGATGTGGATATCTCAAATGATGATACAGCTGCAGTGTCTTACAGGATAGTTGTAACAAGCAGCAAGAGAGGACTAAGTAAACTTTTTGACAGTAGTTAATACAGCTGCACTGTCAAAAAGTTAACATCTCCAGCACCGTGTGGCGCTGTACCGTGAGGAATAAACACATCAATTGTGCAGCCAAGGTGATTCAACACGGTGATATGTTCATCCCTGGTAATTAACCACATCTACATGCCTCAAAGCCTGGCTCCAGTGTTACAGCCGAGATCACATCTACTGTCAGGAGAGCAGCCGTAGCTGATGTCTTTCAGCTGGCTAGTGTAATTGTTGAAGATGCTTTGACTTCACGTGATCTGACCAATGCTCCATGTGTTACTCTTCCAAATCCAGCTCACCTTGCTAGAGCTGCCAACTGACTTTGACAAAGACTGCGCCCAGATAAGCCCTCCAGCCTAGACTTTGTGCTCGATCATTCTAATTGCTGGTACATGGACGCCACCTTTCATGCTGTTAAAGCACCCTTCACACAGCTTTTCTCAGTGCACTCATTCCTGCAACAAGATGGAGAGACCAAGGTGCCCTTGGCGTTCATACTGATGAGTGGTAAACGCGCTGTTGACTACCAAGGTGTGCTGACGGCCCTGATAGACAGACTGCCTCGTAACCAAGTGTAGATAAAGTGGTCCTGGACTATAAGGCAGCCATGTGGAAGGCTGTGCGTCAAGTCATCCCAGACGCCACAATAAAGGGATGTGTCTTCCACTGGGGCCAAGCTGTGTGGCGAAAGGCCCAGGAACTAGGACTCAAAGTCGCATACCAAGAAAACAAAGACATTTTCAACTTTATCAGAAAACTACCAGCACTGCCATTTTTACCAGCTGAACATATCACAGACATGTTCAAACACCTACAAGGCAAGGCAGGAAGTGCAAAACTCAGAGACTTAACTTCCTACATCGAAGACACCTGGATCACAGGCTTGTGGAAGCCGAAGCACTGGAGTGTGTTCAAACAGTCAGTCCGCACCAACAATGATGTAGAGGGCTGGCATAATTGCCTCAACTGATAAGCCAGACGGGGGCAGCTGCCTTTCTACTTGTTAGGGGCTCTTCTTCATAAGTAGAGTCAAATGGTTTCGGTGCAGGCTGGTCTTCTCTCTGAAGCCAAGCTGTGCCGTTACCAGCAAGTGAAATACCGGATCCTCCAGGGTAGGATTTTCAGTCTGTGGGATGCCTACCTGGAGGAAAGAAACACCTAACCTGCTGCGTGTTGTGCTGCCCTCTATCGACCTGTAATAAAGAACTGACGACGTCATTGTATCACTACGCTTTCATTTATTACATTTTTGTATCACTACAATTTCATTTTGACCATATTGACATGTATTTAATAAATTGTTCTGATTTGCTGAAATAAAACAATGTTAATTATATAAAATGTGTTTTTTTGTTTCGTTTTTCTAATCTTCTTAAAATACACATAATTCAATAAATGCCCAGCCGATTTTGAGCATGCAAATTACCGGTACCGACTCTGAATTGTCAATAGCTTTATACAGCATGATTATAGCTGTCAGTTAATTACATATAAAGCCTATTGTATTTAAATATTTCACATAGTGATCATCACTATGAATAATTGTGCTACTTTTAATTGACAGCACTAGATCTACGACAATGTTTTATAACTTTTTATATTTTAATTAGGGGGCCGAACAGGTTAACAGCGTGCCAGAGAACTTAGCGCACTTACACACAGGGCTGAACTGAGGGGCGAACAGGCTATCGCTGATGGGGGCCAAACAGGTCATCTCACTTACAAGAGGCTAGAGCGTGCTGGACAGCTTGTGTATTACTATTAGCGCACTTGTGAGCTCACACCTCACAGTGCTGGGCAGGTGATCGTTGTTGGGGGCCAACAGGTCAACATGCTATGGCACTCACGCCAGCTCTGACCTGATGACTCACGTATACTAGGGGGGGCGAACGGGTAAGAGGCCGAACGGGAAAGGGGCCAAACAGGAAAGGGGCCGAAACGACTGGCATTCCATAATTTCAGGTTAAAATAATTTTAGCCATAAGGGAAATCTTTTAGCATTTGTCGAAGTGGCGAGTGCTAGCACTCACCCAGGACCAACTTGTACCATTTAAAATTCCAAACCTACCAACTCGTACAATTTGTTCTACCAGCTCGTACCATTCTCGATTCTAAACCTACCACTTGTATCATATATCTACAAATAGGTAAACAGTGAGACATGCTATAGGCCTATATATTATAGGCCTATAGTTGTAATTATAATATCGATGGGTTAAAACAATAGTGTGCTAAGTGACATTTTTGGCCTTTAGAAAAATAACCAGCCAAGTCACCTATAATATGTATAAAGTTTGAATTTATTCCAAATTCAGATTAAAACAAAAGATCAAATCGACTTAGCACATTGTTCTTCTCGTAAAAAGGAGCACATATCAGCATTGGGACAAAAACGGTACAAGTGCACTTAGCGCTTTCTTATTCTGAGACTTGTGGATACAGCACAGGGGAAATGCCTTGACTTGGCTCATTGTTGATCTAGGTACAATCTCTGCATATTCGGTGTTCCTAGAGTAACAATGAGCTAAGTCAACTTGGTGTCTTGTTTATCCCAATTTTGCTAGAACTGTAAATCGTTTTAGAAGGTAAAAAACACTCTGATAACTTCACTTGATCTACTGTCAAATTCCAATCGCTGTGTGTCTCATCATTATAAGTCCAAGTTTACATGATGATAAGTGGATTTAGCAGACTGTGGTTCTAAGCAAAAAGATAAACACAATTTCGCTGTCAAGTCGACTTGACCCACTATTGTTTTAGACCATCGATATTAGTATTATTTTAATTATGTCTTTTTATTATGTATTTCGGACATCGATAATGCTTGCTTGTGACAAGAAACTAGGCTGCCTGTGCCTTGTGATAATAGGCCTATGTATATCTCGCGCTCATGCATGTAATGCACTCATTATTCCCATGCTTCAAACATCGTTTTTAAAACTTTTAAATAAATATGACACAAATGGCATTGTTCTTTGAGTGTAGGCCCTAATACATGTATATCACATACAATACATGGTTGATGTAGGCCTACTGTTCATTACAGGTACCCGGTAGCACTAAATGACGATATGCCATCAAAAATGCCACTCATATCGAAATGGCACAAGAAAGCCAGGTGAAGGAGGGCAAATAAATAACGTAGGAAGATGAAACTTCACACACATCTTTGCTTATATGTTATACGTATCATACTAAAATATTGAAATTACACGAAATAGGGAATCTATTTAAAAAGTGGTATTTCAATATGTAAAAATATATTGTACTCAGCACGCAATCAATTCAGCAGGAGAACAATGTTCAGTAGGCCTAGTGTTAGAAATGTCACCAGTACAGCATTACAAATAAGAAAAGCTGCATAGGCCCACACCAAAATTGCTAGCCTATGTCGGACATATAGTATATTATGCAAACCATAGTAAAATTTTGGGATAATATGATGCTCAGAACATATTTTAAAAGTGGTATTTTGATAGGTAGGGCTGCAAATATATTGCATTCGGCACACGGTCAATCAGAACAATAGAAGTGTTAGAAATGTCACAAGTACAGAAGGAACATCTCATTCTTGTCTTCTACTATATACTAATACCCTCTTTGCTACTTTTTTCGCTGATGAGTTCCAAGTTTTTATTTAATTTTTTTTTTTTTCCAAAGTTTCATTATTTTCACATGGGAGAACATGTTCATTTTGTATTCTACTTTCTTCCATGCTTTAATAGTCATCCATATTTATATTGCTTCTTCTGTGACACTCTGACCATCTCCTGATATTTTCTGGTATGGGATACCGTTAATGATCGGAAAATAATCTATATGTAAAAAATTAAATAGCAAACGTTTGTTTTAGATTCCAATGCCATTTAGGTTATTATATTGGGCGGGGCCCCTAGGGTAGTGGCTAGCACCCTTGCCTTTCACCCTAGAGTTCGGGGTTCGTTTCCAAGTCTAGGCGGTTTGAAAGAAACAAAAATGTTTTTTCCCCATCCACTCGTAATCAGTATTGTGGGGAGCCTCCGTGACCGAGAGGTAGCATGCTCGGCCTCAGACCTCCAACTTTTGAATTTCGAATCCTGTGTCTGGAGGGCAGTGTCATCTCACTCATCTCACCATCTTCAAGAGGTTCCCCGGGCCCAATTTAGCCTGTATGTGCTCAAAAGTGGCCTAAAGCCCGATTCATTTCATTTTTATTTAATAGCTCCCGCCGTCACCGTAGGTGAGACGGAGGGAGCTATGGATTCCGCCTCCATCCCAGTTTTTATCTTTTCTTTTGCCTATAACTTTGTAAGAAAAAGAGCTAGGATAAAAAATTTTGTTATGTGGGTTATACTTCCAGGTGGATAATGGACAGTTTAATATATTTTAAATCTAAATTGAACAATTCAATACGCAAGGTCGCAGAGTAGAAAATGATGTTACGGCGTTGGGCCGTAGGGCCATTGGCCCGTTCACGAACATTTCGTTTCTGTAGCATATCTCAGAATGTACTTGTCCAATTGTCTTCAAATTTTGCACACAACACCTCTAGGGGGTCTAGTTGTGCCTTTTGGGGTATATGAACTTTGACCTACGTTTGGTTCAGAACTATGACCTATTTAGAGGTTCTGACGCACACTTCGTTTCCGGAGCAGATCTCGAAAACTACTTGGCCGATTACAGTCATATTGCACATACATGTTCTCTAAGGTCCCTAGTTGTGCCTTTTCAGATTTTTGGAGCTTGACCTTAAAGTTGACCGAGCCCTTTGACCTTATTTATAACATCGGAAAATCCGACTGAAATATTTTGTGGAATATCTTGAAAACCGCTCAAGATAGCTACACCATTACTATAAAACAAATTGTAACGTTTCAGGAGAGGATGCATCTTGTAAAATTTCAGATCAATAAAATTAAAAATGGCCGCCTATCGGCCATTATTCACCTCGACAGACCTGATATTGCGGAATATCATGAAAACCGCTCAATATAGCTACACCATTACTATAGACAAATTGTAAGGTTTCAGGAGAGGATGCATTTTGAAAAAATTCGACTATCTAATTCAAAATGGTGGCCTATCGGCCATTATTCACCTCGACAGGCCTGATATTAGGTAAACCGTGCTAGAAAGCCGGACTATTGCTATAAAACAAAATGTGAGATTTCAAGAGAGGATGCATCTTGTAAAAATTCGACTCGATCAAATTAAAAATGGCCGCCTTTCGGCGATTATTCACTTTCACATGGCCGATATTTGGTAAACCATGTTAGATGGCTAGACCATTACTATAAAACAAAATGTGAGATTTCAGGAGAGGATGCATCTTAAAAAATTTTGGTAAACCGTGCTAGATAGCTAGACCATTACTGAAATGTGACCTTTGACTTTGAGGCCATTATTGAGGCCATTAATGGTGGGGGATATCGTTAGCGTCAGCGCTTTTGTTAACATGGGTGGTAATGGGGGGAAAATCATCATCGATTGTAATACTTTCCACCACTCTAATCACCTGAAACTTTTGATATTTTATACAGGACACGTTGAAGACAATAAAACAGTTGCGATAGTTTCTGTTGCAATTTTTGTCAGGTCATATCATTTAATGACATTACTATAATTATCTTTTTTTTTTATATAGTGATGTGTCCTATGGAATTCAATTTACATAAAAGACATCATGTACCTGAAGGTGGGGATACATCCAAGAGAGTTAAATCTAGTGAATCATCAATTGACCAGGCTGACAATTTTGATAGTTATGGTTATACTAAACATGATTCACCCAGTGTACCTTCAAAGCAAGCACTGGAAGATTTTGGTAAATTGTCTAAGGAAGATGCGAGTAGATGTATTTTGAAGTTGCCAGCGCAGATAGATGAAAACATTACAGAGAAATGTCGCAATAGTGACAAACAATTGAAAAATACTGTCTCAGTAAGAGGTGTTTTACCTGTGAAAAGTAATGTGGATGCTTCACAGCAATTTGACAAAGAGAAGAATGCTCAATATACCAAAGTTGCAGATGATGCAAAATCATGTAAAGTATTTACCAGCCCAACGTGTCACCAGAAAGAAATAAAAGAAACGGAGAAGACAGGAATGCAAAGAGAAACCCCTTACGTATGTATACCTGATTTCTTATTTTTGATAACCATGTCAAAAATAAGAAATACGGTAATTTTGTCCCTATATCTAGCCTAACTGTTAAATGTGCAGCACAAAAATTAAAATACTTTCGCATTTCTAGTCTATGGACATGTTTACATTATATGGTCATATTAAGAAGCCAAAATAATATCACAATTTTTTTTATGATTTTAGCCTGAGTTAGTCCCTTTAAACATTTATCTATGATTTTTTCGTATCAATGTGAAAACTGAATGGATTTTGAAAACACTTTAACTCTTTGTCTACTACAAGTAGTGACACATAGATGCATTATTGTGCATATTTTAAATATTGAAGTACAGTAGAATCCTGTTATAATGTGATTTGTTACAATGTGATAGCAGTTATAATCATATATACATGTAAAACTATCATTATAATGAGAATTTCCCGTGGATCCGCAGTTTCCCTTATTTTTATCCCCTGTCCAGCCGTCCGTCTGTCCACGTTTTGTTGCGGGAGCAGATCTATGAAACCTATGGGGGGCTTTCTTTCATATTGCACACACGCAGACCTTAGGGGGTGTAGATGTGCCTTTTTATCCCCCGCCCGTAGGGGAAGGGGGATTTTAGTCACGCCAGGATTCTGCCAGGCGTCAGGTGCCACGTTTTTTTGTTAAAGCAAAACTCAGAAACTAGTAATCAAATTTTTTTGAAATTCTAACATCAAATTCCTAGCCGCCTAGGGGTGTGCAAGTGATTTTTTTTTGGATGCTACCAAAATTCAAAATGGCCGCCAGAGGTCAACTCCAAAAGCTCTAAAACTTAAAGTCAGAAATTATTCAAATTTTACTATCACACTCCCCACGATATGGAGATGTGCAGGTGACTATTTCAAGGTTTTACTGAAATTCAAAATGGCCGCCACGGATCAGCTTCAATTTGTTTGTAGTCACAAAAACTCTAAAAATTAGTTTGGTCAATTTTTTTGAAATTTTAACATCATGTTTCTAGCAACATGGGGATCTGCAGGTGATTTTTTAAAGATGCTACCAAAATTCAAAATAGCCGTCGGAGGTCAACTTCAAATTTTTTTGTGGGCGCATAAACTCTGAAACTTGAAGTCAGAAATTATTCAAATTTTACTATCACATTCCCGAAGATATGGAGATGTGCAGGTGATTTTTTTGGGGGGTTTTACTGAAATTCAAAATGGCCGTCACAGATCAACTTTTATTTTTGTGGGCGCAAAATTTGTGAAACTTAGTCAGAAATTATTCAAATTTCACAATCTCATTCCACACAATATGGAGATGTGCAGGTGATTTTTTCAAGGTTTTGATGAAATTGAAAATGGCCGCCACGGATAAACTGCAATTTTTTTGTGGGCACTAAAAGTCTAAAATTTACAGTCGGAATTTATTCAAATTTTACAATCACGTTTCCCACGATATGGAGATGGGCAGGTGATTTTTTGAAGGTTTTACTGAAATTCAAAATGGCCGCCATGGATGAACTTAATAATTTTTTGTTGGCACAAAAACTCAAAAATTGTTTTCAGAAATAATTCACATTTTACAAAACATAGTACCCACCATCTGTAAATTGCAGGTGATTTTACTGAAATTTAAAATGGCTACAACAAGTCGACTTTTAAAATATTTGTGACCGCAAAAACTCTTACCTAATTTATGGCGGGGGATGATATAGGACTTCAGGCTTCTTGTTTGGGTTTATGAACTTTGACCTACTTAAATGGTCGACTATAATTAACCATAATCAACTTTAATACTACCTGAAAGTGATTCATTTCCGGAGCAGATCTCGCAAACCCATGGTGGGATTTCTTTCATATTGTACACACACATCCCATAATGAACTTTAATGTGCCTGATATCTGGCAAACCATTGCAGATAACTAGACCATTACCATAAAACAAGAAGTGCGGTTTCAGGTAGGGATATGGCCTTAAAAATTTCAACTTGGTCAAATTCAAAATGGCCGACAATCAGCCATAATTAACTTTAATATGCTTGATATCCTTTCAAACCATGCCAGATAGCTAGACCATTACTATAAAACAAAATGTGTAGTTTCAGATAGGGATATGCCCTGAAAAATTTCTGCTCATTTAAAGTCAAAGTGGGCGACTATCGGCCATAATTAACTTTGATATGCTTCAGGGTTTCCGGTGCCCCCCCCCCCCCCACTCAGCACCTTAGGGGGGATATCCCCCTCTTGTTGGCAAAGAAAATAAAAGTATTTTCTATATTTTGCTGTTATTTCAGTTAAAATAGGCCATTTTAGGCACTAAAATTTAAAACTCCGATTTTTTTTCTCCTTGGGGTGGACCCCCAGACCCCCCCACCCATTTTGGTCCTTCTTGGCGGAAACCCTGTGCTTGATATCTGGCAAACCGTGCCCGATAGCTAGACCATGATAACTAAAAGAAAAAATATGCAGTTTCTAGTAGGGATATGCCTTGAAAAATTTCAGCTTGATCAGATTAAAAATGACCAACTATCGGCCATAATTAACTTTTTAATATGCCTCATATCCTGCAAACCGTGCCAGATAGCTAGACCATTATTTTAAACTTGTGGTCATCATTGACTTTAATATCTGTAATATATATATATATATATTCATGTACATGGCATACTGTGCTAAATTGATGACCATAACTGAAGAACAGAATGTGAAAAAATTTATATCGTGCAGGCAGGCTGGGGATTATGGTGGCTGCATGGCCTCTTGTTACCATCTTGTTACCATCTGACAAGGTCATTTTTGTGAATTGTTAATCCGTTGAGAAAAATATTAAGTTGTGGGGGGTGGACTCAATTTTTTCAAGGAAAAGTGACCTTTAAACTAATAATATGCATAAAATAGTGATCTGGCAGAATGTGCCTGCCTCTATTTTTACATCTTGAACACGCCAGCCTGCTATAACAGAATACCCATTCACATTCACGTGTACTGACCAGCCATGTATTCTGCAATCAATGCATCCTCTCGCACCTTCTCTGCAACACTGTGGACAGGTCTGACTTCAAATGTGACATAGCTAATGTTTCTTCAGTCTCACCAAAGTTTGACTGTTACTGGTTAAAATGAACAACAACGATCCTGTGACCATGCTATGTGGAATCAAATGTATTCATACAACATGATTCTACTGTAATGGCTTAGAAATGATAGAGCTAGGCTTCGGTTATATTACACTTAATAAATATTAGTATTTTAAAATTTCTAAAGTCATTTTGATGCGCACTAGCAATTCACACCTCATGGCGTATCAAAATATTTGAAATTCCTGGGTTTCTAAAAGGTTAATACTGTACATAAATAATTTTTTTTCTAAACAGACTGTTATCCTGTCTGGGTTTCCAGCAGAGTTTAGAAGTAGCCGAGCATTTGAGGTGCTATGCATGCCATACGGAAGTGTACAGGAAGTAAATGTACATCTACCATCAGGACTTGTAGGGGATGGTCTTTCCGCCAGTATAAAGATGGGCTCCAGAGAGGAATGTGAAAAACTGATTGAGGGGTTGAATGTTTATGGTAAGAATTTATGTGTACCTACAGTAGAGCCTGAGGTCAACGACCGCTGCTATGGGCGTCACTGACGGTGGACCGCATTTGAAACAGTGATGGCTCAACATTACGTGTTGGCTGGATTTAATTTACCTTACCTAATCAAACAACAACAGTCTGTACCTTACAAATCTACAAATCAAGGCAGCAAAGATGTAAATTTGTATACTACAGACATGTTTTTTTACTGTGTGATTGTGCTATTTATTACTAGTCAAGTCATCAAAAATGTAAATTTTAATATACAGACAAGTTTTAGTACTGTGTCAATGTGCTGGGTGTGCTGCCCAGCTTTACCTGGCAGTAAGATTTAAAACAATTTTCCCCCATCAGATTGGGTAGTATTTGTAAAGACATATTAAAGTGTTTATTAAATACATTTCTCGGACACTCTCAATATAATTTATCATGTGCGTGAAAGAAAATATTGTAAAGAAACCTCATTCCACACTCATGTTGTGATGAGTACATCACTTATTTTTGGTATAGAGTTTACACTGTTTTATGCTTACGGTAATCCAAAGTCAATTACATGACGTCTTCAGCCAGTAGTACTACATGTACCACGATTTTACTTGACTTTTACTTTTACTTTACTTGAGTGAAGGAGATAATTTTTCTTTTTTTTTGCAGGTGGTCACAATAAAATAAAAGCAACATTTTTAAAAGATGTTAATGCTACAGTCGAATGTACAAATACTTCCAAAACAGATGAAATATCCACACTAAAGGTGTGTATTAATCTAATAAATATGATTGTATGCCATTGTTTCGACAAGCATGATTTTTGTCAGTACATATATTAAAGTGACTAATTTTTGTATTTTAAGATTATTTTAATTTCTTCATGTCATTGGATTCTTATATTTGGAATATTTCAATTGCATTTCTGGAATCTTGTATTTTATTATTGATCTGTGCTGCATTGCATTGAATGATATATTATTGTATTGTTACAGTATGAAATCCACATAAGTGGTCTGCCATCGAAATTCAACTCAAGCGAAAAGCTGAAGACTATGGCTTCAGAATATGGAGTTATTTCTGAAGCCAGATTATTGCCAAGGTCTAGAGGCAGCAATACAAGGGATGGTTTAATAACAACAAGCACAAAGGATGAATTCACCAAATTACTAGAAACTCTGAATAATAAAATTCTCAAAGGTAATAACTTACAAACAACTGATAAAAAACAACTGAAATTTAATTTATGTCGTTTGTGATGTTATAATTTATTAAGTTCACATACACCTAAAATTGTAGTGACTGATCACTTGTCAGGGCTCGACACTAACGGTTGCCTGATTGCCCGGGACAAACAATTTTTTGGTGGGTAAGTACACAAATACAGACAGTGGCCCTCTGGGCAAGTGCTTCAATTTGCAGCATTTCAAATTTGATCGCCTTGGACAATGCGCTACGCATGTCATGGGCAAGTGATAATTTGGGGGGCAAGTTGGTACAAAATGATCAAATCACCACTTAAATTATTGGAAATAATTGAAAGAAAGAGTATATGCAAGTCATTACTGAAGACACCTGTCGGTCAGGTCTTAGTGTTATAATGGCGTTAGTCCAGGAGGGGATGGTTTAAGTGTGCGGTAAAACCTGTCCGGACCGTGCATTAAAAATCAGTAATTGAAGAGGAGGTCTTTAATCAGTGGAATTACGTAGAGCCTATTGCATGTAAAGAAATTGCAATATCTTATTGCACTACAAAATGATCAAAATTCAGTTGCATTTTTGCAAGTTTTCACACTCCACAGCAACCCGGGCAGCTTCCCACAAGTACATGTCATGATAAAGTGGTCATGGCCTAAACATATTCCATATTTTTCATGGATCCCGGGAGTATTTATTTTCCGTAGCATCAGTCAAGTATTGTTTGAAGAGTACCACAGCAACATTAAAAATCAGCTTATTTGTGACCCATCTGCCCGAAATGAGTCGCATGTTGGCTCTGTACAAGTTGAGAAAATGGGCAATATGCATGATATGGGCTAATAATAGCGAATTTTGTTTTTTGTCAAATTTTGATGCTTTAAAGCCTAGAATTATCATTGTAAGGCCAGAAATGGGTTCTACGCCCTACGCCCTAATATTAGTCAGAAATGACATATCACATGATTGTGATTATCAGATTTTCTATTAATTTTTTTTCAAAATGCCGCTGGTGGACATTTTTGATTTTACCCATTTTTTGGAAAACGTTCGAAGTTAAGCAAAATCTACCCTGCATATTTCGAAAGTAGACATCCTGGGCTATAAAAATCAATCCTTAAAAACTATATATACAAAATTTCCAGGTTTCTCTGAAAAATCCTGTTTGGCCATAAGGAACTAATTTTTATACTATAAAAAACTCACAATCAAATTATTGCCATGACTTTAAAGCCAAGTTTCTCCTTTTTTATTTATTGAAATATTGACCCTTCTGCGTCACTAAAATAATCATAAATCAGCTCCAGATCAACATAATTTCATGTTCTTGGTGTCATATTAAAGCTCCAGCTCTGTGCTACCCAATTGCACCATAAACTCCATATTGTATTTTTCCGACATGAGACTCGTTATGTACAGATGGGTCACATTTGACCTTGTTGAAATGACCCTGAAATGACCTTGGTGTCATCTTACAACTGTATGTATACCACATTAAAGCCCCCTGAGGGTTATATGGCTATGTGACAAGTTTTGTTATGCTACGTGTAGTGGTTGCTTATGAGGGTTTACTTGAAATATTACATCCCAAGTTTTTATGGCGCCCCCTCGAATGTCTGACCGTCTGTCTGGCAGTCCGTCTGTCAACATTTTTGTTTCTAGAGCAGATCAACTCAATCTAAATTGCAACATACTTGTGTGCTGAAGTCAGAAAGAATTATTTATGTGAATGAATTATCATGATGGTAGATGATTTCAATCAACACATGTAAACGAAATATTGCAGTATTATGATTGTCTGTAGGGCTGAGATCGTCGTCATAACAGGCTTATTAGAGCTGTAGAAGTACAAAGCAAAGGGCAGTGATATTGCCGTGGAAAGCTAAGAAGCAATAACTGTTCACTTGTGAAGTAAACAGTTTCTGCCTTTTGGCTTTGTAAGACGATATACTATACAGTTTTCTACCAGGTGCCGTCATCTCAGTAAAGGCAGACGGTTGGCCAGCGTCGTTTATACGCGCATCCAAGCTGATTTATTGGCGGTACATGTATAGACAATCTACAAAGGAATTCAAGTATATTGAAGGACAAACTCAAATATGATAACAATATTTTTCTTTATTGAGTGTTGAATTATAACGATTGAAACAGATTCTCAATGCCACATGTGTAATATATGACGATATTGTTAACCCCTACAGGACTGAGAGTGTCAGCCTCAACAGACAAATTAGCGTCACGAGAAGAACAAAGTCATTTTGTTGATCCACCGTCTGCGACGTTGGATCAACATTAAAATATCGGTTCAACCTATTGTTTTTGCTCGGTGGTCAGATTTGGCAGCAATATATCGCCTGCTCACAGCAAACAGGACACAATGACCAAGTTCAACTTATTGTTGTGCGGCAACATCAGACCAACACTTTTCATTTGCTGTAAATCCAATAATCTATTCTCTCCTTTCAGTAACAGAACCTATATGCATGTTTTTCAATGCTGGCACACTGCCACAATGTTGCCCCACAAAACCACCCCTCAAAATGGCTGACTATCAGCGATAATTAACCTTATATTCGTGCAAACTGTGTCAGCTAGCTAGACCATTACTATAAAACAAAATGTGCGGTTTCGGGGAGGTATATGCCCCCAAAAATTTGAACTTGAAATTCAAAATGGCAGACTATTTGCCATAATCAACTTTAATATACCTGATTTATCTGGTAAACCATGCCAGATAGCTAGACCATTACTATAACGTATTAGACAAAATGCGGGACTTCAGGGAGTGATATGCCTGAAAAATGTTAACTTGATCAAATTTGAAATGCCAGACTTGCGGCCATTATTGACTTTAAAGGGACCCCTTGGGATGAGACATTTTCAATGTTGTCAATTTTGAAAATTTAATTTATATGAGGCTATATAGCATACTGATCTCAACTGAAAATACGAAAAAGTCAAGAAACAATTTGAAAGCACTGAAAAAGAGTGAAATAGTTGTATTGCCAGGTCGTATATTGCCATGTAAACAAAACAAGTCAGCAATATTCAGCACTTTAGATCACATATTCCCACGCATCAGACAGTAAGATCAAACCAGTCGCCGCTAATTGGTGTCTCATAGTCAGGACACGGGAGGACACACCTGCAGCACTGATTGTCTACCCAACGCTGGGCCGATGCCATCAGCATGTGGCCCAATGCTGTGAAAACATTTAATCGTCCTTCAGGTATACAAATAGTTTGTTTGGGTTTCTTCTGGTTTCATAGAAATGTTGAATAAAAATATTTGTAAAAATATAAAAATTCTGAATAAAATAAAAACATGATCCATGGGATACACTACTTCAGTACGGAACTAAAAACGAAAATTGATGTCATCCCAAGGGGCTGCTTTAATATGTGTACGGTATTTTGGCACAGTTTTCCGGATAGTCAGACCATTAATATAATGTATATATGTCTTGAGCATCACCTAAAGCCTATTCTATACCTACTGTGCAGTATTTACCGAAGTAAATATGCCCTAAAAAATTTGAACGCGAAATTCTAAATGGACTATTGGACTATTTGCCATAATTAATTTTTTTATACCTGATATATCTGGTAAACCGTGCCAGATAGCTAGACCATTACTATAACGTATTAGACAAAATGTATGACTTCAGGGAGTGATATGCCTGAAAAATGTTAACTTGATCACATTCGAAATGCCAAACTTGCGGCCATTTTTGACTTTAAAATGTGTATTTTGGCACAGTTTTCCGGATAGTCAGACCATTAATATAATGTATATAATGTTTTGAGCATCACCAAAAGCCTATTCTATACCTACTGTGTAGTATTTACCGATGGACTGTATCGTCCGGCAATTATGGTAATGTGGATAACATCAGGACAACTGTGCCAGATAGCTAGACCATTACATTAAAACTAAATGTCTGGTTTCAGGGATGGATACTACCGGTAGTATGCCCTGAAAAATGTGAACTTGATCAAATTCAAAATGGCTGACTTGTGACCATCATGGGCAGGGAATTATGGTGGCTGGCTGGCCTGCTGTTTGAAAATAAACTGATGTTCCAATAGTACTTATTTGTGGGGAATTTGGGCAAAGAAAAGTTAATATAGTTGGCACCATTATTTCAGGTAGTTCAAAGATGTTACATGTACAGCCACACAATTCTGATCACAGCTGGGATGCAACAAAGTCACAAATAATTGAGGTATTTTATTTCATGAATTTCTTTTTCGCACATTTTAGGTTTGTATATATTTAGATCAAGAGAAAATATGGGTTTAGGATAAATGTGCCAATGTTAATGCAGTTTGTGTTCTTTTAAACAGAATAAAATTTACATGACAAGAATACCTAACCACTACACAAAAGAAAAATTGAAAAATATATGTGGGGCATGTGGCAAAGTCCTAGATGTACAGATAGAACAGACAAATGCTGAGTATTGTTCAAAGTCAGCTATCATAGAAATGGAATCTGAAGAGTCTTGCAAGAAAATTATAACAAAATATAATGAAAAATGTGCTCCAGGTTTGTATTTTTTTACAACTTTACAACTAAATGTAAGACATTCTGTCACTAACTACAGCATCATATTTCTCAATAATATCATTTGGCACAGTTCAGTTTTCACAAAAAGTGTATGATATCGCCACCACCAGATATACATCTTGGGATAGATGTATCAGTAGAGAGCTTTCCTCTTTATCAGATGTGACTAGAGATATTGTACTTGGTTACAACATATTATTTATGGCATCTACTGTGCGAGACCCGCAAAATCGTCATCATGCCAACATTACCTCAAGTGTGTAGTTTATTATTAAGAGAGTTGCCATGACAACTCGAATTAGTAACATGGTGTAGGTGTCTTGTGTTTTCTTATGTATTTTTGTCCATGACAATAGCGCTCTTAGTCTTCCAATTATAAGATATACTGTAGATCTGGTAATTTCGCGTGTTTAAATTTTCGCGAATTTCTGATTTTGGAATTTTTCACTAATTTTTAAATTCGCGAATTTTCATATTTCCTTAGTAGCGCTATTATAAAAATAATTCTCGCTAGATTCTTGAATTCACAAATTTGTCCTCCTTGTGAAATTCGCGAAAATTAAAACCTCGCGAATGTTACCAGATCTACAGTAACTAGAGGGGACATGTGACTTCTCAAGTGACAATAATGTTTGGAAATTTTTTTTGAGTTTTTAGGCAGCCATTTTGAATTTCATTATGTTATTTTTATTATGACAGATTGATTGGAATTTTGATTATGTTTTTTTTGGAAGCCTTTTGAATTGGAATTTCACGTTTCTGCATTCTGACTTCTTTGTTGTTTTAATGCTGTATCACTGTCTGCGACGCTGTCCAAACATTTAAACAACAATGCGTCGACGTTTCGTGTTTCATGCCACTGTTAGTTCAATGGTAAAATGTAGCATTTGAAAGGGTTTAATGTTCATATCAAGCACCCAATGCTGGTTTAATGCTGAGCAACTCTCTACGACGCTGGCGCCACATTGAAGCATTATTGGATATAGGCCTATGTATTTTAATTGATTAAATGTAGAGGGTGCTCGGAGGATTCTTAGTCAGTTATGTCGCCTCTGACAAAAAACCCATATTGACTGGTCAACATTTCATGAGCCTTCTCCCGACATTAACATTATTGAACCAACATTGATCCACATAGTGATCCAGAAAATCCTGGATAAATCCTGAAGAACATGATGCATGACTTAGAAAAGTCATAGCACTCCTCCCCAAAATCTAAGGATCATTGTGCAGTCGTATGAAATCGATTGGATAAAAACTCGGGGAGAAATAGCCCCCGACATAGAATAATAAAAGTGTCGAGATCCAAACAATACTCAAGATGTTTGGGCATAGCCCAAAAATAGTTATTCAAGCTCAGATATTTGTGAAGATGCATGTTTGTCACAGTCCTGTGGTGACACATTTTTCGATTTCTGCTTAGATGGTCTACCAAACAAGATTCAAATTCTGAATCTGCATGTCTGTTGGTGATTAAAATGTGTGACATATGTCCCTGGTGATTCTGTTGCAGCAGGCATAAAGACTCTGTTTGTTCCCTAAGGGCACTGATATCAGTTAGCATAGTGCATAGTAATAGGCCTCTACACCGAATGCAAACACACAGGTCTTTGCCATAACCATGTGGGTTAGAAAGTTGAATAGATTCACAGCAAATATCCACACGTTGGCCTACACACAGTTCCCTGACTGATGTCCCCGTTTGGAATACTGTGCTAGTGTATGGGATTCACATACTCAAGTTGCAGTATAGGCCTAGAGTGTTGAAATAGTGCAGAGGCTGTTTACAGTAGAAACTGAGGCTTGAGGTCCGGGTTAATATAAAACACAATCTGTTATTGTTTTATGACAGTGATCTGTGTTTTTTTTCCATTATGTAGGTAAGACGAAAAATATATTAATCTTTTCCACAGCTTTTGCTAACATGTTGCTTTTTCACGTTAAAAAGTTTTGGATCCTTTACATTTATCTTTCACTGTTTTCCAGATAGTTATGCTATATTCAGTTTTGTCTGAAGTATATTTTCCCAACTTTGGCTATTCAAGTTGTCTTATGCAGTGTTTGTAACGACATTTGTCCAATTTCGGATTATTTGTCGGATGAGTTGGCAACTGCATGATCTCTGGTCAAAAATACCACCGGCTAGCACTTATTTGCCATAATAAATCTCAATTGATCTAAAAAATAGTTTTAGAGTGGCTTAAAGAGCATTTGTGGTTTTAAAAAATTCCTGGGATGGCCTGACCCCCTTCCCTCAAGTCGAATTTTTTGTCTCGACTCGATACAAATACTGCTTATGACTTTATTGTATCACATAAAACTTTTCTCTTTGATTTTTGCCTGACAGCAGGCTTTTTTATGAAGTTACTTACGACTTAACAGGCTCTGTTGGGGCGGAGGCCCTGGTGTAGTGGTTAAGGTAAATGCCTGTCATGTCGGGTTTAAAAAGAAATAAAATGTTTTCCCTGCTCACTTTAAAAGATTTAGTATTGTAGGCAGTCTCCAAGACCATTACTGAGAGGTAGCATCATTGACAAGGCTCTCATTTCGAATCCTATATCTGACAGGCAGTGTCATCTGATTCATCTCACCATCCTCAGAAGGTTCTCCTGGTCTAGTATGTACACATGGCCTAGAGCTCCTTTCATTCATCCTTTCAGAGGCTTTTCTCTGGGTTACAATAGCTTAAATCAATTATATATCTACTATCTATTCCAGACTTTTTTTGAAACCTCAGCCCAATCATTGCTGAGAGCCTATTGTCATCACGGTCACTAGATCTACACTTTGTACACCCAAACCAAGCATTAGTACACTACTAGACCAACATCTTAGAAATTGACTCACCATGCATAGACAAATGTTTTTCATGTTCTGGATATCCTCCCTGAGAAATCTTTGTCTGCTTTGTGCATTTTTATCTGTAGACCTAATATTGTTGTTGATATTTACATTTATTATAAATAACATAGTGGCTCCAATCTAAGATGCTACAATTATGTCAAATATCAAATTTTATGCCCCTCAAATCATTCGCCACATTTCTTCTGATTAACACTCATATTCCAATAAACGCCCACTTCCCTGATTTGAAAATAGAATTCAAGATGATGGTACGTAATATAGACTACCGGTACTCTAAACTACTCTAATAAGTGCCCACCTCACCTGTAGCCTCAGTGGGTATTCTAATTAATGCCCAGGGCGTTTATTAGAAAAAATATATCTAAGTACAATATATCTAATTCTAATTATGGTTTTATATTTTGACCACAACCTATGCAATGGCAGTCAACTTTGAATATTTCCGGCTAGGGTTAATTAATGGTGCTGTTTCAAATCAACTTTTAATGGGTTGACTTGCAGGTGTATGTTTTTTAGCATTTGCTTAACATATTATGAAAAAGTACTACAGTATAGCTTAGCCGAAAACTTCGCACCAAAACTTCGCACAATATATTGGCGTCGCCTCAGATGTCCGGGTTTTGTGATTTATTAGATTTGACTTACTTGAATGGCCGATAACTGGCCATATTTAACTTTAGCCATGCCAGATAGCTAGACCATTACTATAACAACAAAATGTGTGGTCTCAGGTGGAGATATGCTCTGAAAAGTTTCAACTTGATCCAATTCTCAATGGCTGACTATCGGCCATAATTAACTTCAATATGCGTGATATCTGACACACCGTGCCAGATAGCTAGACCATTACTATAAAACAAAATGTGCGGTTTCAGGTCTAGGGATATGCCTTGATAAATGTTAACTCCGTCAAATTCAAAATGGCCGACTATCGGCCATGATTGACTTGAGTGATATCTGACAAACTGTGCCAAATAGCTAGACTATTACTATAAAACAAAATGGGTGGTTTCAGGTAGGGATATTCCCTGAAAAATCAAAATAGCCGACTATAGACCATTATTGACTTTAATGTGCCTGATACATGTATCTGGCAAGCCGAACTAGATAGCTAGATGATTACCATAAAACGAAATGTGTGGTTTTAGTGAGGGATATACCCCCAAAAATGATCAACTTGATCAAATTATAATATGGCTGACTTGCAACTATCATTAACTTCAATATCTGTAATAAACATAGTAAACTGTGCTAGATATGTATACATTACTGTGAAACAGAATGTGTTATTTCAGGGAAGAGTGCATCCTGTAAAATTTTTATTACACGTGTGGGGCGGGAGATTATGGTGGCCGGAGCTTCTTGTGTACGAATGTATTTCCCCCTTAGTTTTCATTTGTTTTTGTTTTTTTCAGAAAGTCGACAAAAACTGCATGTCAAATTTGCTCAAGTTAGGGATATTTCAAAAGAAGAGGTTCAACAGGTATTTTTATTGATAAGAAAATGAAATTTGCATTTATTTTATTAAAATAAATACATCAGAGAATGAAATTTAAATTTATTTTATTAGAATAAATTCAATGTATATACTCTTATGTTGTTCACATTGGTGGAATACATTTTTAGCTCCTCCGGCCTTTAGACCTAAGATGAGCTTATGCCATCGTGTTGTGCCTGTCGTCTGTTGTCTGTCATGTGTCATCTGTCCACAATTCACAAGAAATGCTTCTCCTCCCTCAATTCTTATCCGATTTAAATTTTGTCTCATCCGGCCTTTAGGCCTAAGATGAGCTTATGCCATCGTGTTGCGTCTGTCGTCTGTTGTCTGTCGTCTGTCCACAATTCACAAGAAATGCTTCTTCTCCCTCAATTTTTATCCGATTTCAATTCTGTTTAGTTTGTTTGAAAGAGGTTGGGCTTGTGCATTAAACTCTTCACAGATTTCAGAAATTTTAAATATTAATTAATTTATGACCTAATTAAGACCCAATTAGGGTACTCTGTCCACAGTTCACAAGAAATGCTTCTCCTCCTTCAATTCTTATCCGATTTCAATTATGTTTGGTTTGTTTGCAAGAGCTCGGGCCTGTGCATTAAACTTCCTCGCAGATTTCAGAAATTTTAATTATTAATTAAATTATGACCTAATTAAGACCCAATTAGGGCACTCCACAATTCACAAGAAATGCTTCTCCTCCCTCAATTCTTATCCGATTTTAATTATGTTTGGATTGGTTGGAAGAGCTCGAGCATGTGCATTAAACTTCCACACGAATTTCAGAAATTTTAATTATTATTTAACTTATGACCTAATTAAGATCCAATTAGGGCACTCTGTCCACAATTCACAAGAAATACTTCTCCTCCCTCAATTCTTATCCGATTTAAATTTTGTTTGGTTTATTTGAAAGAGCTTATGCCTGTGCATAGAACTGCCTCATGGATCTCCAAATTATAATTTGTAATCAACTTGCGCCAATTAAGGATGAGCTTCTGTGTCATTGACACTCTGGTGATTTCAACATATCATTCTATTGGTATTAATCTTTACCATCTGGTAACTCATATACTGTAGATCTGGTAATTTTCGTGTGCTTAAAGCGACACAATCAGGCCAAAGTCATCATTTTCATTTTGGCTCCTTGAAATGTCCATAAAAATAATATATCAGCATGTTCATAGACTAAAATTGCGTGAGTTTTTTAATTTTGTGTTGCGCGTTTACCAGTTAAACGTGAATTAAGGATGAGATTTAATTTCAGACATGCATGTCCAAAGTAAGGAATACTGGAATAACTGATAATGGGACTTTCGGCACACTTGCTACGTTGCCACAGCAACCCAAAATTTAAAAGACTTCCACAATTCTAGTTCACATATTATGCAATTATCAAGAAGCAAAAATAAAATTTAGGCTTTTGGAATATTTTTGGCCTGATTATTTCGCTTTAAATTTTTGCAACTTTTCGTGAATTTTCAATTATAATTTTTTTTTTCTGCCGTAATTAGGCCTAAAAGAGCTGTAGACTGTCATCTTTTAATGGTGTTTGCTCAGCCGTGAAAGCTGCAGCTCCCCTAATCCATCGTTATTGCAAGTCGGCGTAGCCTAGCCATTGTCAGCACACCCTGTTACCTAATACCAATTACGGGAATCATTATACTCACAGTTGACCTCAGGATCACAGCACATGCCAGCCTTCTCAATTCACATGAGCCTTAGCCCCAATGTTGATTTAATGTTGGGTCAGCGCTGTAGATACCAGCTGATACATTGAGTCAGCATTAGTGTAACATCGTTTTTTAGTTGGGCAGTGGCAATGGACTTTGGTATTGTTATAGAGACACATTACTATTTAGCAAAATGGTTCCAAGCTTATTCGAGCTCACACACTATCAGCTAAGATAATACACTGTTGTTGAGCCTTCATATTGGCTGTAGTTAAAGCTCACTGTAGTATTGGTCATATTATAATAAAAAAAAATCATGATATTCTTATATTCGCGAAAATTATAAAACCTCGTGAATATTACCAGATTTACAGTATCTGGATTTTTTTTTTTAATTTCAATTTTATGCTATGTTTTGTTGTTTCTTGATTTGAACTAGAGACCATCTGTGTTAGTTGTTATACCTAGTGATGGGAATTGGTTAAAATTTCATAATTGCTTTGTGTAGCCAACCGACGATCACAGCGAATCGGTTGAGTGAAATTGTCATAAGTTAGGCGTACATATGTTTGTGTGAATTGAAAAAGAAAAAACATATCTTTGTCAAGTATGTTAACAGCACCTGGCATACCTATCCTGCGTGACAGTTGGGCATGTCAGATGTGATATAATCGAGGCTCGGTCAGACAGTTTTTTTAGAAACCGAATAATCTATTTATAACTAAATTTATCAGCAATAATCATATTTGTTATCGATCATCATAATTGGTGTACCAAGCGAAAATAAAAATGATTATAAACAATTTTCAAAATGTATGTAAAATTGTGGATGTTAATATCTTTTTGCAGATCAACGTTCTTGAAGAGAAAGAAGATGTAACACCATTCCCCAAACAGGTATACTTTGTAAGGTGGACTATTGTGGCCATTTTTCAGGCCTCAGCCGAAATTTTAGCGGATGCCTGTTGTCGTTATCAGGCGCGTTCGTCCGTACGTCTGTCCGCCACTTTTAGCACTATAAGTAAGCAGAATGCACATTAAACTTCACATACAAGTAAATCATGACTAAAGCTTGACTAATTTCACATTTGACCTTTTTGTGATCCACATGCCCTTGACTTTTTTCCGATGGACAAATTTTCTCGTTAACGCGATTCACCCAACATTTCTACCCCTCAGCCATTAAGGCTGTGGGTTATAGTGATCACCGGGGGCGGGTGGTTGGGCGGGAGGGCGGTGCAGATGCTTGTAAGCGCGATAACTTCATAACGCCTTCACTTAGGGCCTTCATTTTTTTACCTCTTGTGACATTATTTTTTTAATATGCGTAATATCTAGAAAACCGGACCAGATAGCTAGACTATTACTATTGAACAAAATGTGCAGTTTCAGGCAGGGATATACAGTGGAGACCCGGAAATCGAACCACCCATGGGACTGACTGAAAGTGGTCCTATTTTGAAGTTGGTCCAATTTGTGAAACCAGCCAATTTTAATTGAGAGATATGTCCTTCTAGTCAGTCTGTTTATAGATGTGCCTTGTTACGTGTTGTTATCAAAGTCGATTATTAAACTAACATATTGAAAATAAAGTCATGATATGTTAAAAAACATATCTACCGGAGCATATCTCTGAAAGTACTTGTCCAATTGTCTTCAAATTTTACACACAACACCTCTAGGGGGTCTAGTTGTGCCTTTTGGGGTATATAAACTTTGACCTACTTTTGGTTCAGAACTATGACCTATTTAGATGTTTTGAAGGACACTTCGTTTCCGGAGCAGATCTCGAAAAGTACTGGGCCGATTACAGTCATATTGCACATACATGTTCTCTAAGGTCCCTAGCTGTGCCTTTTCAAGTTTTGGACCTTGTCCTTGAAGTTGACCCAGCACATTGACCTAATATATGACATCGGTAAATCCGACTGAAATATTTTGCGGAATATCATGAAAACCGCTCAAGATAGCAACACCATTACTATAAAACAAATTGTAAGGTTTCAGGAGAGGATGCATCTTGAAATATTTCAAGTCGATAAAATTCGAAAACGGCCGCCTATCGGCCATTATTCACCTCGAGAGGCCTCATATTGCGGAATATGAAAACCGCTCAAGATAGCTACACCATTACTATAGAACAAATTGTAAGGTTTCTGGAGAGGATGCATGTTGAAAAATTTCAACTCGATCAAATTTAAAATGGCCTCCTATCGCCCATTATTCACCTCGACAGGCCTGATATTGAGTAAACCGTGCTAGATAGCTAAACCATTACTATAAAACAAAACGTGAGATTTCAGAAGAGGATGCATCCTGAAAAAAATCGATCTGATCAAATTCAAATGGCCGCTTATCGGCCATTATTCACTTTCACATGGCCGGTATTTGGTCAACCGTGCTAGATGGCTAGACCATTACTATAAAGCAAAATATGAGTTCTCGGGGGAGGATACACCCTGAATTTTTTTATCAAATTCAAAATGGCTGACAATCGGCATTATTTCTTCGATAGGCCTGATAGCAGGTAAACTGTGCTAGATAACTAGACCATTACTTAAAAACAAAAAATGACGTTTCGGGAGAGGATGCCTTTTAAAAAACTTTTGACTCAATCGAATTCAAAATGGCCGACTGTCGGACCACTATTTACTTTCACATTGCTGATATTTGGTAAACCGTGTTACATAGCTAGACCATTACTATAAAACAAAATGTGAGATTTCAGGTGAGGATGCATCTTGAAAAAATTTGACTCGATCAAATTCAAAATGGCCGCCTATCGGCCATTATTCACTTTTGCATGGCCTTTATTTGGTAAACCGTACTAGATGGCTAGACCATTACTATAAAACAAAATGTTAGATTTCAGGAGAGGATGCATCTTAAAATTTTTTGACTTGATCAAATTGAAAATGGCCGCCTATCGACCATTATTGAATTTCACATGGCCGATATTTGGTAAACCGTGCTAGATAGCTAGACTATTACTATAAAACAAAATGTGATTTTTCGGGGGAGGATGCACCCTGGAAATTTTTAACTGTTACCGAATTCAAAATGGCCAACAATCGGCATTATTTACCTCGATAGGCCTGATATCAGGTAATCTGTGCTAGATAGCTAGACCATCACTATAAAACAAATAATTACTATGAAACAAAATGTGAGGTTTCGGGGGAGGATGCACCCTGAATTTTTTTTGACTAGTCTATATCGAATTCAAAATGACCGTAAATCAGCCATTATTTACCTCGATTGGCCTGATATCGGGTTACCCATGCCAGATAGGTAGACCATTACTGAGATACTGATTAGGATCTTTAATTTCAATGGAGGTTTGCAATCTCTGACAGACTGTCTAGTTCTTATCTTACTCTTAGACTGAGCCTCTTAGACCTAATTGTCTTGTTTCTTGATTTTTGACCTAGCCTAGGACTACATTAATAACCCTACACAAAATTGCTTAAATCAAATTCTAATTCGGAGCGGGAGCTCCTGGACTAGTCTTGTTTTTAATATACATACTATTTATTTTTGTAAAAAGTCTGTAAATTGAAAATCGATCAGCAGTGAATAACCAAAGTCCCTTATTATGACTGTCAATATTGTTTGATATTGCTTTAATATATAGACCGCAAATTCGCTGGGTTCACACTTTTTAAATTGACATTTATCTATTTATTATATTTGTCAATACAGCGGTGTTATATTAGCGGTGTTCAAATTAGATGTCACGCTTCTTATTTTATAAAAACTCGGTCATACACTGAGTCATTACGATCAACAATTATTTCATTCCTTATGTGATAGTATCGTTTGTTTTGGGTGATCAGGGCATGGCAGCTGTGAACAGGAAATGATCAGCCGTGGTTAACCCTATAAAACTTACAGTTGAATAAATGGATATAATTTATACTTCTTCGCATAAAAATACATCTGATAATTATTCCGCTGAATATGCGAAATTAATACAGAAAATCATGGCGGATTGTTATGCTTTGTTTCACTATATGATTGTAAATAACAATTTGTAAGTCTTCTGGGATTGCAAAGATGTAATCACACTATACAGGTGATAATCCTTTTGTGCACTAGAGCCTCTCATATATGACAATTAAGTCAAGTAGACAAAAAACAGCTTAATTTTCCCATTAACGCGATTCACTCAACATTTTTTTATGCATTGCTCCAAAATTTATACCATATATCCATTTCACTAATAGCTCAGTAACACACCCTTATTTTTTATGACTAAATCGTACTTAGCGTTCAGCGACCTTTTGTCCGTGACAACTGTGAAATTCAATAGCCTTGATCAATATTTTCTGACTTAAATTTTCCTATCATAAGACTACATTATACTACTGATGTGTACAAGTTTCCAAGATTCCTGCAAATTCTATAATGAAAAATCTCAAAATAAAATTTCTTTCAGTCTAGCTGTCATCCGATTGTGGTTGAATTCATTTCTAGCCAGTATAGTGAAACATGTATATACATGTACACTGTAGCCCTACACATGACGTCTAACCTACACCATGCAGATAGGTTCACATTTTTAGGTTCACATGTCTTGAACTTGATAATATCCTGGATTTGTTCATAGTAAATTATGTTTTCAAGAATCCAATCAACACATGTACATATATGGTTAATGATATATTATTTCACCGCCATTAGGTTAGATCAACATCGGTTGGAAAAATAATTGGGTTTCCATGTTGACATTAAGGCAGGCAAATTGTCCTGATGAAATGATATTTAATAATACCATCTAGTTTATAGCATAAATTTGTAATGTATATCGTTATTTTGTTTCTTAGGAAACAGTGGTTTACATCCGAGGACTACGACGATATTTCACACGTGAGGACCTAAATGCTTTGATTGAAAGCACAGGAATTCCCACTAGCAGCATTATATCAACATTTATTTTTATCCCAGAGAGATTTCGTCCAGGTTGCTCTGGAATTTTTCAATTGAGAACAAATACAGAGTGTTGTCATGTTATTTCCAAGCTGGATGGACAGAAAGTGTCTGGTAAATTATTTTCTGAATATTACAGAGATTTATGATTTTGTTTTTCATGCTAATGATACAGAAAATTGTTATGATATAATATTAGACATACATAAGGAATTTTTTTCCGAGAATATCCCCATGATAGTTATGTTAGGCATTCAGCTTGAATTAACTGTTACCCAAATGTTAACTGGTGAATTGTGTGTGTGTTCTCCAAAGATGGTTGTCAAACTTGTGAATACTATATCTCCTGAACTGTTTTTTTTTAGATTGCACCCAAATATCTTACAAACTGTTTATTTTTAGGAAAGACTCTTTGAAAAATTTAGCTACCTTAAAAATAAGCAGCACAGTGTTGGTTGATGTATTTGAAAAAAAATAGGGCTCTCATTGTCATAATGATGAGAATTTTGAAAGCCGAGTTTTGACACCATCTATTTCACTGATTTTCCTGTCAATTCTGCAATGTGGCTGTGAAATAGTGTGCGTTCGTAAGACTCAACATTATTAATACGCTCAACTTTGGTGGTACTGGTAATGTACTAGCAAAGTTTTAGCCTTCTTAGAAGTCTGGTATGCTGTATTTTACTAGTGTTCATGAACATTTATTAAGCATCCCTAACGGGATGTCGGTAAGTGCATGTGTAAGACAGTGTAGTTTATTTAGCTCTTACTGGACAATAAATGATATCATGCCCTCCTCACAAGTCCTGCTCAGCTAAAACAGTGATTCCGGAGATGTTTTCTTAACAGTGTTATATCACCATTTTCTAGATTGTGATCATCCTATGACCTTGATATTCAAGTCGCAGATGGACAAGCATCACAACTTACCACAGGTGACGATTTCTTCAACATTACTTTTTTGCACCCACTCAATTTTTATTTTTTGTAATTTATTTTTCTCGACACTAGTCATAGATCTTCACTATATGAAATATACAAGATACCACTATTGCCAACATATCATAAATTGGGTTCATACTTATAGATACGAACGACATCCAACGTTTATTGATGGTAAGAGCATCATTAGATGTATACACACAAACTTAAACATTAAATTGCGGATTATGTTTAATTAAAATGATATAATACAAAAATGCATTAAGACACAAAACGATCTTTTTGCTTGGTTTTGATTAGTTTTCAAATATTATTTGCATAATATTTCTTAGCATTTTGATTCACTTTTCAGGCGATTATGGCATGGTGTTGAAAATTATGGCATGATTTAGTAGTAGTATTCAAGATTGCACAAAATGTTATGCCCAACATTCCTCAATATATTGCATAGAAAGGTTTCAATTATATTTATTTTCTAATGTATGTTTTTTTATATATATTTAGTGATTCCTCTCAATTTTTGTCCGTACATTGTTTTTAAAAAAAATATTTAGTGTCCTGTAATAAACAGTTGTTCTGGGTATGGTTTGAAATGCATCCGAAATCAGTAAAATTTGACATAAATTATATTTTAAGCGATCATTTTCAGATGTTAATGCTCTTCTAGATTTTTATGTTTGCTTGGAATTTAAGTATGCAAATATTCTCAAGTATGTTTTTGTTGAAAATATGTTATTCATGGTTCCAAGAATCAGTAAGATAGCAGTAAATTGTACTAACTTTGGAACATTGTTTTTGAAACTTATGACGTTTCGACTTCCTATGGCAAGTCTAGCCTTGATCACATACTATTGTCCTGGTGGTTAAATGGCTCATTACAAGAAAAAATTGAAAGAGCTCCGTGTCTAATACCAACACCCTCAAGCCACTAAAAGGACCCCGCCAAGAAGTATAAAACCAAACTTGTCAACATCCTGAAGTGGTGGAAGAAGGAGGGTACAATACAATCACTGACAAACTCCATTGGATATTGTATACAACTTGGAAGAGCCTCCAAAACTGTATGGTAGACCTAAAGTACACGAGGTCGACACGCCTACCCGTCTTATTGTGTTCAGTACGCCCTATCAGGACGTGGCTTCACCAGGGCCCCCCACCCTTGAAACAATGTAGGCCCTACAGTGCTATTCATGCAAAAATTCCAATATTTAACTGTTATTTCCTTTTTATTACAATTTAAAAATCATTATATTTTTCATATGTATAATTATGTTTATTTCATTTTAAAATTGTTGTTGTCTGAACGGTGGCTCTTTTGCAAGCGGTCCCAATCGACCTTAAAAGGAATCTCCAGACCACCAATGTATATATATTGTTATGTATTTTTTTTCTTTGTCAAAGGTCAAATAAATACTATCTATCTATCTAGATGAGCGAGTAGACGCAGCTCATCAATCCCGCCTCAAGTATTATACTAATAACCAGTGTCACTCACACTGTCTAAGCAGCAGCTGAGATATGTGAGATAAACAGCTCAATGACTCAACTTTTGAACATTTCAAATGCACTTGTAATGTACCCAAGTACATTTGGAAAAAACCTGTACTTGCACTTGTACTTGATCATTTTCAATGTATTTGTACCCAAATACTGTGTGATGTACTTGCCCCAACTTCACATCTCACCATCTGTGGTTTGTACTAACAGCGCCAAATTATACGTGACAACACCTGACGACCAACTGGCTGAACTAGAACATATGCAGAATGCCCTTAGAACAAACATCTACGAACAGTGGGCCCTTGATGTCCCCTTGTCGGACACACATGACAATAAGAACACTAGCAGCAGACGCTTGATGCTAGGTCTCCCCTAAGTACAAGGCACATCTGAGATCCTGGCTTGCATTTTCAAATCACATGGTGTGAACATGTACCACAAGCCGACGATTACCATGAGGTCCATGTTCGTCCATCCTACCAGCTACCACACATCTATGACATGATCATACCGCCAATGTGTGAACCATTTCATCCAGGAGCCAGGACATCAGTATGTAATTAAGGCTTGTCGTAGCAAGTCGAAATGTCATAAGTTTCAAATCAATTTTCCAAAGTTAGTACAAAGTTAGACCACTATGTTTTTGTTCATTTTAATAATAATATCAAAATTTTCGACACTCCAAGTGAGAATCGCCCAACTAACGCCATAGATCATAACTGCTATTATAAATGTAAAAATTTTCTGGTGATATTCTGATCCCAATATAATTGAACCTTTAATTGCTATTGCGACCAACAAAGAAATCTTCTTAGCATGTTTGAGGGAAAAGTTGCAATCGGATCTTTACTTGGTAGTTATATTATTAATAGGTAACTTGTGAGAGCAAACAATTTTGTTTAAATGGTAGGCATTTATATTTGGCAGAATTTTGTAATATGTCTGTATCTTGGAAAACATACAAAAATATTTAATTATAGAACAAAAGGTAAGATCTTACGTAAGGATAATTCATGACAAATTTCATAGATATTAAAATCCATAATGGCTGACTGGCAGCCATTTTTAGTTAGTATATCTGGGAATATCTCGGAAATCTTGCATGATAACTGCAGCATTTGTGTAAAATAGACTGTCCCATTTCAGACAAGAATAACCTGTGTCAAATTTTGCAGATATACTATTT
Organism: Flabesymbios commensalis; assembly: GCA_964017125.1. NCBI lineage: Eukaryota > Metazoa > Annelida > Polychaeta > Terebellida > Flabelligeridae > Flabesymbios > Flabesymbios commensalis. Next base: position 50,676,140 of record OZ024907.1, on the reverse strand, counting down.
AGCATGTCGATCTGACGGTAACGGCAGAGATGCTTTTGTGTTTGTTACAGACAAATCTGTATAATTTTCATTATTATTTGCAGAACGATTTGCCCCCAGTCCGTTCCAATATTCAAGGTCCACTATGGCAAACAGTGAAGGAGAAGCCACGAGCTGCCAGTAAAAGTTCATCAAAGAAATTAAAAAGCAAAAAATCAACCAATAATGAAAACAAAGTTTTAATAGCCAGTCATCAATCATCACAAGTTAGGGTTCCTGATCATCAAATAGATAATTTGCCGAGTTGGTCAGCAACGGACATAACACCGCCTCTCCCAAGTCAAAGTCCTCCCACTTCAGCCAGCCAAATGCTTACTGTGACTTCATCTCAAAGTGAATCACATGTTCCATTGGATCATATGTCTCCTGTTGCCTCTCATGTTTTAACAGCCTGGCCTGTTGATCAAATGCCATCTCCTCCTCCACACAATCAACCACCTGTTGGAAGCCACAGTCACTTACATTGCTGGAATGATAATCAGATCTTATCACTTCATACAAATGATGTGTCGGTGTCTTCAAATCACCTAGAGTCCTCTCCAGAAAATTCACTACAACCGTTACAACACAGATCACTACATGAACAAAACCAAATACAGGTTTCACATTCCAATCAGGTGCAGGACCTACAGCAAACCCAATTTCAGTCTGAGCCATCGAAACAAAACCTTCCATTACATTCAAACCATAATCCAATAGAGGAATTTCTTGTTGAAGCCAAACGAAAGGAGCAGGAATATAATAAACAAATAGAACACAAGGAACACTTTCTCAAAGAACAATCTTTAATGGAAATAGAGCGCCGTGGGACAGAAATGCAAAAGAAAGCCGAACAAATAGAAACAGAGCGCAAGAAAAAAGAAATGGAAAAGAAAATAGACAACACGTTGCAGCATGAAGGAGATCATGTTCATGGTATATCCATGGCACGCAAAAATCTTTCATCATACCAATATGTTAATGATGACAAAATGTGCTACCCTATGGGAATCAACACAAGCAGCTACGAGAGTATGTCGTCCGCAGGTTATTGGGAGAGACTGACAATGGTAAGATACTTTAACCCTGAAGCCTTTTCACATTTGTGTGTTGTTGTTATTTTTTTGAGGGGTGGATATCGCTAGATTATAAGTGTTCAGAACTGCCTTGCAAGAGTAGTAACTAAGGCCCCACGTTTTAGTCCTTCCGTTCCTATTTTAAAACGATTACATCGGCTTCCTGTCAAATTTCACATTCATTTTAAAAAATGCACAATGACTTTCCGAACCCTAAAAGCCAACCTGCCTGCATATCTGGCTGACTTACTTGTCATCCGGAAAGCTCAAAATACCTATGCTCCACAAATTTAAATAGATCTGTTGTTCCTCGTATAAAAACTGGGTCAAGAGCTTTCTCTATATCTGACCGAGCCTTATGGAACGCCGTGCCTGTGCCAATACGAAATGCCGAAACAATTTTAATATTCCGGGAATTACTTAAATCTCACCTATTTGATATGGCTTTCCCACCCTAGCTCCTCAGCAGCCCGGCTCTCTGTTCACAAACCTGCTTTGGCCTCGATTATGACATATGATCACGCTAAGGATTTGTGCGCCTCTGAGCTCGGTCCACTGAGAATATAGGTGCTACAGAAGTTTTATTATTTGATTTGATTGATCTGAAGCGAAGTGTTCTATATTATTAACTTAAATGGCCATCATGGCATTATCAAAATAGTACAGTCCATGCAGTTCGGGGTTGGAGGCTATTCTAGAAATAACTGAAAATTTCTGACAACACTTTGTTCCGTCCACTGATTGGATGTCGGCGAACACGCAACAAGATACTTTCAGGCAATGTTGTCTTAATGTTGTGGTAGCTTCACAGACAGTGGGTAACATTGACCCAGCATTGGCTCAGGATCTCTACTAAAGTCTCATTCGTGAGTGGGGATGTACACCGCTCGAAGCCAAAAGGTAGTAGATACTTACTTGTAAAGTAAGCCAATACTGCTCCAAACCCAAAAGGCAATATCTGCTTGCTTGTAAAGTAATCAAATACTGTGTTCAATTAATTTTGGCTTTGTACTGCAGTATACCCACCCTGTTGCAACACACTCCTCACCAACTGTGCTCATGTAATGTGCAAGACCTCACCAGGACATAGATTAGGGGCCTACATACTTCCTTAGCCCTAATATTGACGAAATGACGATCAATTTTGTAACTCAGGATCGAACCAGATCTGGCACCAACCTAGACGACAGAAATACCATTACAAAAAAAACAGAGAAGAGAAGCTACATGTAGCTGTCTAATGCCTTTGGTCATGTATCATGTATCAACCCAGCCTGTCACGAGGCATTGACCAAATCAGAACAAATTGTCAGCGTCTACATTAATTTAATTACTATATATCCTGCTGTTCTGATTCCTCATGGGTAATATTTATAACACCGTCTTAGGTCATAAGTCACGCAGTTCAGCCCTTGTTCCGTGATGTTTCGGCCATTTTTTAACTGTCTGGAAACTGTGCCAGGTCTGATGACCCCTTCAACGTGTCTATTTTTGTCCAATGTTGGTCCAACTTTCAAAAAGTCGCAAAGCAAGAAAACAAAATTGGTACCAGGTGTTGTGTGCGTACCAACGTGATAAACACGAGACACCGAATCAATGATGTTTCACTGCTTGTCCGGCTTGGGAGACATTCTCCCTGCATTTAGCCAGCATTGGGTCAACTTGTGAAGTCATCTCTGTGGAGCAGTGATTATTTCCAGTATATAATAGTGAAGGCTCAAAATTATACACAATGTTCTTTGTTACGACCTATGACAAATTGTAATCCTGTAAGTATCCTGTGAAAAGGCTCACAATATTATCAAATATCATATTAAGGTGGTGAAAAACAGCAAATAGTGTGGTTTGTTTATCGGGGTCCTGTATATTTTTGCATATGCCTGTCTTTTGTCTGGTGCTGAATAATCTAAATTTCGATTTAATTTGCATTCATATAGTTTAGTCAAATGGTACCAAGTTTAATAGACCTTGAAACGATTTCAATCTTTTTTTTGGGGCCAAATAAGCAAGTTGAGTCACAGATTATCTGATTATACAATACAGTCGTTCACCAAAAGAATTAGGCTACTAGTAAGCCTGCAGATTTTGACAGAATAATGAATTCACATTATGCTATACTTTTAGACATATCAATGACTTATATGAGTGATGTTTTCAGCCAACAGAACTTGAAGATGTAAGAACAAGACAGTATCTTCTGCATGTGCTGGAACAGTTACGTGAATTAGGAATTCCTCGCTTGCAAGCAATTCCAAAAATATTGGACATCATGAGAGAAATGGCTCCCCAGTCTCTCTTTTTGTTAAGTAATATGGAACCTGCGTTATTGGAAAAAATCCACTCGGGTGATCCAAATATCTTTTACAAACTGGCTGCTTCTAATCCTCACATAGAGCATGTACTAAGGAATATGAACATGGACGCAGTTGTAAACCTAGTTAAAACTATAGGCACAGCAGCGTGTCAGCTTCTGTCTGCAACGTTCTCAAGCAAACCAGAGATGATAAATCACATGGATATTCTGGTACAATCTTTGCTAAAAAATTAGTAAATAGTTTCCATTTATTACTGCTTTCTTATATTAAGTTGTTGACTTGTATATATGTTTGTTTCATCGTTATGTCTGTGAATCTGCATTAACCAAGCACAAATGTTTCTGAACAAACTTTTGCTAAAAACTGTTATTACAACATTGTTATTGTCTGAATTTAACTCGATGTCAACTGGTCATACATTTTTGAGCCATTTATTTGTTTTAATGCTGTATATTGTTGTTTTTATTAGTCTGCATCCAATATGTGGCAGAGACTTATTGCTTTAGTGCTGTCTATTGTTGCTATTATTATTATTATTCAACAATTCCATGGAACTCTCATACAGTCGCCAACATTTATCAGATTTTCCCCAAATTTTCGGAAATTTATATGTCGGTTTATCCTGGTTAAGTTCGCCAATTAGCTAATCTGAATATCAAAACGCCCCCCCCCCCCCCCGGTACCTCCAATATATTTTCCCATCATTACTGCATTGGCAATGGCAATGAACTTTTAATTGCGGATGGTGGGGACTTTCATATTGACCATGCAGATATAACATTCAGTTATTAGCCCTTACAGCACTGAATTATGGTATAAAAGCGTATGTTGTCAGTTCAATCGGTCGACTGTGATTTCGACATCTTCATCTTCTTGTCTCAAGCCAGTGAGCTCAGGCACTCTACAATAAGTGATTAATGTCCACCTACCCAGTCTGAAAATTATTGTTCATGAGAAGGGCGAGACTGCCATAGTTTGCAGAGAAAATGACTTTTGAAATAGCTCATGTTCCCAGAGTGGTAGGTACATTACTATAACATTTCACGGGTTGTGTGTATAGAAACGTACACGATAGAGACTAGCTGTTCCATCGTTAGAACGCCCCCATTGCATGACTGCGTGCCACAGTGAGGAGGGGTGGTGGGCAATATATAGGCCCTTTTCTCACAATGATTCCGCTCTAGCAGATATTATATGGCGGTATGTGCTTGCTTTACAAGTGAGCACATACTGCCTTTTGAGTTTTGTACACTTACAAAATAGTAGACTACAGTGTATATTGAACAGACACCTGTCTGTCAAATCCCAAAAGTTTGTGCTATACTGGTGCAATGTTGGACCAATACATGTCTGTGGTTAGACCAACATCTTCGACGTCGGCCCAGTACTAATCCAACACGTGCTTACTGTAATGTATTGCGTTTGCTGGACTCATAATCGTCTCCGCCTTAAACAGAGGCAAGAACCAGTTTTGGCCTAATATGAGGCCAGTGTCACAGATGTTGTGCCAACAATAAAACAACATCGCGTCGGGACATAACTAATCTCTGGTCAGTGTACCCTGCCTAATGAGCCTTCCACGCCTGTTTGTTTATTCACACATGGAGGAGGTGAAAGTCCTATGCAATATCAGCGTCCCGGCAAACACGACACATTGAAGCAATGTTGGCCCAGCGTCGCAGACGGTGGCCCAGCATTGGTTCAGCGTATCTTGTTTGCTGGGACGTGTTCTGGCGACATAGACAGGGACAGTGTATGTCCTAGTGTGGTCATAACAGCTTTGTCTGAGTCTGTTTAAAATTACAAAACCATTTATGCAAAGCACAGAACCGCAGGGTTCTCGTTTCAATTTGAAGTCGTCATAAATGTTTTAGTCAGCTCTTTTCGCTTCCTTTGGATTCAGGTCTATGTTATCTGTCTACGGTCATTATAAGCCTAAATATTCAATTCTTTCAGTGCGGGGATCGACTTTAAACGTCAGATTCTAAAATGGGTCACCGCACTCTTAAGGGTGCATCAACACTAGCTTAATAAACCGTTTTCAGTCTTATAAATATTAACATGCATCGGAAGTGGAACATTTTGTCAAAAAAAAACCAGAGAACTCTTGTATTTCATACTTTCACATCTTATCTAGCAAAATACACTGATATGTGCCTGCACTAATTTACAGTGTTATATTTTTTATATTATAAGTTTTCTTGACCGTTTTGGCAACGTGCCAGCAAACTCATTGCTGCCATCCTAATATATCTCAATACTGTCATTGGATGTAAACTGGGTCAATCTTCCATGTCATCAGCTGGTCATAGAAACACCCATTATATGAGTAACTCTGTAATGCAGATCAGGTGATTATATGTCAGAATTAAAGCTGTTTTCCTATGAAAAGATTGAGAGGTAGAATTAATGTTCAGAACAAACATTATACCCCCTTTTAATGACGTTGTTTAATATGGAATTATTTCAGTTATCGTTTCTATTCACTTTTTGTCTCAACATTGATTGTACAGTTGGAACAAGCAATTTTCTGTCACCATATACAGCACCACACGCAACAAGATACATTAAGCTAATGTTGTGTTAATGTCTTCTTAGCTTCACAGTGGCCAAGCATTGACCCAGCATAAGCTCAACATGTCTACCATAGGCTGCTCAAGGAGCGGGGTGAGCCTTGAATGTATACTGCTCTGCAAAGCCAAATGGCATTATCTGCTTACTTGTAAAGTAACTAGATATTTGTAAAGTAACCAGATATTCACTAGATGTGGTTATGTAATACACAGACCTCAGTGTTGATTGTGAACCTAATCTATTTGATTTGTAAATATCTCAGGATTAAAATTACATATTTGTTTTTTTTTTAGCTAAGACTATCCACGATTGATATCTTATGGCATACATAGGCCTACTTTCTTAGTCCCAATATTGATAAAATAACGATCAATTTTCAGCCTCTGTTGCCAACCTAGACGCTATGGCTGTCTGGACTGCATTTTGTGTCTTTTGTCTGCTATCATCCCAGCAAAATGAATCTGAACACACGCTGACCAAATGTTGGGCTAGTGTAGGCCCAGCATCGTAGACAGTGGGCCAACAATAGCTCAGCATTGGGTCAATGTTCAGTGTCACGATCGAGACAATGACCAAATGTTGGACCACCGTCTACGACACAGCCCCCCCCCCCCCTCGGCTCTGTCCCAGCATCACACCAACATCATTTTATTGGCTCACTACAACCTGCTGTGCTGATTCACATCGCTACTTATAAAACCGTATTTGGTGTCACAATAAGCCACGCAGTTCATCCCGTGTTCATGGCAAAAGGCGGATACATTGAACACAATCATGTTGTTTCAATGTTTGATCAGCGTCGCAGATAGCAGTCCAACTTTGAACCTGTAGGCCTATAGGATTCTGACCAACTTTAGTGATGTTTCTGTCATGCTTTATCAGGCCAAGCAAGAAAACAACATTGTTTACACGTGCCGTGTGCATGCCAACCCCCATAAACCCGAGACGCCGACACAATGAGCACTGTTTCACTGCTGGCAGGCATGGCAAAGGTTCGCCCAGCATTAAACCAACATCGAGTCAATTTGTGGAGTCAGCTTGTGGAGTCAGCTCTCTGGAGCAGTGTTTATATATATATGTGTTCAGTAACAATTTCGTGAAATGTAAATTAGCCAATTTTTTAAACTTGAGCAGATTAATTAAAGAGAGAACGTTCAGTAACAATTTCGGGAAGATCACATCAATATCGACAACTGTAGTGTTTACGTCAATTTTTGAAGAAGAGCGTGAGTGCCTTTGGCCATCTTGATTTAAATCAGACGTTCTCTAATGAATTAACCAATCACCAACTTACAGAACCGCATGGTTCTTGTTATTAATATCATCCTTTAACAATTCGACGTAAACGCTCCACAGTCGTCAATATTTACCTGATCTTCACTATTTTTTACCCTGGTTCAATTCGAAAAATCCAGAGGGGCAGTTTTACTAAGGAACGAACTTGTATGTTTGTGAAAATCCTGGTGAACTTTTCCTGTCGCTTACTAGAATGAAAATAGCTTTAGTAGTTGTATTTTAAACCAAGGTGGCCACAGGCACTCACGCTCTCTCTTCCTCACAAATTGACGTAAACACTACAGTTGCGAATACTGATCTGATCTTCACAAAATTGTTACTGAACGTTCTCTGTTGAATTAACCTACTCAAGTTAAAAAAATTGGCTAATTTACATATCCAACACGTGTCTTAATGTTTATATTACGAAAGTTCGCTTATTTTTTATTTGTTTTATATGTGTCCATTTTTGGAGCAGTTGTTTTGGGTACTAAAAAATAATATATATTTATGGAAATATTTTATCAGAATGTTATGTGGCCTACTCAGCAAACACGAGACGTTGACCCAACGTCGATTTATTGGTGGACCGCCGTCTGCGACGGCGGCTCAACATTAATTCAACGTTGGGTCTCGTGTTTGCTGGGTATTACAACAACGATATTCAGGTGTAAAGAACATCGCTCATTGTTGTTTAAATCATTTACAGTCTAGGGGCACTGTTTTATTATGTGTGACTGAAGACCAAGATTCGAACTTTTGGTCTCTGGGTCAGAATGTTATGTGGCCTAGCACAACAACGGTATTAAGGTGTACAGATGATCGTAAAGATGATCAAGCATTGTTATTAAGGTTTAAATCCTACACAGTGTAGGGGCAATGTTTAAACGTGTGTGACTGAAGACCAAGAGAAAAATAAGATTCAAATTCTTGGTCTCTGAGTTTGTAATTATCAATGCTATCGAATTAGCTACCGAGAAGCACAACACTATGAGCGTACTGATGTTATTGAGTATTTTATTAATTTTGTATCACTACTGCAATAGTATTATTATTATATTTAACAATATGTTTGTTCAAACATTGTGCTGGTTGTAGTTTTTCCTATATTTTTTTGTTATACATTGTATAGCGTACATAAGAAATATAGCCTACAATATCCTGTAAGTAGGCCCTAGGCTTATGTATGTGTTATAATACTATTTTGTTGCTAACAAAAGATGTAAATGTCTGTTTTGCTCTTATTAAACAACATATATGAGAATGTTGAGGGCGTCAAGCCATTGTATGCAAGTCTATACATAGACCCTGTGTTTAGGCATTCTTAAAAAAGCTATGATCGTGTATGGATTCAAGTAAAATTATTCCATTTGCGCAACCTTATCCTGATAGCGGCGGCCGCCGCAGTTATTTGTTTTTAAAATAGCTACTAATCTATCAACTTCTGCTTCCTCATACTTCTTATAGCCATCACATACCCCCGGTGGAATTTTTTTTATGCCATTTTGATCCCCATATTATCAACCCTTTAATTACTACGTCCACTAACGAAGAAATGCTTTTCAGGAAAAAGTTTTCATCAGATCTTCTTTAATTTGGCAATTATGCTCAGCTATGTCAGCCATTGACCAGATTAACTTTTGGGAGCAAACAATTTCAAAATGGCCATTTTGAATTTGATTGATTTTGTGATATTTACGTAACTTTAAACAAATGCAAAATAGCTGGACCATGAATGTAATACATAATGTAAGGTCTCACACAATGATAATCCATGACAAATTTCGCACTAATAAAATCCCAAATGGCCAACAGTCACCGGGGAATTTTTTGTGACATTCTGATTCCCATATAATCAACCCCTTGATTACTAGGGCCACTAACAAAGAAATACTCGTTAGTTTCGGGGAAAAGTTACCTGCAGATCTTCTTTAATTTGGCAAGTATGCACAGCAATGTCAGCCAAGGGAGCAAACGATCTTAAACTGACCGTTCAGCGGCCATTTTGAATTTGAGTAGTTTTGTGTTATTTATGTAACTCAAAAAACAAAGCAAAATAGCTGAACCATGAATATATATTAAGGACTCGCACAAGGATAACTAATGACAAATTTCACAGAAATAAAAAATGCCCGACTGGTGGTCATTTAATTTTTTTTTTCAATACCTCTGAAATCTTGCATAATAGCTAAAGAGGTAATATAAAATAAACCTTGAGAACTTTTGCTGATTTAAAGTGGCCGACTGGCGGTAAGCAATGAACCAACCGCCCACTCCATCACGCCTCTGTAACATACATAGTGAAAACAGGCACAGAACCAACCGCCCACTTCATCCCGCCTCTATAGCGAACGGCTGCTTTTGTATTCTTTTCTGAACAATTCTTTCTAGTCAATTTTGCTTATTCATGTTGAAAATATAGAAAATCACAACAGGTCAGCTAAGGAGGATTGCAAGAAAAATGAATTTCGCTCAGCTTAAAGGGACATGCCAGGTCTAAAATCATAAAAAAATCGTTGATTTTATTTTAGCTTAATAATATGTCGACTGTCTCTATATCTAGCCTAACTGGTAAGTACGCAGCACAAAAAATAAAAAAAACTCTTGCAGTTCTAGTCCATGGACATGTTTACATCATAGGGTCATATTAAGAAGCCAAAATACCCCCTTCTTGTTTTGTGATACATTTCAGCAAAATTAAGAAGTTGATCCTGACGTAGATTTATGACCGAAGAAGGGAGGGGGCTATATGGCGCCTATATACTTAAATTTAATAGCATCTAATCCATAAAAAAATTCAGTGCCTCATAATGTAAAGCTGTTTAGGCAACATCAATTATTTCCCGAGCACAAAATGTAGGCCTATTTGTAAAAAAAACCCGTATGACTACCCTGACTGTTATCTTTTTTAAGTTAATTTCATACTGTGGTTTCAGCCTCAAGAATATTTGCATACCAGGTACGCACATATGATACATCTTGTCTAAAACCAGAGAAGTAGTATTTCAAAGCTAGTATTTCAAACTTTCACATCTTATCTAAAAAAAATTCGGTGATTCTAGATTATTCCTGCACTATTTTACAGTATTTTCTGTTTTGGCAACATGCCAGTCCGGACTGCCAGCAAACACATTACTGCAATCTCATGAATATTTGCATACACACAAATGAAATGAACCATTTTGTCAAAAACCACAGATCTCTCATATTTCAAACATTCACACCTTATCTAGTGATTCTAGATTGCTCCTGTACTAATTTTTGTACAGTAATGTATTTTTACATTATTTAAAAACATCAAAACGGATTTCTGGGAACTGTTGTTTTTTGTCTGTGTCCCAAATGGCATTCACTAACATCTTGTTAAAAACGGCAACACTCATAGATTCAGTTTTCTGTCATCGCATAGCCTATAATAGGCCCAAAAACGTTGTTTCTGAATAACCATACATTTCTGTATTTGCCGAGTTATTAAGCTTTTTGTCGCCAATTTTTAAACAGTTAAGGTTTCTGTTTTTTGAAAACTCAAACTATGCCAATATAATTTAAAGATATCAACACAATTACAGTTTGAAACTGGAGGAAGCTAGCAGATGTTCTACCTTCAAAAGCAAATCTAATATGATTTCGATACAATATTTTGCAATAATATATACCACCTTTAAAAATCTAACCATTGGTTTTAATAGCATCCGACGCCATAGCCATAATTGTGGTAAAAAACATTCATAAAGCGGCTAATGTGGATCTTGGGCACATTATTGGACGATTCTTCCCCATCCACTCGTAAAACTCAGTATTGTGGGCAGCCACCATGACCGAGATGTAGCGTGCTCGGCCTCAGACCTCCAGGGTTTGAATTTCGTATCCTGTGTCTGGAGGGCAGTGTCATCTCGCCATCCTCAGGAGGTTCTCCTGGCCCAATTTAGCCTGTATGTGCACAAAAGGGGCATAAAGCCTGATTCATTTCATTTTTACATTATTGGAACTCATTCCAATAATGTTTTCATATGGTTCACAGAACGGATTCTGGGCACTGTTTTTTTTGTGTCCATATAATGTGTGTCCCAAATGACTATCACTCACATCTGTATTTGCTGAGTTATTAGGATTTCCGTCGTCAATTTTCGGACAGTTAGGGGTCACGAAATTTTGAGCTGTGTGTTGGGCTATTGATTTATACCCTGTAGATAACCAGTAGATTTTACTGAGAAAAATGCCTACCTTGGCATCAAACTAGGCCAATATAATCTTAAGAAAACACTACAATGCGAGTTTGAAACTGGGGAAAGCTAGCAGACGTTCTACTCTCTAGACCAAATCTATCATGATATCGATACAATAATTTGCAATAATATATATTGCCTTTGATAATCTAACCCTTGGTTTATATGCCTCTGACGCCACAGCCACAATTGTGGTGAAGAACATTCGGAGATACCTTCCAGTATATACTAACGTCATACCAGTAAACATGTGACTATGATCCAGTGTTGTTTCAATGCTGGGCCAACGTCTCGGTGGTGTCCCATTCCCAATAACATCTGGTATTGGCTGTTAGCGGCCACGTGCATAACACATATTGCCTGTTCTGTTACATGCAAGGAGGTTATAGGGAAGCCTGCAGTTGAACTCTTAGAGTTGATCTACATTATCTGCTCACTTTACAGCGGGTACTGCCTAAAGTTGCAGAGCAGATGACTACTATAGCACGTTGTTTTGGGAGGGGGAGGCGTAGGTGTATGATACACACAATGAAGTCTGTCGCCCCCTCATCTAGCTGTATAGTAACACTGCGATTAGCGCCATGAGCACCCCCCACATACATTGCTCTTGTGTTGTTTTAATGTTGGGCCAGCGTCGCTGACGATGGGCCAACATTGAACCAACACATGGTCAATGTCCCGTCTTTGCTGGGGGCCCTCCCCCGAATGAGTGACCGCTTGAGACACGAGACATTGGACCAATGCTGGGCTGATGCCACATTCCACAGTTTTCACTCAGCAAGAAAATGCTGTGCTATGACCTCAATGCTGCAAATTAGGGCAGTACAGGGATACAGAATCCAAAACATCACCCAGACACTTGAATTTTGGCAACCAACTGCTGAGATGAACGTTATTGGGAGTTTTAGGTTTTAGATACATCAGGGCACCCAATGATTTCAATAAGTGCCCCGCAATACAGTAACAGTGGCAAATATACCACATATATGCACATAACAATCGGGCATAATCTCCTCACTTTGCGTTTTTTTGAGTCCACGAGGGGTCATGGAAGAAAAAAATTGGTGGATTTTCATCTTTATGGCTAAGAAACCTTCATTTTCACCCCATGAGGAAGCGTAGAGCAGGCAAACAAAACTTCACCCAGGTTTCACCCTGGGCAAACTAGTGCACTAAGTGCAGCCTTCTCCGGGTATCTCGAGATTCCCACATTGTTCTGTCCAAACAGCCTAAAGATGGCCTCCAGAAATTCCTCATATGGCAGTGGGCATAGTCTATTTTCATGTTTTGCATTTTTTTTCAAAAAAAAATAATAAAAATGGCACCTGTGTAAAAAAAAACGGAGTGGCTGATCGTACGGCAAAGTTATAATGGGAGTCAATGGGAGCCCGTCATTTCGTAAACGAGGCTGCCCATAGAGTTACATTATAAAGAATCACATAGGCCTACGATTAACCACTGCCAAAAAATTATCACAAGGGCCCATAGCATGCCTGTTCGACTTACCTCTTCAAGCATTTGTTGCAACAATTATGAAATTAAAGGCCAGAGCTGGCACCATTTTAAGTAATTGTGAGAAATCCGATGATGGGAACCACTAGAAAAGGTGATAAAAGTACCATTTAAAACAAAAAATGCTTTTAATTCTACAATGATGGATTCATTTCTACAAGTAATAGTGAGCAAAAAAAAAAAAAAAAAAACGGAAAAAATATGTCTTTTATTGCAGTGTCTCACAAATTCACATAAAACCTAAAAAAAACAATCAAAAAACATCAAAATGACTTTTTGTGATATACATATTAATATTATCTTTTGAGCGACTATTTGCACCCTCGATGGTTACTTACTAGATCATTATTATGCTTGAAACATCAACTTTGCTGACGGTGGACAACAATGAGAAAACGTTGGTTGAACGTCGAAATAAATTATTTACAGGATATTACGTACACGCTGTCTGTACAGCAAATCCTAATTATGCTCCCGAAAGATGTTTGTTTTATATTTACCGCTATCACGGTTCGCAATAAGCACTGAATTGTACTAAATATTCAACTTAATCATGAAGAATCATGAATATCAGTGATAATATCTTATCACACGATATATTTAAAGAAACATCATATAAATTAGTGTTATAATATTCATTGCACAACAAGTCACTACATCCGGTTGGGAGTGCTTGCACGGTATTTTAATATACTGCTATCATGTCAACTAACATCTTGCACTTGTGCATCTAATTATTTTTGAGCAAGTTTTTGCAATCTAATGTAGTTATTGGCGGAAAATATATATATTTGTTCTAATTACAGTTTTACATGGCACATTGCTTAAATATGAACTTCAGTCTGATGCAAATGAAATGAATCGGGCTTTAGGCCACCTTTGTGCACATATAGGCTAAACTGGGCCAGGAGAACCTCCTGAGGATGGTGGGATGATTGAGATGACACTGTCCTCCAGACACAGGATGCGAAATTCGAGCCCTGGCGGTCTGAGGCCGAGTACGCTACCTCTCGGTCACGGAGGCTCCCCACAATACTAACTTTCACACGTGGATGGGGAAGAAACAATTTTGTTTCTTTCAAACCGCCGAGACCGGGAACCGAACCCCGGACTCTGGCGTGCAAGGCAGCGGTGCTAACCACTACCCTAGGGCCCCCGCCCTCAGTCTGATGCAAAAAATAACTCTCAATAATGTTCAGAACCGCAGGGTTCTTGTTATTTATTGGACAAGAAACTAGTCTTCCTTGACCAATCACACACACAATATCTGGGTCAGTCACATCTCATAATCTTGGGCCAACGACTCGTGTTTGCTGGGTATTGTGTAATATATTTCTTAACTGGTCTGTGGAACTAACGTTAGATTCACATGTAAACAGTTCAATCCACATATTATTAGATAGCTTGTAATCTAACGTGCTTCTCTTTTCAATATAATATTGTTTACATTATGAGGTAGCATAATTATGGCAGCGCGTAGTGACGCAAGATTAACGTAAACACACTAGTTTCAACCTGAACTCGACGAGACCGCCATTAGTGTGATCACCTAGTGACATTGAGAGTGGATAGACAAGGATAGACTATTTCTCTGAAAGACCCCTGCGAAATCAGCGCGGCGGTTCAAACCCGGGATGCGTGCATGAATGACGTGGCAGTCAGATACTCTATCGATGCGGCGCCTCTCCCTCTCTAAATCTGCACATTATCGAAAGCCTTGGAAGCATGGCCGAATTTTGTATGTCAAGTGTACTAATCCTCTGGCCTAACGACAATTCCAGCTTTACGGTGGCAACTCTTCTTGTCTAAAGATCTAGAAGGGGAGATGTTACCACCTACCTGAGCTGCCCTGCCGCTACATCTTATAAGGGCAAATTTGACTACATGGCAATGAGAGACAAGACCTATATAACGTTACTTTATCAGATGGCCAAACCTCCCACCAGTTGAACAAAATGTGTGTGAAGTGAAGATAGGATGTTCAGTCCTGTCAGATGTCCCAGGTAACTTGCACAAAGGGTTGTTATTGAGCTCACCAAATATGCATGCAAATCAGACTTCAGTCGTAGGCCTACCAGATATGGTTAAAATGCTCAGCATTGCAGACGCAACAGTGGGGGTATATGGCAATCATACTAGGTATTGTGGCATGTGTCATTGTGAACGACATTCTTTCATTTTGAAAGTGAAACAAGAGGCCCAGGGGCCTTGACGTTTGTCAACAGCATTGCAAAAAATCAGCTATAAATGTGTCAGGGAATGTATATCTATACTCTAAGATGCATTATTATGAAAAGATGTATATCCTTTATATCGATCATTGGCATTTATATTACTATGTTCGGTTCCCATAATACATTTTGCTGATTTTACACACGTTCTAAAGCACTGCACCTAATGAAATATGCTTGACAAAGAATCATTTCACAGGACTACAATGTTAATATTACGAAAGTGCAATTATTACTTCTTCTGGGACTTTTATAATGCCCCAGTTAGCCAGGAATTTTCACGAAATCTTTAATTTTCAATTTTAATTCTTCTGTCTAAAATAGGCCTAACAAAGTTGTAAATTATCACTTTTAATGTTTCTTACTCAGCCGTGAAATATA
Organism: Flabesymbios commensalis; assembly: GCA_964017125.1. Taxonomy (NCBI): domain Eukaryota; kingdom Metazoa; phylum Annelida; class Polychaeta; order Terebellida; family Flabelligeridae; genus Flabesymbios; species Flabesymbios commensalis. The sequence continues at coordinate 50,660,532 of OZ024907.1, read as the reverse complement.
CAGTAGCCCTAATCCATCATTATCACATGTGGACGTAATGCACTTTCACTGCACCCTCTTACGTAATGCCAATTACGGAAATCACAATACACACAGTAGACCTGAAGATAAAGACCCATGAAGGCTTTCTCAACTCACACGATCTTTGTTTGAAATGTTGCTGTAATGTTGTCAGGCCAACGTTGAGTCAGGTGTTAGTTGGCTGTATCAAATGCTATGAAATAAAATAAATGGGGTTGTACACCACATTTGTACACATATAGGCTAAACTGGGTAAGGAGAACCTCCTGAGGATGGTGAGATGAATGAGGTGTCACTGCCCTCCTGACACAGGATTCTAAATTGGGCCCTGTTGGTCTACGGCCGAGCACACTAACTCTCGGTCACGGAAGCTGCCCACAATATTCAATATTTACGATTGAACAGGGAGGAAACATTTTGTTTCTTTGAACTTGAATGCCAGAGCAGGAGACGAATCCGCGATCTCTGACTTTCCTAGCAGGCACCAGGACTCCCCCCCCCCCCGCCCTTCGGTATTGTTATTACATATATACAAACACATTACCTGTGGATTTAATATTGGTTCACCGTCAGGGGCGCTGCCCAACATTTTTCATATTTTATTCTGCACAAAATATTAAATGTGCATAATATATATTGGTCATGTCATTGCTATCCCTTACCGTGATAATTGACAGGTATGTTTTTACTCTGGTTCTGCCATAATAGTGTTCCCTGTTCCACTTTGCTTTTCATTTATTGCAAAAATGAAAAATATATATTTTAAAGTTTTATAATCCACATGCACGGGTGGTCCTCGTCTTCATCATTGACGGTTGGCCAGTAAGTGGTAGAAAACAATCAATGAATGGGAAAGCGTGAATTCAACTATGATGCTGTGTCATTAAAAAAAACACTACTAGCCCAGCTGCTTTATAGACACTGAATCGACATTACCAGCACCTGACTCACACGGTATGGAGTGCATTCTATTAATGAGTGTGTCCGCTCATATAACAAGACAAAACAAGAAGTTTATTATTGGGTTCGAACTTATATACATGCTGGCATACATCTTGTATTTTACTTTGAAAAGTAAAATGATAATAGTAGGCCTACATATTAATAGGCCTACTTCGAGACATGTTTTTAATATACATATATCCACTTCTAAAGTTTGCATACTTTTAGGTGCATCCCAGCAAATACGATACGGCGAACAGTGGATCAACACTCAAAGGTTTCGAATTTCAGAAGTTTAGCCAGACCAAATATAGACCTAACTCTATGGCAAGACATGTGTGATTGTACTCCAGCGTTATTGCCTCATTGTAGTAGTCAACGCGATGCGTACAAAGCATAATCTGATAATATATTACACTGGCTATATACTTCCTACAGAAGCTACATCGACTTAATGTTAGTTTAATGTTGGGACAGCAGTGCAGACGGTGGACTAGCATTAAGGGATAACTGGATATTTAGTTTATTGTTGTGCCGCCCTCTACATCGTTTACCAAGCATTAAAGGAACATCATTTATTAATCATATTACTATTTGTAAATTCAATTCAAAATAAAGTTATGGCTTTGGTACCACACATTTTAGTAACTTCTAATCAGATCCCTATTAGCATGATACTTAGGCCTTTATTACAATGTGATGTTGAATATCAGCTTCCATCGATAGGGTGCATAATACAAGAACATAAATTAGGCCTACTATTTGTGTTTTTAGCATAGACGTAGGTTTAAAATCTACGTTCAGTTTAACTTGAATATAGCTCTTTTTAACATAGCCCAAACATAGGGACGCAGACAGTTAATATACGGCAATATAAATAGTTAAAATTATATGTATAAGATTGGTACTATTACATATTCAGTGCCCGATTTATAAATTGGAAAAAGGGGGCCAAGGGGCCCATGATATTTTTCGGAGGGGGGGGGGGGGCATTGGCCTTAGACGATGGGGAATGTAGCCCATTATTATTTCAAAAGGGGGGCATTTTCCCAACAACAAATAAAACACTTAAGGGTCATTCATATCACCTCATATTCCATATATCATAAGGTGTTCATGCTGATAGAAATATCACAGATTCATATTGGCGGTTATGCTATTATTAAAACCGGAAGAAGAAAAAATGGTTTAACATTCAGCGTTTGAATCGACTTCACATCACTTGTGTCAATCAATAATTATTGCGTCAACAATCGAGTGTTATTGGAGTCGATCACATAGCTTGAGTGCTACTCATTGTCTTCCTCGGGTGCTGTCGGATCTCTTCTTGGGGCTGTGTCATCAACTTCCTCTGTTGTTGCCGCTAGGCCTACACCTATTCACCTTAAACCGCTAAGCGCAACTGTAGTCGCTTTAATCCGTTTTATTAGCCATTTAAACATCAAGATTTGTAAATTGCTTAGACTTAAATTACAAATTAATCAAATACGAGTTGTTTTCACTCACTTAAAGTTGTGGGTCAAGGTAGTGAGACACAATTCTAAGTGTGTGAAAATTTAAATTATTTAATTCAGCAGTTTAAGGGTTAATATATTATTATTATTAGTCACAATAAACAAATTTTCTACAATATTTGCAGTACAAAATAAATTTGTAGGCCTATTATTATTCGCTATATATTGGTCCATTTTTTGATAATTTTTTTTGCTTTTGATTTTAATGGCACATATAGTCTAAGTCTATATAGACATCTGCACCACGTTCAAGGTAGAGATTTCCCTTTGAAAATACATTGATAAATGCGGATACAACAGGTGTGGCGAGGTTACTTAGCCCCATGTGGCGAGGTTATCAAAGCTGTGGCAAGGTTACTCAGCCATCTGTGGCGAGGTTACCAAATCTGTGGCAAGATTACCTGTGGCGAGGTTACTTTGTGGCAAGGTTACAGTCAGGTTACAGGTGACAGTCCAATATTTCGTTGGAATCAGCAACATTTCAACTTCATTTTGGTTTCAGTAGCTCGTTTTCTGCCATACTTCATTTAAATTGTATTGATAAGCGTATAGGCTTATGTGTTGGATCATGGGATGCCGAACCTTGACTCTGTTCTAACAACGCTGAATACTAATACTGAAACTAATACAGCGATAAACAGCTCACAATTTGACAGTGTGGGTCCGTAATGGGCATTTATTGGCGGCACTACCATGTCAAAAATTAGAAATACGGGAATTTCGTCTCTATGTCTAGCCTAACTGGTAAATGCACAGCACAAAAAATTTAAAAACTTTTGCAGTTCTATTCTATGGACATGTTGACATTATATGGTCATATTAATAAGCCAAAATAGAATCACCGATTTTTTTATGATTTTAGCCTGAGCCAGTCCCTTTAAGGGAGGCAGGGCCTTATCTTCAAAAATCCTATGGCCCACTAAAATTAACTTGTTGTGTCAAAAACAAAGATGATGCTCAAAGTGTGGCGCAGCGATAGAATGATGTTGGGCCAGTTTTATTTTTTGTGGGAATCCCACAATTAGGCCTACTCTTTATGAGTCAGGCACTGGGTATTCTTTACATCAGGCGCCAAAAAACCAGATACCACGATACATTGGCCCATTGCTGATGTAATGCTGGGCCACTGTCTGCGACGCTTGGCCAATATTATTCCAATCAAAACCCTTTACGGTTTAATCACTATATTTAATCATGAACATATATTTTATCTGAACACTTCTTAAAGACGAAAGTAGTCCTACCTAACCTAGGGACCCCAAACGTTATATTGGACATATTCAAAAGAACTGGTGTACAGAAATGTCAACCGTTTCTCACACACAGCACCCCCATTTCCCCTAAATAGGTCACAAACTCAGGCAAAATAAACTTAATAAATAAAAATGTAGGCCTATATTTCACCATACTTTGTCCCCTTTTCATGTCAGATGGTCGTAATGAAAGGGTTAACTTACCACATGATCGGGCATCGCAATAAATTACATTATTCGGTCATTTTTCACACCAGAAGTATATAAATTATATCAATGTGCAATGCCTTTTACTGCAGAGTCCAAAAATATAATTTTAATAATACAAAAATTTGCAATTTTCGGAGATAAATATCTTAGCCAAGACCTAGTTGTTATATTGCGTAACATAACACAGTTGTGTCAAGTGAGGCAGAGAGGGGTGGGAAAAGGTGGCTATCCCTCCCGTGACAGACTGCTGGCATTCATGAACACCTACCCAGCTATCACGAGGCATTGACCCAATGTTGTTTTAATGTTGTGCCGACGTCGAAGACGGCGGACCAGAATTAGAACAACATTGGGTCAATGCCTCGTGTCTGCTGGGTTGCGGTCACAGCTGATCAGCAAACTCGAGTCATTGACACAATGTTAGCTTGATAGTGGCCCACCGTTTACAACACAGGGCCGACATTAGCCCAGCATTGGCCTATCAGTATATAGGTCTTAACAAGATAAACGTTCACCCAATGCTAGCTTACTGCTGGCCCATCATCTACGACCAAGGCTCAGCTGTAAAACAGCATTGGCTAAAGGTCTCATTTTTGCAGGGACCACCGGCAACTCGATACCCTGACACAATGTTGGAAGAGTGTCATAGAGGATGGCACAACATTTAACCAACATTGGGTCAGTGCAAGCCAAAAGTGACATCAGCGGAAAGGATATATACTTGATTTACAAGTGAACAAATACGGCCTTTTGGCAGCGCTATGGCAGAAAGAGACGGGACGCCAGTTAAAAAGCAGTAAATGCCTAGTATACCAGGGAACAGATATTGCCTTCTGACATTGCACAGACAAAACAGATAGTAACGGAAGTTAACGACAGACGTTTGTAAAAAATGTCAAAATATTAATATATAAATCAAAACCACTAAATTTGAACCTAAACCTCATTGCCTTTTCGATGAACCAAGCCATTCAATGCTTGCTGTAATCTGCTTAAATGCCATCTGTGGTAATGACCCCATCCCTCTCCAATCTATTCCGCAAACATAGTTTTTAGGTATATGCGATACAGTGTCTGTATCATTACGCGGCCAGGAGTCCTTGTTAGGTTACATATATTAATTGGTAATATTCGCTTTACATCTCATTTGAATGATGTCTTAACACCGGGAATTACACGGGGATGTCATTTGTTTGACAGCACATGAAACATTGCTGAAACGTACAATTTGCTCACAATTTTGTATTATTTTTAAAATTTCGATTGGACCTTTACCCCGCCTATCCACTTCTCAAAAAGTGTGTACTTTTTTCAAAAGCCACACTAGTTTCATTACTTTTCCTCTGTGACTGTTGTAAAATGTTCATTTGCAAATCAAGGAAATGTAGCCTAAAACATCGTTATTGAAGTTGTTCGGTTTCATCACTTTTACGCCTTCTTGGTGGACTATTTAGGGTCCATTTTTTCATATTAGAGACCAAAAAATGACCGAAAACGCATGAAAAATGTGTTTTATCTTTAATATCAAAATATCTACAAGACATACCCAATGTGGTTTTGGGCAACAGAAATGGGCAAAATTACATACCGCACCAGACTATAACATGTATACAACGTCGGCCCAACGTCTTCGAGGTTGCTCCAACATTGTATAAATGTTATAGAGGTCTACACATGTTTTGGGTTTATGTCTACTGTGCTAGCGTTGAGTGTCACAGCAACCTAGCAAATATGAGACGTTGAGCCAATTTTAAATAAAATTTATGCTCGGCCAGCATCGCAGACGATAATACAGTATGGAATCAGCATTGGTTCAACGTCTCATGTTTTATGGGCTGCCAGACGTGACGGAAAACTCCCAGAAAAAAATAAAATGACAATTGGGGAGGAAAGGCGCGGTGCATGAACGCAGAAATCGCTACATGTGCGATTGCTGTCCGCGCGGATAACTGGCCGCGTGGCCAGTCGCGTCTATAAGTCCAGGAGATAAGTTGAATTTATTTGTGTGGAAGTGCCAAAAGGTTCAAAGGTTGTTTCTTATACATGTAAAAACATGTGATGAATCCAAAAATTCTGCTTGGCAGTTTTTTCAGAAAATCAGTTTAAAATGAGGTAACCTACGATTAAACAAATACCTTTCGTGTAAGCTTGAATCTGACCGATGTTACATTTTCTGTGATAACTACGATAATTTGGACTCTATTTTTTATTCAATTAAGCACACAAGTAATTAGAATTGATAGCTAGACCAGGGGCAGTCCAAGGAATTTTGAGACCAGAAAGATAGGTGTTTTTAACTTATGCGCTTAAAAGCTATTTTCCATCAATGTATCATTTAGAAAAGTTGACAGATAATACAAAATTGGCAAAGCAACACTTAGAATGCAAAATCCGAAAAAAGCCTATTTTGCAGATAGGTGGTTTTGCGCTTCCGCCATCCATCTAAAAGAAAGGGAGGTTTTGCGCTTTCATCATCCATCTGTTAGATAGGTGGTTTTATGCTTTCACCATCGACATGTTTTTACATTAGGAACACTATTTGAACCTTGTGGTACTTCTGCACAAATAAATTCGACTTATCTCCTGGACTAATAGCAGGCACATGGTGTTGTGTACAAAATGTTTACATCCCGTTGTTTGACCACGTGCTCTTGTTTATTTTCTAAAAAAGATCTCTTTTAAAACGGATTAAATAGCGTTAAATTCAACTAATTGTGTTTTGGTGTAAAAATATTCGGATTTACAATTGGATAAAGTATTGAATTTATCAATACTGTACTTGGGGTGCGCACACGGGAAATTAACAATAGCATGCTTGCCGCAGAAATATAAATTAACCAAAATTTTGTAATGTTAACAATATAAATAAACAGTAAATAAAACAAATAAATGAATACAAAATGATTCTCACTGGAAAAAAAGTACTTCGCTCCAAAAAAGTATTAAAAAGCACTTTAGGTGAAAAAGTATATTACGGCAGCACTGCAAAGGAATTCCAGCACTTTTCTGTGACATTGTATTAGAATTCCACCGTTCCAGGACAGCCATAATTTTCCAGGACGTGTGAAAACCCTGCGTCATTGTTTTGTGCTTGATGGGGAATTAATCGTCCATTTTTGGGCTAGAGGAATATATAATATATCAATATTGGATAGCTTCAGCTGAAAAGAACAAATATGGCATTTTTAATCGTTAGATATTTAAAAATAAAAAGAGGACTGAAGTCCTATATCAGCCCCTGCCATAAATTAGGTTACAGTTTTTGCGGTCAAAAATATTTAAAAAGTCGACTTAAGGTGGCCATTTTTAATTTCTGTAAAATCACCTGCACATTTCCTGATGGTGGGTAATGTGATCGTAAAATGTGAATTATTTCTGACTTCAATTTTTGAGTTTTTGCGGCCACAATAAATTATTTAGTTCATCCATGGTGATCATCTTAAATTTCAGAAAACCCTTTAAAAATCTCCTGCACATCTCCATATGGTGGGGAACGTGATTGTAAAATTTGAATAATTTCTGACTTTAATTTTTTGAGTTTTTGCGCCCAGACAAAAATTGAAGTTGATCCGTTGCGGTCATTTTGAATTTCAGCAAAACCTTAAAAAATTCACCTGCAAATCTCCATATCGTGGGGAATGTGATTAATTTCTGACTTTAGTTTTAAAGTTTTTGCGCCCACAAAAAATTTTGGAGTTGATCTGTGCCGGCCATTAAAATTTCAAAAAAAAATTGACCATTAGTTTTCACGCCCACAAGAAAACGTGACGCCTGACGGAATCCTGGCGAGACTAAAATCCCCCTTCCCCTACGGGAGGGAGATAATAAAAACCTATGTCACAGTGTAGCCTATTACATAATCACAGGGGGCACAGCGAGATGTGGACAGGTGACAGAAGGAATGGTGTGTATAGACCCTAAGCCTCAACCTCCCCCCTTCAACAAAGGGCTGTAGTACGTTATCTGCTCTACAAAGGCAGTATCTCTTTACTTGTAAAGTGAGCAGATACTGCCTTTTGGCTTTGCACAGTAGCTTCAGCAGATGTTATCGGAAAGGCGACATTTCGAAACGTTGGCCTAGCATTGAAACAACACTGGATTAATGTCACTTGTTTACTGGTCTGTCGTACATGTTGTAAGTCCCAGAGATGTGACTGACCCAGACGTGTGTGTGATTGGTCAGGGAAGACTGTCCTGTCCTATGATGTGCCTAAGAACTAGATCAGCCGCTTTAACAATGTTTTTACCACAATTATGGCTATGGCCTTATATGCTATCAAGACTCGGGGCTATATTTTCAAAGGTGATATATATTATTGCAAAATATTGTATGGATATCAAAATAGATTTGCTTTGGAAAGTAGAAAATCTGCTAGATCCCCTAGTTCCAAGCTGTCATTGTCTTAATTTCTCTAATAGTCTAGTAGATTTGAGTCATATTTTGGGGAAATCGTTCACATTGTGATAAAAGCACCAAATTTGGAACAGCGCTGCTCCAGAGTATGCTGATCCATATTGGAAGGGGAACCACCTTGCTGCGGTAGTGTAAGGGCTTTTTTCGGGGCATTTTCAACCCCCCCTTATTTTTAAAAAAAAATCAAGTACAGACAGGCCTCGGAGATCCGTCCTCCGATGTTCCGTCTTCTTCTACATCCGTCTTGGTTTTGATGGGAACGGATCTGCCCAATGTATTTTTGCTTCTATGTTCCGTCATTCCGATGTCCGCCTCCGTTATCAAATTTCGGAGACGAAAGGGTTAAACCAATGAATAAGTGTCCCGTTGTTCCGTCACGTTGTCAGCCTCAGTCATCAAATCTCGGTGACGAAAAGATTAAATCAATGCATGACGTAAGCGTCTAATTGTTCTGTCACGGCCAGTCACGCTAATTGTGTGAGCGCCACTTGTTTGTATAGTGATTGTGGCATTGCTAATGTTCTTTCAAAACATTTCCCCAACGCTGGCTAAATGCACCTAACGTGTAAAGGATTAGTGGGGGGCTAATGAGCAAATAAAACCCGGCGAACACATGTTCATGATGTGAGCATTGGTTTAATGCTGGACCACTGCCTTTGACACCGTACCCCCGACAAAGGAGGAACCGCTCGTTCTACATAACACTTCTTGACGGCGGTAATATGATACAGCCCAGCAAACACGAGACATTCACCCAATGCTGGTACAATGTTGGGCCAGTGTCTGAGACGATGGGTTCACACTGTACCAACATTGGTTGAATGTTTCCTGGGTCAAGGCCAACGTCTCGCAGTCATAGGCCTGATTTGCACAATGTTTAATTTCGTGTGTATATAGCCGCTAGTTAAGCCGATAAAGATTAATTAATTTGACCTTCAATATGTCTGGTGTAGATATCAGTACCGAAATGTTTGATTTTGTTAACTAAATCTATCGGTATCTAACAATTTTTGTGAACAGATCGTAATTATTCATGCCGTCATCTACGTTGAGGACATCAATTTTATAGATTAGGCCTATACTCTAAGCCGTAAAAATACCTTGTGTTTCGGTTAGCAGGAAGTGTCAACACCTATTTGAGCGTTGAATGGTTCACCATTGTGGAAGAACAGTATGCAACGCCTTACAATAACAAGAAGACAATAGTCGCACCACCGGCAACATGAAAGTCGGAGCAGTAAGCCACTCGCCCGAGTGGTGACATGCACGGTGCTATACACAGTGCAATGTGTTAGATTTGATCACGGCCATCTGTCAACACCTGAGTTGAGTGATATTGCTTGCAGTCATTTCGACTACCAAATGAAAATTTTATTATTCGGTTAAATTAACAGTTGAAACAGATTAAAGCAATTAATACTCCTTTGTTCTTTTACTGTGATAAACAGATTAAGTGTATAAAAGACACAATAGGCTTATGGTACGTCATTCAGTTTCACCATGGCTTGGAATCCACGCAAACGACGACGCACTGACCTCAATGGAGATAAAAAACGAGAAATTTGTGATTACAAAGACGCTCATCCTAAAGCTACGTGCTCTGATATTGCCGCTCATTTTGCCAAAGAGTGGGACGTGACAGTGGGTCGCACAACAGTGGGTGATATTTTACGCAGCAAAGAAAAGTGGATGTCTCATGAGCGCTCTGGTAGAGCAGCAAATTATGGCAAGCTTGAAGAAGCACTTATGTTGAGGTTTTATTAAAAAATTTAATTTAAAAAAATCATGTAATTATATATTTAAAAGAATAAAATCATGCAATTATATATTTGAAATAATAAAATTATATTTGTACCAGTTCAGTTCAGTTCAGTTCAGTAAATTTATTTGACATATAAAACCAAAGTAGTACATAATCAATTTTAACAAATAAATAAATGAAGTCAGGAGACCACCGTTAAGACCTTATGGTCGCTAGCACAGTGGCCACCATTTGCTGATTTTAAATAATCAATCAAAAATATATATTTTCTTTATACACAAGACCATGGTATAAGAGAAACAAAAAATGTTCCAGATTAATCATGACATAAATTATAAAATTCTACATGTATTAATAACAATTTAAATAGAATATATTAGCCAAAATGGCATATGTGATTGCAAACCATATTTATGTTGTTATTTTGTTCGCACAACCAATACACGTACTAATATAATAACATTACACTATGAATTAGATATATACTATCCTCGGTTTCAACACAGCTTAGAGGGGGGTGGGGGGAGCTGCTCCGAAACTCCGCCATTATCGAAGTTCCGTCATATTTCTTGGGAACAGATGATGACGGAACATCGAGGTCTCTCTGTAATTAGTAGTCAAATATTTTTTTTCGCCAAATATTGTTTACAGAACTGTGTATTAGTGATGTTAGTAGTTTATAAAAAAAATTAGGGACGGCCCCCCTTTTTTGACAAATTATTATAGTAAATGATCGAATTAGATGAAATCGTTCATAAAGTGATAAAGCACCAAATTTGGTACAAAGCTACACAAAGGTATACTAATCCATATCAGGAGGGGAACTACCGTGTAGCTGCAGTGTAAGGGCTTTTTTGGGTGCATTTTCCAACCCCCCCTTATTTTTTTCAAAAAAATCAAGTAATTAGAAGTAAAAAAAACAAAATTCACCAAATATGTCTACAAAATTGTTTATTAGTGATGTTAGTAGTTTATTAAAACAAATCAAGGGCGGATCCATGTGGCGTAAGGGGTTCAAACAGCTTTTTTTCGACAAATTAATATAATAAGTGCCCTAAATTATGTAAAATCGTTCATAATGTCATAAAGCACCAAATTTTGTACAAAGCTATACAAAGAATGTGAATAATTCATTTAAAAATATATATGGTGAACTAAATATGTCTACTAAAGTGTTTATTAATAATGTGAGCACTTTATTCAGTCAATGCAACACATTTAAAACACCACAAGACATAAAACCTCATACAATGCTGTAAAAATAAACAATTGAAAATGAAATGAATCGGGCTTTAGGCCACCTTTGTGCACATATAGGCTAAACTGGGCCAGGAGAACCTCCTGAGGATGGTGAGATGATTGAGATGACACTGTCCTCCAGACACAGGATTCGAAATTCGAGCCCTGGCGGTCTGAGGCCGAGCACGCTACCTCTCGGTCACGGAGGCTCCCCACAATACTGACTTTCACACGTGGATGAGGAAGAAACATTTTTGTTTTTTTCAAACCGCCGAGACCGGGAACCGAACCCCGAACTCTGGCGTGAAAGGCAGCGGTGAACACCCCTTGTATTGTTTTGTTTTCGACGCTTTTCCCATTTTCTTTTATCGAAATTACATATTTAAATTTGTTTTGAGTAGCACAATAGGCCTACAATGTATTTATTTAAAAACAATTATCTTGTTCATAGCAGAACAAAATTTTACCGCTTACTAAATGTGACTATGTAATTATACTGTATTCATTTCAAACGAAACAATACCACGTTTATCATGTGTGTGCGATAAACATTTTTGACAAATCTCTTGATTAATAGTCTTAGCTCTAGTCCTAGTATTATTTAAAACCAACTGAATTGATAAGCTTATAATAATCAACAAAACCTATCTACTCAAATAACTCTTTGCATTTACCATCACATCTACACAGTCCGGTACACATAGGATTTGCTTTAAAACACTTGCAAATACCTTTACAGCTCTTTCGGCAACTACCATGTGCACATTACCAGCTCATGACATGACTTAACAGCCTCGAGTAGGCTGTCCACATGGGCCTCCACGACTCATTGACCAGGATCCACCCCAGTCTGCAGGACTAGACAGCTTAGGGTATTTTAGTGTGGACTGAGCCCAGCAGTAACCAGCCTGGTATGCCGCTCTTTTTGCGTCCTCAACAAGGACAGCCTCAGTAGGCGGTATATTTTCAATGTTTCGCGATCCTTGACTGGAGAGAATTTGCCTTGTCTTAATCAGTTTCAATATGACGAACCGCTCAAAAACAATCTGAGAGTGTGTGTGATTGCTTAGAAAGATGAAGGAACACTTCTGTCACACCAGGGGAAAACTCCCAAGTCTCCCATGCCGTTTTTCTACCTCGTCCAGTAAATGTTGAGGCGGTATCACACCCAGTGAAGCTATGGAACATTAGACGTGCAGATGATTTTAAACTACCAAGGTGTGTGTGTGTGGGGGGGGGGGGGGGCGGAGCTGGAGTTTTCGTCGCGGATGAATTATTTATTCCAACCCGGCTCGGCGGTGCGCTGTAAAGTTTTATTACAATCATGTTTATATAGATAGAACAGTTCTTGAAGTAGGCTAAATTATTTATTTCACATCCATCCGAAATTATTTATTTCAAAAATACTCTAGCCCGCCCCCTGGAAATTGAATGATGGCCCCTTGTGTTATGGTAGCCTTGCCTGGCCACATGAAGTATGATTCTACCATTGGCCTCTTGCCGAGTACAAGGTTCTAGATCCTTCTTGTCCAATGTTTGAGGAATACAAGCAACATCCTCACCTATTGTAGTATATTTTTTTTTACTTTGAATGTCAATTTTACAGATCTTGGAGGCCTGGTATTCAAACAGCTCAACTTTGTTTTCGTTTATTCCAATCAAGCTTTGCCAATTTTTGGTAGCTTGCCATGAGCGACAACTCTTTTACAGATTCCAGTTACTCTGTTCTCTTTTCAGGTTGTTTCAGTGATCCTGGGTTATAAACGTCCCACACAATGTCACGACCACTTTTTTTACCCATTTTGGGATTTCAATAAGAGCTTTTATTAAAAGCCATATTTATAGATAAAAATGATGCTGAAAATAAACATTCATTTTTTAGCGCTTTTTATACCCAAAATACATTGCTTTTTCGACACTTTACTGAGGAATAGGTTTCTTATTGCTATTTATTTATTATATTAGTTGTCTGTACCACAATATGGACATATAATTACCATGATTTCAATGTTTCTATCAATTTTTCTAATATTGATTTACAGCTCTTTTAATTAAAAAATGAACAATAGGAGTGTGTGACACCTCCTCGAGCCCCATGGATCCGCCCCTGCTTTGATTAAAAAGGCTAAAATCCTTAAGAAACATTTTTGTAGATATGTTTGGTGAAAAATATTTTTAATAGTTTAACAATTACTCGATTTTTTAAATAAGGGGGTAAAAATGCCCGAACGAAGCCCTTACACTACAGCTACACGATAGTTCCCCTACTTATATGGATTAGTATACCTTTGTGCAGCTAATTTTGTACCAAATTTGCTTCATCACATTATGAACGAGTTTATCTAATTCAGGGCATTTACTATTATAATTTGTCGAAAAAGGGGGTGAGAACCCCTAACGCCCAATGGAACCTCCCTTGATTTTTGTTTAGTAAACTACTAACATTACTAATAAACAATTTTGTAGACATATTTGGTGAATTTGTTTTTTTACTACTAATTACTTCGATTTTTTTTTTTTAAATAAAGGGGGGTGGAAAATGCGCCAACAAAAGCTACAACACTACAGCTGCACGGTAGTTCCCCTCCCGATATGGATTAGTATACCTTTGTGTAGCTGTGTACCAGATTTGGTGTTTTATTACATTATGAACGATTGTATCTAATTCAGGGCATTTACTATAATATTTTGTCGAAAAAGGGGGTGAGAAACACTAGCGGCCCATGGAAACGCCCTTGATTTTTTTCATACGCTACTAACATCACTAAGAAACAGTTTTGTTGACATATTTGGTGAAAAAAAATATTTGACTACTAATTTCTTGATTTAAAAAAAAAAAATAAGGGGGGGGGGTTGAAGATGTCCCGAAAAAAGCCCTTACACTACAGCTGCAAGGTGGTTCCCCTTCCAATATGGATCAGTATAGTCTAGAGCAGCTCTGTACCAAATTTGGTGCTTTTATCACAATGTGAACGATTTTACCCAAATCTACTATACTATAATTATATTGGCAAGTTTGATCTCAAGGTAAACATTGCTCTCAGTGTAATTAATGGGCTATTTACAGGGTGAGTATAAATCAATGGCTTGACACACAGCTCAACAACCAGAAAGTTCAAACCCTAACTGTCATAAAATTGGTAACAAAAAGCCTAATAACTGAAAAAAACATAAAGTTATGCTTATTCCAAAACAACGTTTGGTGGGCCTACTATAGGCTATATGATGGAAGAAAATTTAATTTATGTGTGTTACCGATGTCAGTGAAATATATTTGGGACATACAAACAAAATAGTAGTTCCCAGAAAACCGGTTTGATAAACCAAGTTAACACATTATTAGAATGAGTTCCAATAATGTAACAAGACTACATAAGCCCGAGAGCTCCCGCTCCGAATTAGATTTAAGCAATTTTGTGTAGGGTTATTAATGTAGTCCTAGGCTAGGTCAAAAATCAAGACAACTAGGTCTAGGAGACTCAAGTCTAAGAGGAAGATAATAGCTAGACAGGCTGTCAGAGATTGCAAACCTCCATTGAAATTAATGATCCTAATCAGTATCCCGGTAATGGTCTACCTATCTGGCACGGTTTACCCGATATCAGGCCAATCGAGGTGAATAATGGCTGATTTACGGTCATTTTGAATTCGATAGAGACTAGTTAAAAAATTTCAGGGTGCATCGTCCCCCGAAACCTCACATTTTGTTTTATAGTAATGGACTAGCATCTAACACAGTTTGCAAAATATTCGGCATGTGAAAGTAAATAATGGCCGATAGGCAGGCAGCTATTTTGAGTTTGACAGAGTCTAAATTTTCCAAGATGCATCCTCTCCTGAAATTTCACATTTTGTTTTATAGTAATGGTCTAGCCATCTAGCACGGTTTACCAAATAACGGCAATGTGAAAGTGAATAATGGCCTAAAAGCAGCCATTTTGAATTTTATCAAGTCGAAATTTTTCAAGATGCATCCCTCCTGAAATCTCACATTTTGTTTTATAGTAATGGTCTAGCTAACACGGTTACCAAATATCAGCAATGTGAAAGTAAATAGTGGCCATAGGCAGCCATTTTGAATTTAATTGAGTCAAAAGTTTTTAAAAGGCATCCTCCCCGGAAAGGTCAAATTTTGTTTTATAGTAATGGTATAGCTATCTAGCACGGTCTACCTGATATCAGGCCTAGCGAGGTAAATAATGCTGATTTTCGGCCATTTTGAATTCGTAAGCTAAAAAATTTCAGGGTGCATCCTCCCCCGGAAACTCACATTTTGCTTTATAGTATTGGTCTAGCACGGTTTACCAAATATCGGCCATGTGGAAATGAATAATGGCCGAAAAGGCGGCCATTTCGAATTTGAATAAGTCAACATTTTTCAAGGTGCATCCTCATGAAATCTCATATTTCGTTTTATAGTGATGGTCTAGCTAACACGGTTACCAAATATCAGCAATGTGAAAGTAAATAGTGGCCATAGGCAGCCATTTTGAATTTAATTGAGTCAAAAGTTTTTAAAAGGCATCCTCTCCGGAAAGGTCAAATTTTGTTTTATAGTAATGGTCTAGCTATCTAGCACGGTTTACGTGATATCAGGCCTAGCGAGGTAAATAATGCTGATTTTCGGCCATTTTGAATTCGTAAGTTGAAAAATTTCAGGGTGCATCCTCCACCGAAAACTCACATTTTGCTTTATAGTATTGGTCTAGCACAGTTCACCAAATATCGGCCATGTGAAAATGAATAATGGCTGAAAAGGCGGCCATTTCGAATTTGAATAAGTCAACATTTTTCAAGGTGCATCCTCATGAAATCTCATACTTCGTTTTATAGTGATGGTCTAGCCATCTATCACCGTTTACCAGATAACAGCTATGTGAAAGTGAATAATGGCCGAAAGGCGGCCATTTTGAATTTGTTCAAGTCGAATTTTTTCAAGATGCATCCTCTCCTGAAATCTCACATTTTGTTTTATAGTAATGGTTTAGCTATCTAGCATGGTTTATCCAATATCAGGCCTGTCGAAGTGAATAATGGCCAATAGGCGGCCATTTTGAACTTGATCAAGTTGAATTTTTTTAAGATGCATCCTCTCCTGAAAGCTTACAATTTGTTTTATTGTAATGGTGTAGCTATCTTGAGCGGTTTTCATGATATTCCGCAATATCAGGCCTGTCGAAGTGAATAATGACCGAAGGGCGGCCATTTTGAATTTTAAAGACTTGAAATTTTTCAAGATGCATCCTCTCCTGAAACCTTACAATTTGTTTTAGAGTAATGGTGTAGCTATCTTGAGCGGTTTTCATGATATTCCGCAAAATATTTCAGTCGGATTTACTGATGTTATAAATTAGGTCAAAGTGCTGGGTCAACTTTAGGGTCAAGGTCCAAAAACCAGAAAAGGCACAACTAGTGACCTTAGAGAACATGTATGTGCAATATGACTGTAATCGGCCCAGTACTTTTCGAGATCTGCTCCGGAAACGAAGTGTGTGTCAAAACGTCTAAATAGGTCATAGTTCCTAACCAAAAGTAGGTCAAAGTATATATACCCCAAAAGGCACAACTAGACTCCCTAGAGGTGTTGTGTGTAAAATTTGAAGACAATCGGACAAGTACTTTCAGAGATATGCTCCGGAAACGAAATGTTCACGGACGGCCCAACGCCGTAACATCATCATTTTCTCCTCTGCGACCTTGCATATTGAATTTCGATTATAAATATTTTAACCTGTCTATTATCCACCTGGAAGTAACCCACATACCAAAAATTGTTATCCTAGCTTATTTTCTTGCAAAGTTATAAGCAAAAGAAGAGGTAAAAAACAGAACGGAGGTAGAATCCATAGCTCCCTGCGTCTCACCTACAGTGACGGCGGGAGCTAAAAAGAGGCTTTTTTGCCTGGGAGATGTAACCCCCATAAGGCACAGTATCAACACCCCTCTACTACTAAGAGATGTGTGCGCAATATGAAGAAAATAACTCGGGGTTTCGAGATCTGCTCAGAAACAAAAATGTGGACAGGAGGACGAACAGGGGGGGGGGGGGGAATAACATTTGATTACATAGTTTGAAATTAACATGACATACTTGTACACAACGGAACAAAATATTTACTGCAGAATACCAAACAATCATTCAAATCAACCATAAATCGATACAAAAGTTTATTGTCTAGAAAAATCATATCTTTCAGATATAGTCAATCTAATCTATCAGTCAGCTAACCTGTAATTGCCCAGCAAAAAGGGCCTACCCAATGCTGGTTTAATGTTGGGCCAACGTCACAGACGGTGCGTCAACATTGAATATTTCTTTGCTAGGTGTACGCTATCATAATTATATAGATAACAAGTTATCATAACTAGTTATTTTCAATGGAACAAATTCAATGAAAAACGTTGGTTAGATCAAGGTTTAAAAAACTACTTTCATTTTTTACAAACATGTCTTGTCTCTCGCATATAAAATACTCATTGGGCCTACTGTCAAATCTAGTATACAGCCTACAAACAAAATACAACATGTTCAGCTTAAAAACACCACACTCATCACTGTAGTTTAGCTGCTCATGTCTCCATAAAAATTGTACTGATTTATGTACAGCATAACTTAATGATGAGTAAATATTCCAAATCATCATAATATATTTTTGCTTGATAGGTTACAACAAATGCACAGCTGACAACACATTTTCTGTCCTTAACATATTAAAGAATTCAGTTAGAAGTTTTGTGATTATGGTACAAAATGTTTATCGGCGTGCGCCATATCTTGGTGGGGAACGTCTGTCTCCCCAATCATTATGTCTCCTGTCGTGACTTTGCCTATCATATGACCAATTATTACCTGGTGGTCGTCGTGTTGGAGGTTGCTGCCTTCTTATGTCCACGTCATTGTGATGTTTTGGGGGCCCTTGTTGTCCTCCCCTACTTGGACTTAATTTCCGTTCCTGATCACCCTGTGTCTCACGGATTGGAGGACCAGATGGGGAAGGTCCACTTTGTCTGCTTGCACTCAACATTTTTTTCAATTCACCAACAACATTATAGTTTTCAGCACACAACTGTATAACAGCACGAAGTGCAGTTGCACCCACACTGCGCAATAAATCTATAAAAGCATTAAAGTTAATACGCTCTAATGTCTGATTTAAACCTGGAATACTGGAGCTAATCTCCATGAGCATGTCAGGATTAATGCTGCCCAGTTGATCCAAAATGTTCACATCCTTTGCGGCTAACACCTGCATTGTTTCTGTGTTCATTTCACTGACCAAATCCACGAGTTGCTTCAGTTTGAGCGGGTCGGTGATACCCGAACTAGCTAGAAGTATTTTCGTGTCCGATGGAATACCTTCGTCGCCCCGAGTTCTCTCCACCTGTGTGTTATAATATGTAAACAGTTGTAAAACGCAATGCTTGATACACAATTAAATGAAATAGGATAATTGCAAAAATTTAAATAAAGTTAACATTAATACAAATTGCCTTTTACCTAAGGTGTGCTGAATAGAGTAAATTTCAAAAGTATTATTGATGGTCCAGGTGCCACTTTGTAGGCATACTCGCTGGATTTGAAAAAAAATAAATCTAGTGTGAAGCAAGACCAATCTGTTTTAGTGTATTGGTCTAAAATAGTTTAGTATCCCTATGCATCAATAGCAGATAAAGGGTTAGTTAGCAGATAATTTAGTTTTGTTGAATATCAGCACATGATATTTTATCCTTCTTTCATATTGATGCGGCACATAGTATGCGATGCTCAAGGCAAGTGAGAACAAGACCACAGAAGTCCAAGCGCACCCACCGGAGCTAGAATTTGATTGAAGCGATTTTGTGTAGTGTTAATAACTTAGTCCTAGATAGTCCGGCAACCAACTGTGTTTTTTTGGTGTAGCCTTGTTCTGGCTAATATATATTTGTACTCTTTTGAGTATGCATCTCTAGTACACCTATAGTTATATCTAGGCGGATGTGGGAATCTCAGCCTTGAGAGAGATTTTTTAAAACGCGAAATGCATTATGGCCACCATGAAATCACTAAAGTTATCATACCATTGTCAATAATTGAGATAGAGACGTGATTAAACCATATGTTTTCAGTATCAAGGAATACAATAAAACACACAACATCTTTATTCGACATCAATATCATACACAATTCAAAGTGACCGTCATTAAATCACTGACAATTTTGAGTTGTTTTTTAAAATGGTTCAGTTTAAGTGACGCACGTGTTTGACGCCTCTTCCTCAATTAGCAACATTCTCTGTATGTAAACAAATAGTTTTCAGGTCAACCCAAAACGATTTCAATCTGCTGGATCAAGTAAGTAGGCCTAATTAACGTGACAACAACCGTAGCGCTTATAGTGCTACATTACCTGCCCTATCGTCACAGCCTTAATGTGAATGTAGCAGCTCATGTCTGTGAAGGGCTAGAAGCTATCTGGGCTTCTATAAAGTGTGCTATGCTAGCATGTTCAGCGTAGCAAGCGATTGTTTAGATAAACACCTGGTCGTTGTCCTCTCAAGATACTGGTAGTCTTAAATAGGTTTTGGGCTGAGACAAGTTTTGGTCTTTGCCAATTGTCAAAAGTCGTCATGCAGCTTAAACAGGAGGTTGTCGAATTAGAAAACTATTGTTCCAATTTTTTTTTTTTTTCAAAGCTTGGAGGAGGGCTTCTATTGGGGGATGCGACTACAATTAGAAATATTACAGTAGGTCAAAGGTCATAACCCCAAAAAGCACATCTACATCCTCTATGGGATGTGTATGTGCAATAGGAAAAAAATCCTCCTATGGGTTTACGAGATATGCTTCGGAAATGAAAATGCGGACAGATGTACAGACGGACATCCGATGCGCGCCATCACCCCAGCCCCAAGAAGCTGGGCGGGGATAAAAAGTAAACAGCACTGTCTTAGTTGTCCAAATCTCACTCACACAGATAACAGTTTGGAGCATGATTTTACTAAACTATAAATTGACATACTGTATTTGTATTAGATGTGGTTCTAGCCAAGTCAAGGAGAGATGGTGCTTTATTCTTCAATATTGAATCTCCTGCATTTTCAACAACTTCATCATCTAGATCCATTGGGGTCACTTTGAGATTATCTGTTAAAACAAAAGTACATATTTATTTTGATTTGCTTGCTATTATTATTACAAGCAATAGGAAATAAAATCAATTTCAAATGTATGACAATATGAGTAAGTTTAAGCCTCACCTTTTGGATTTTTAATGCCATGGTCTTCTTTAATATTTTGTTTATTATCTGTTTTCTGAAAAAAAAAACACGACCATTTTCAGTAAATAGAAAAAGATTCAGACTAAAGCAAACAGTGCGGTGGATGGTAGGTAGCTATTGCCATCCATAATGGAATAAAATGAAAAATAGAATTACATGTAAATGTTTCTACTTTTAGATCAATGTACAGTAGTGCCAAACTTGATTAGATTTTGTTTCACCGAACAAAAAGATGGAACTTGAAAATAATGCATTTCATAATATATTCTTGCATCAGAAACATTTCATTGTGGCCCATCGGCAAGGCCTGTCTCTTATCATCATTTAAAGAAGATAACTAGATTTGCCTGAGGGGCAAAGCTTGCGTCTCCACCCGCCCCACATAGTACATTAATTATAGAAAAATACAGTCCTGTCACCAAATTTGTAAACCACTTGAAAATGTGATTTCAGAATCACACCAAGAACTAATCAGCATATGGCCAGGGTCAGTTGCTTCCTTGGAAAAAATTGGTGAGGCAGTTCAAGCTCTTCAGAGTAACATGTGATTCGTCGGCCATCTTAAATTTTGTTGAAAAAATGAAAAAAGAGAAACAATTCTCCTGACTTTTTTCTCAGGGCCACTGAGCATACACAAAAAATTAAATTTGAGC
Organism: Flabesymbios commensalis; assembly: GCA_964017125.1. Classification (NCBI taxonomy): domain Eukaryota; kingdom Metazoa; phylum Annelida; class Polychaeta; order Terebellida; family Flabelligeridae; genus Flabesymbios; species Flabesymbios commensalis. The sequence continues at coordinate 50,639,267 of OZ024907.1, read as the reverse complement.
TGTATAACCATATTACCAAATACTGATAATAGCCAAAATGAGCAAAAACTGAAATATCAGCTAAAATCCTGAAAAGTAAAAAAATATAAGTTTTTATTATCATAATCACACAAAAAGCTCATCAGCACACATCCAGGGTAGGGTTATTCCTTTAAACCAAACATGAAACAAATCCATGAAGCAGTTCAAGCTCTAGAGAGTGACATAGGATTTTGGCGGCCATCTTGGATTTTGTTGAAGAAGCTGAAAAACGCCAACAAAATTTATCGGGCAAATTCCCTAGGGCAAATATGCATACTGCAAATACTTAGAAATAATCTGATCAGGGGTGTATAGCTATATTACCAAATTTTGATAATAGCCAAAATGAACAAAACTGAAATATCCCCTAAAATTCTGAAACGTAAAAAAATCATAGTTTTTATTATCAGAATCACACCAAAAACTAATCAGCACATGTGCAGAGTAGGGTCCTTCTTTTAAACCAGACATGAAACAAATCCATAAAGAGGTTCAAGCTCTAGAGAGCGACACAGGATTTTGGCGGCCATCTTGGATTTTGTTGAAAAAGCTGAAAAACGCAGAAAAAAAATTATAGGGCAAATTTCCTAGGGCCAATATGCATACTGCAAATATTTCGAAATAATCCGAGTAGGGTTGTATGGCTATATTATCGAATTTTGATGATGGCCAAAATGAGCAAAACAGAAATATCCGCTAAAATACTAAAACGTAAAAAAATCCTCAGTTTTTATTATCAGAATCACACCAAAAGCTTTTCAGCTCACGGCCAGAGTAAGGTCTTTCCTTTAAATCAAACATGAGATAAATCAATGAAGCGGTTCAAGCTCTAGCGTGCACCATAGGATTTTGGCGGCCATCTTGGATGTTGTTGAAAAAACTGAAAAACACAAAAAAAAATTTACCAGACAAATTCCCCAGGGCCAGTATGCATACTGTGAATATTATGAAATAATCCGAGTAGGGGTTTTCGAGTGAAAGCAGAAACAAGTGGCGGCGGCGGGCGGACTCAGCAAAAACAATAAGTCTCCACCACCACATAGTGGGTGGAGACTAAATTATTAAAACGAGAACCCTGCGGTTCTGTGCTTTACATAACTGGTTTTGTAATTTTGTGTATAAACAGGCTCAGACAAAGCTGTTATACAAATTCTAACAAACAGGATTAATCTATCGCAGGCTCAAAGCTCTCAAAATAGGCTCAAAGCAGGCTCAGACTAAGCTGTTATACAAAAAGGCTCTGACAAACAAGGTGATACAAAAGCTGTCACATTAGTCTATATTGAAATTGACTCCGACTGGTGAAAGGTACAGATTGTGGTGAAACTGCTAACACTAACAGGCAGACTCTTTGTGCTATTTATAGAGCCAATAGTGATGACAGCCAGAGGCAGTCATGATAATCAAGTTGATAATGGCAGGCAGACACTGTCGTGATTTCAATAAAGACAGATATCTTCTTTTTCGGAGGGGAGAAAGCTAACTCTAGTGAAAACATTGGAGCTTGAGTGCCCCTCCCCCATACTTCATTGTATTAGATTTGATAGGTTTTATCTTTGACATTATCTACAGATACTCATGTTTGCAATATCCACATCACAACACAATTTCAAAACGGGTGTGTGATTCAAAAGATGTTTTGCCGTATATATAAACTGTGATAAACCCTACATTATAGATTATTATATGCTCTAGAGGGGTCCGGGGGTATGCTCCCCTGGAAAAGTTTGAAATCTAAGGCCTCAAATGACGTATTCTGAAGCATATTTTGCCGAAATATGGTCGTTTTTTTACCCTGAATGGGGGGAGGGGGCGCCGGCTGCGCCCCTCTCTGGATCCGCCACTGATTATATACATAATAATGAAATCTAAAGTGACGGTATTTTGAGTCTGCAGTGCAGTAGCACGTGTGGATTGTTGTGTTCAGAGATGGTGAAAAATCATGTTTGACTAGGCTATTTCGTATTTGGTGACATCCTCGTGTTGAATAGTTGTGGACTGTAGAATTCGTTGCAAAATTAAAATTAGTAAAATAATTTAGAAGAAGATTATTTAAATATTTCTAATAAAATTTTATGTGTTGCAGATAATGAATGTCATCTATTTCCAATATTTCAAGTTTTTTTGAAAATAGGATGTGAGTGTGAATAAAACTTACTTTTTGAAATTATGCGAATAGCTTTCTTTTGTAGTTTATATACTCGTTTCGAGTCATATCCCCAAGCAAGTATACAATAATTAAGGTGGGGAAGGATGAGAGAATTATATATGGTAAGTAATGTGTTTTCAGGGAGTTCATATTTTAATTTGTTTTTTATGCCTATGGTTTTAGAGATTGTATTTGCTATTTTAGTTATATGTTGTTTCCAATTTAAATGCTTGTTGAGCATAAGTCCTAAGTAATTAAATTCGTCGACACATTCTATATTTGTGTTATTGATTGTGAAATTTGTTATTTTGACACGCTTTTGTGGTTTGTAAAAAAGCATATATTATGATTTTTGTAAATTTAGGGTAAGTTTGTTTGACAATAACCAGTGACTGAATTTCTGTACCTCAATATGTATCATGTTATTGTTTAATGTATGGTAGTTTCAGATAAGTTTGCAATCAAGGTTTCATAGTCGGCATAAATTACAGATATAAATATGTTGCTAACTTTTGGGAAGTCATTTATGTAAATGATAAATAAAAGAGGACCTAATATTGAGCCTTGTGGGACTCCTGTTGATAAATTATTTAAAGAAGATTTAATATTATTTATTTCTACATATTGTTGTCTATTTGATAATTATTTTTTATCAGGTCTAAGGCACATCCTTGAATACCGTAATATGTAAGTTTATTTATTAGAATGGAGTGGTCTAGCGTGTGTAAAGCTTTAGATAGATCTAAGTACACTGTTATGGGAGTATGTCCTATTTCCATGTGATTTATGATGGAATCAACAACATTCAACGCTGCCAGTTCTGTGGAGTGGTTTTTGCGGAAGCCATATTGACACTGATAATAACAAGACTACATAAGTCCAGGAGCTCCCGCGACGAATTAGAATTTGATTTAGGCAATTTTGTGTAGGGTTTTTAATGTAGTCCTAGGCTAGGTCAAAAATCAAGACGCAAGACAACTAGCTCAGTCTAAGAGTAAGATAAGAACTAGACAGTCTGTCAGAGATTGCAAACCTCCATTGAAATTAATGATCCTAATCAGTATCCCAGTAATGGTCTACCTATCTGGCACGGTTTACCCGATATCAGGCCAATCGAGGTAACTAATAGCTGATTTACGTTCATTTTGAATTCGATATAACCTAGTTAAAAACTTAGGGTGCATCCTCCCCCGAAACCTCAAATTTTGTTTTATAGTAATGGACTAACATCTAACACAGTTTGCAAAATATTGGGCATGTGAGAGTAAATAATGGCCGATAGGGGGCCATTTTGAATTTGATCGAGTCAGAATTTTTCAAGATGCATCCTCAGCTGAAATCTCACATTTCATTCTATAGTAATCGTCTAGCTATCTAGCACGGTTTACCAAATATCGGCCATGTGAAAGTGAATAATGGCCTAAAGGCGGTCATTTTAAAATTTGATCAAGTCGAAATTTTCCAAGTTGCATCCTCAGCTGAAATCTCACACTTCATTCTATAGTAATGGTCTAGCCATCTAGCACGGTTTACCAAATATCGCCCATGTGAAAGTGAATAATGGCCGATAGGAGGCCATTTTGAATTTGATCAAGTCGAAATTTTCCAAGATGCATCCTCAACTGAAATCTCATATTTCACTCTATAGTAATGGTCTAGCCATCTAGCACGGTTTACCAAATATCGCCCATGTGAAAGTGAATAATGGCCGATAGGAGGCCATTTTGAATTTGATCAAGTCAAAATTTTTCAAGATGCATCCTCTCCTGAAATCTCACAATTTGTTTTATAGTAATGGTCTAGCCATCTAGTACGGTTACCAAATAACAGCTATGTGAAAGTGAATAATGGCCGATAGGCGGCCATTTTGAATTTGATTGAGTCGATTTTTTCAAGATGCATCCTCTCTTGTAATCTCACATTTTGTTTTATAATAATGGTCCAGCTATCTAACACGGTTTACCAAATATCAGCAATGTGAAAGTAAATAGTGGCCGAAAGGCGGCCTTTTTGAATTCGATTGAGTCGAAAGTTTTTAAAAGGCATCCTCTCCCGAAAGTCACATTTTGTTTCATAGTAATGGTCTAGCTATCTAGCACGGTTTACCTGATATCAGGCCTATCGAGGTAAATAATGCTGATAGTCGGCCATTTTGAATACGTAAGTTTAAAATTTTCAGGGTGCATCCTCCCCAGAAAACTCACACTTTGTTTTATAGTAATCAGGTAATGGTCTAGCCATCTAGCACGGTTTACCAAATATCAGCCATGTGAAAATGAAAAATGGCCGAAAAGGCGGCCATTTTAAATTTGATCAAGTCAAATTTTTTCAAGATGCATCCTCATCTGAAATCTCACATTTTGTTTTACAGTAATGGTCTAGCCATCTAGCACGGTTGACCAAATAACGGCCATGTGAAAGTGAATAATGGCTGATAAGCGGCCATTTTGAATTTTATCGAGTCAAATTTTTTCAAGATGCATCCCCTCCTGAAATCACACATTTTGTTTTATAGTAATGGTCTAGCCATCTAGCACGGTTTACCAAATAACGGCCATGTGAATGTGAATAATGGCCGATTGGCGGCCATTTTGAACTTGGATGAGTTGAATTTTTTCAAAATGCATCCTCTCCTGAAGCCTTACAATTTGTTTTATAGTAATGGTGTAGATATCTTGAGCGGTTTTCATGATATTCCACAATATTAGGCCTGTCGAGGTGAATAATGGCTGATAGGCGGCCATTTTGAATTTTATCAACTTCAAATTTTTCAAGATGCATCCTCTCCTGAAACCTTACAATTTATTTGATATTAATGGTGTAGCTATCTTGTGCGGTTTTCATGATATTCCGCAATATCAGGCCTGTCGAGGTGAATAATGGCCGATAGGCGGCCATTTTTAATTTTATCGACTTGAAATTTTTCAAGATGCATCCTCTCCTGAAACCTCACAATTTGTTTTATAGTAATGGTGTAGCTATCTTGAGCGGTTTTCATGATATTCCGCAAAATCTTTCAGTCGGATTTACCAATGTTATAAATTAGGTCAAAGTGCTGGGTCAACTTCGAGGTCAAGGTCCAAAAACCTGAAAAGGCACAACTAGGGACCTTAGAGAACATGTATGTGCAATATGACTGTCATCGGCCCAGTACTTTTCGAGATCTGCTCCGGAAACGAAGTGCGCGTCAAAACGTCTAAATAGGTCATAGTTCTGAACCAGAAGTAGGTCGAAGTTCAAATACCCCAAAATGCACAACTAGACCCCCTAGGGGTGTTGTGTGTAAAATTTGAAGACAATCGGACAAGTACTTTCAGAGATATGCTCCGGAAACGAATTGTTTACGGACGGCCCAACGGCCCAACGCCGTCACATCATCATTTTCTCCTCTGCAACCTTGCGTATTGAATTCAGATTAAAAATATTTTAACCTGTCCATTAGCCACCTGGAAGTAACCCACATACCAAAAATTGTTATCCTAGCTTATTTTCTTACAAAGTTATAGGCAAAAGAAGAGGCAAAAAAAAAACGGAGGTAGAATCCATAGCTCCCTTCGTCTCACCTACGGTGACGGCGGGAGCTAAAAATTAGTTAAAAACCAAGTAATCATTGATTAGATTGATTACACGCTCAAAAACTTTTGATAATGCTGGAAAAAGAGAAAAAGGACGATAATTTTCAATAACTGTGGGGTCCCCTTTTTTAAAGATAGATGTGACCTTAGCTATTTTTAGCTTATCGGGAAATATTCCTGTAACAAGAGACTGGTTAATTGTAATTGTTAAAGTACCTAAAATTTATTAAATGGGTTGATAGTTCATCAATTCCACAGCTATTTTTTGTCGATAAATTATCAATAATTTTGGATACTGTATTTTCATCAAATAGTTAAAAGGAGAAACGAGAAGAAGTAGGATTTTTGGGAAACTTTGTATATGAGTTCATATTTCATGCTAGATCAGGACCGATATTTACAAAATACTTATTAAATGAATTTGCAATTACTTCTATATTTTTGTAGAGAGACGGAGAGACAGAGGCAGGGGCAGAGCCAGATACAGAGACATAGACAGATACAGTGACAGAGACAACGAGACAGACAAACAGAGACAGATGCAGAGTCAGGGACAGGGCCAGAGACAGGGACAGATACAGGGACAGATACAGAGAGACAGGGACAGAAACAGGGACAGAGCCAGAGTCTCTTTCTCTATCATTTTCTCTTTTTCTCTCTCTATCACTTTCTCTATCTCTTTCTCTGAGTTTTACCTTTCTTGAAAATCATGTTGGCTGATCCCCTGTTCACAATCAACAGATGTGACTGGGACTTTTGTGCTGCAACACCGAACCTCGATGGTCTTCGTTTTGACATCTTGTTAACAGTTGTGTTGTTGACACATCACCTGATCACTGAGTGACAGAGTAACTTGTTGACAGTAGGCCTACGACAGTATGCTATACTGTAAGCAGCTTTCTCGCACACACACGGTAGACTGTGTAGTCCCTGCACGAGCGGCGGCTTCAGTGGATACTATGCATTGCACTGACCTCGCATGCATGGTTATTCAACACAGCGACAGTGTGCCGCTGGAAACTGTACATGACTGGCGAGTGTAGCTTGACCTAATAAATGACCTGACCTACTTGCGTGACATTAAACAACACAAAATTGTATCAAAAATAGGGAAGTTTGGCACTTCTCACGAACAATTATTGTTGAGACCGGATAGGTGGACATTAATCACTTAATCTCTACTAAGAGAGAAGTTCATTATGGAGAATTCACATCGCCGACGGATCCTGGTCCATAGCTTTGCTTTACAATGTAAAGCAAAAATACTGTGCAAGCATGCATACACCCCTCGTCTGATGCAGTGACTCAAAATTTTACGTCGCTCATGAAATTGGGGCTCACCAATAGACTCACAGACTCCAACAATAGAAAAACCCTCGCTCCGCCTGCGTGATGGGAATTCTTCAGGGTGCATCCTTCCCTGGACTAGCACATTCTGTTTTACAGTGATGGTCCACCTATCTAGCAGTTTGCAATGTATATTACAGATATATTACAGTCAATGATAGACCTCCCCAAACCTCTTTAGTCTACAGGAAACCCTCCGTCTTTCCCAATAAGCTCAAAATTACAATGGACAGTAGGTCCTGTAAACTTGAAAATTTAACCTGACCAAATTATTTTTTGGTAAATTTTTACTTTAATATGATCACATATTAAAATGACCAAAGAGAAACTGACAAAAAAATAACCTGATTGTAGGTCCAATGTAGTATTTTCCCAGACCCACCTGTGTTTGGTCCGACTGAACCCTACAAATCTACATCCTGAGGGATGTAAAACCTAGTACATGTACTATTTTTCAAGGCTTAGCGATTAGTGAACTTCACACCTATTGTCAACAAATAACACAACCAATGCTCTAGCCGGATGTTAGCCGTATGTGGTAAGTATGTCAACAGTATAAGTAGGCATATGAACGACGTATTGGTAGCCACGCGACAATAACCCACAGCCCAGTCAACACAATACACTAACCCAATGCTAGACCACTTTTGGGACGCTGGCCAATCAATCAGCATTGCTCAGTGTATAGTGTTTGCTGGTAGAGCAAGCCCCTCCCCCATTCGAGTTCATATACATGTGTTTTTTATTGGGCATGACGGTAGGCCTATCTGGACATGATATTTTAGGAAAATGCATTGAAATGATAGAAATGTTTCAAAAAAATATAGCAAGACATAACTGTTGGCCCAATATTGAGCAAAGGGTGGTATATACCTGGTGTAAGAGTGGGACAGTGGTGTATTCGTGTTAAACTAGCTCGTCATTAAGCTAAGGAAATTCTACACCTGCATAATGCGAGTTGTTACTTTGTCAAGCAAAAAACCACTCAATATATCCAGGGCAATGCAGTATATTACACATGTATATGTATTGTTTACCTTATTTTCCTTCAAGGCAAATCTCACAACTGCCGCTTTGTCTGCACCTGTTGATAGCATAAAAGGAAAATAAGTAATAAGCAATCAATCAATACGTCACTAATTTTGCTAACTTTCCAACAAAAGAGATCACAAAACTGAAATCCAGAGAAGAAGACTTACAGTCAGCAGCCATAATTGCAATTTTAGATTTATTTAAATAATAGTATAGAGACTAACATTGTATTTTATCTGCATCTGGGATGCCATCAAAGAACAAAAAGTAATAAACAATCAATCCAAATGTTACTAATTTCGCTAAGCATTCAACAAAACAGGTTACAAAACTCAAATCCACAGAAGATTAGTATTTGTACAGTCAAAAGCTGAGTTAGAAGCCATATATGTGGGTTAAATTATATAGAAACTAACAATGTATATAATTGTAATGTAGAATTTTAACAGTATGCGATGTTAGTTAAATTATTATTTGTTCGGAGTGGCTATTCGTACGGGAAAGTTATATGTGAGCCCGTCATTTCGTAAACGAGGCTGCCCATAGAGTTACAGTATGAAGAATCACGTACGATTAGCCACTGCCTTATAATAATACATGAGGTTTATTCTTTAATGTATACCAACCTGGTAGAACAAATCCGTTGAGAGCATTGATCGCATTCCAGCACTGCTCATAGGAAGAAAGTTTGACAAATCCAAAACTTTTACCTCTTGTTCTACTGAATACCGCTCCAGAAAGTACTGTTCCAAATCCCTTAAAAAACTGGATTAAATCTGATTCTGACCATTGCTCAGATATTGGTTTTATAAAAAGTTTCTGGTCCTGCAAAAGGAAAAATCATACATTTATGCTATTAAAAGTAAGTTACCGGTATGTAACAGAAGTTATTGTAGATCACAAAAGAACAAATGTCCTTTTTTATCATATATTTCAAGTTCCCGCCAACATTGATTTAACCAGAATTGTTTTCTTCCCGCCGATTTCCAATACATGCAACTCAATATGATATCCCAAATAATAATTTTTATTCTTCTGAAAGCTCTCTGATTTACCATATTTTGCGTTCCTAAGAACTGACAACCACAAGTATCTGTGGCCTATAAAGCCTTCCCGCGTACCTACCAAATGATGAGGTCATTGACAGAAACACTTTTACATTTGCCTGTCAACACAGTCCGCGGGATGTGCTATCGATCAGCAGAAGGGCCCACATGGTGCCATCAATATTGCAGTAGAAAGAGAATTCTGAAAGTCAGTGGATATAAAAAAGGTAGCGGACTTGCTGATGGAGATGATTGACGATACCAAGCTAATTGAACTAAACTGGGGTAAACAGGACAGGGCATGTCCTAGCTAAGGAGCAGTCGCCAAAGTTCGCAATGTACCAAAATACAAACATTGGACCACCCACCCACTTCCTGATGCGAAAGAATAGGACACGAGAAATTTTGTAGCAAACACGTTCCGTTTCTGTTACAAAATTGGAAACCTATATACACATCTTTGGCTGATGTTTTCATCAATTTAAAAAGTTAATTTTTTTTTATCATTTTATATATCAGAACACAAAAGGTGCACTTAGAAAATTGCAAAACATAAATACGAAAAGGGCAGTCAACTACCCACCTACAAACCGTTTGTATTTTCGAACATTGCAAACTTTTGCGACGGCCCCTATTAAAAGCTAGGGTCTGTCTGACCCTCAGGAAACACCTCATGGCCCACTGTGCTGTCAAGACTGGACAGAAGAAGAGGGAGTCCTGTTGAGATTTTTAGAACTGGAATACATACATGTACTAGAATATGCTGCATTGCTATTAGTTAACCCTTGTCTCATATATATATATACAGCTTCAAGCAGATTTTAAACCAAATAATATGTCACGGAAATGGATAATATAGTTTGTGGAATGTGTTCAGTTTGTCAAATAATTCAATTTAGAAGATGTATATTTTGAAATAATATTTTTTTTTTGTCATTTAAAGTTTGAAATTATGTGAGCAATTCCAGCTTTAAATGAATTAAAAATACAATAGAAACAAATCAGCACGACAATACCTGTAGTATTAAAGTACCTACCTGAATACTGCCCATAACTTTTGTTTGTTGTGTATTCATTCTTAGCAAGTATTGAGGCCTGCTTTTTAAGATATTTGAATATAAATTTTATTCCGAATCCAGACATTGCATTCTAGCAATTTACGCCCGTAAAAACAGACATTAACAAGAGGCCAGCCGGTCACCACAATCCCCCGCCCCACCCGCGTGAATTTTACAGGGTGCATACAGTCTCACATTCTGTTTCACAGTAATGGGCTACCTATCAACCACAGATTACTGTGTATATTGAAGCCAATGATGGTCGCAAGTTTGCAATTTCATCAAGTTGCCATTTCTCAGGGCACATCACTCCCTGAAGCGGCACATTTTGTTTATAGTAATGGTCCAGCTATCTGGCACGGCTTACCAGATATCATGCATATGAAAGTACAGTCAGTACAGCCATAAAATATGTTTTCGTAATGCGTACATGTATACAGGGGTGGGAGTGAAAAATTATTCGAATACTGATTCCAAGACTAAAAATATTGCCTACTAGAATTGCCAACTCTGATTTTTTTCAAAAGACGGAAAGACGGAAAAGACAGAAATTTCCCACCCCTGTGTATATAAAGAAACAGCTACTGCAATAATTTTGAGTAAAACAGAAATTTACAATTACTGGTTAAGTGCATTTTTATATTTGCTGTGCGCATTTCTCCAAAAAATACTCTGAAACGTCTCAAAAAGTCGGGGCAGTTATTACAATAAATTCAGATAAAAATGCTTCTTTTTCTAAAAGTTTACTCCCTCAACCTCAAATCATTGGAAAAAGTTGAACAGTTGCCAAAATAAAATTAAAATTCCACCTGAAGAAGTCTTTAAACAATTTTGATGTTAAAAGCAGTTGACGTGAACCATTGTCTTAGCTTATAGAAGTAATAGAACTGCCTTCACTCCCTGAAGCGGCACATTTTGTTTATAGTAATGGTCCAGCTATCTGGCACGGCTTACCAGATATCATGCATATGAAAGTACAGTCAGTACAGCCATAAAATATGTTTTCGTAATGCGTACATGTATACAGGGGTGGGAGTGAAAAATTATTCGAATACTGATTCCAAGACTAAAAATATTGCCTACTAGAATTGCCAACTCTGATTTTTTTCAAAAGACGGAAAGACGGAAAAGACAGAAATTTCCCACCCCTGTGTATATAAAGAAACAGCTACTGCAATAATTTTGAGTAAAACAGAAATTTACAATTACTGGTTAAGTGCATTTTTATATTTGCTGTGCGCATTTCTCCAAAAAATACTCTGAAACGTCTCAAAAAGTCGGGGCAGTTATTACAATAAATTCAGATAAAAATGCTTCTTTTTCTAAAAGTTTACTCCCTCAACCTCAAATCATTGGAAAAAGTTGAACAGTTGCCAAAATAAAATTAAAATTCCACCTGAAGAAGTTTTTAAACAATTTTGATGTTAAAAACAGTTGACGTGAACCATTGTCTTAGCTTATAGAAGTAATAGAACTGCCCGCCTTTTTCTCCGGTTTTGACATAACTACCCGTGCGTTTCCTCCTTTACAGTGTAATTTGGACAATTTTTCCCTGTCATTTTGACTTTATACCAGTCTGAAAGACGGTTCATCAGGTCACTGGCTAGCACAGTGGCGTGAACCCAATTGTTATTAAACATCTATCAGCTTTCAAGTGCGAACCATACAGGGTTCCAAATTGGAATCCAGTCTCTGGATGTCATCTGATTGATAATGTCGTCTGATTTATCACAGAATCAAGAGGTTCTCATGTCCCAGTTCAGCCTGTACTCGCATAAAAGAAACCTGAAGCCCCATTCATTTACATATCTTCATGCTAGAACTTGTTAAGTGCAGGTCAACCAGCCACCAAAATACCCGCCCATGTGATTTTGCATCCATCCCTAAACTTTCACATTTTGTTCTAAATACAGTAACGGTGTGGCTATCTGGCACGGTTTGTAAGATATCAGGCATAATAATTTTAATAATGGTTGATAGTCTGCCATTTTGAATTTGATCTAGGACATATCATAACCTAAAAACGCACATTTTGTTTTATAGTAATGGTCTATATCTAGCTATCAGCAATATTGTTATGGTAAAGCTTTCATCTTTCAACTTCTCTGAGCTATTGGTGGCAAACCATGACTGCAGCAAACATGATACATGTATACCTAGTGTTTAAACAGCCGCATCAATTGATGGGAGGACCCCTCAGCCGTAGGCCCTGCCCATCACTATCAAGAAATATAAATTTATGCACATGTGGCCCTAAGGTAAACAAGAGGACTGAAGTCCTATATCATCCCCGCCATAAATTAGGTTACAGTTTTTGCGGTCACATATATATGGCCATTTTAAATTTCAGTAAAATCACCTGCAACTTCTCAGATGGTGGGTAATGTGATTGTAAAATGTGAATTATTTCTGACTTCAATTTTTTAGTTTTTGGGCACACAAAATTTTTTGCCATTTTGATTTTTGGTAGCATCTTTAAAAAATCACTTGCACATCCCCTTGTTGCTAGATATGTCATGTTAAAATTCAAAAAAAAATGTCTAGTAGTTTTTTGAGTTTTTGCGCCCACAAAAAAAACGTGACGCCTAAGTCAAGGCGTTATAAAGTTATCGCGCTTACAAGCCATTTTTGTTTCCATGATCTGTTGACCTTAAAACTAGGTCAAGATCACTAAATGTCAAAATCAACCTTCAGATTAGTATCATGCATATAAAGTAACAAAATGAAGGCACTAAGTCAAGGCATTATGATGTTATCACACTTACAAACCATTTTGGTTTTCGTGACTATGAAATTAGATCAAAGTCACTGAACGTCGAACTTCACCTTCAGATTAGTGTCATATACATGAGGTAACAAAAGCGCTGACGCTAATGACATCCCCTGCCATTAATGGCCTCAAAGTCAAAGGATAAAAAATAGGTCAGAGGTCACAACCCCCCAAAAAGCACATCTACACCCCTAAGGGATGTGTGTGGCAATATGAATCCAGCAAACCCTTTCCGAGCTATCATCCGGAAAATGAACTTATCTTCTGCCATCAATTAAAGTCAATAATGGCCTCAAAATCAAACTTAAAAAAATTAGGTCAAAGGTCACAACCCTCAAAAGGCACATCTACACCCCCTGAGGGATATGTGTATGCAATATGAAAACAATCAAGTAAAGGCTTTCTGAGATATCATACGGAAACTGAATCATCTAAAATCAATTAAAGTCAATAATGGCCTCAAAAATGAAGGTCAACAATTAGGTCAAAGGTCATAACCCCAAAAAGGCACATCTACACCCCCTGAAGGATGTGTGTGTGCAGTATGAAAACAATCCAAGAAATGCTTCGTGAGATAACTTCAACCGGTAACTGAAGTTATCATCCAAAATCAAATAAAGTCAATAATCGCCTCAAAATCACAGGTAAAAAATTAGGTCAAAGGTCATCAACCCCAAAAGGCACATCTACACCCCCTCAGGAATGTGTGTGTGCAGTATGAAAACAATTCAGCAAACGCTTTGCAAGATATCATCCGGAAACTGAACTTATCATCCGCAATCAATTGAAGTCAATAATCGCCTCTAAATCAAAGGTCAACAAGACTACATAAGACTAGGAGCTCCCGCTCCGAATTAGAATTCGATTTAAGCAATTTTGTGTAGGGTTTTTAATGTAGTCCTAGGCTAGGTCAAAAATCAAGACGAAAGACAACTAGGTCTAAGAAGCCCAGTCTAAGAGTAAGATAAGAACTAGACGGTTCGTCAGAGATTGCAAACCTCCATTGAAATTAATGATCCTAATCAGTATCCCAGTAATGGTCTACCTATCTGGAACGGTTTACCCGATATCAGGCCAATCGAGGTAACTAATAGCTGATTTACGGTCATTTTGAATTCGATATAAACTAGTTAAAAACTTAGGGTGCATCCTCCCCCGAAACCTCAAATTTTGTTTTATAGTAATGGACTAGCATCTAACACAGTTTGCAAAATATTGGGCATGTGAAAGTAAATAATGGCCGATAGGGGGCCATTTTGAATTTGATCGAGTCAGAATTTTTCAAGATGCATCCTCAGCTAAAATCTCACATTTCATTCTATAGTAATCATCTAGCTATCTAGCACGGTTTACCAAATATCAGCAATGTGAAAGTGAATAATGACCTAAAGGCGGCCATTTTGAATTTGATCAAGTCAAAATTTTTCAAGATGCATCCTCTCCTGAAATCTCACAATTTGTTTTATAGTAATGGCCTAGCCATCTAGTACGGTTACCAAATAACAGCTATGTGAAAGTGAATAATGGCCGATAGGCGGCCATTTTGAATTTGATCGAGGCAATTTTTTTCAAGATGCATCCTCTCTTGTAATCTCACATTTTGTTTTATAGTAATGGTCCAGCTATCTAACACGGTTTAACAAATATCAGCAATGTGAAAGTAAATAGTGGCCGATAAGCGGCCATTTTGAATTCGATTGAGTCGAAAGTTTTTAAAAGGCATCCTCTCCCGAAACATCACATTTTGTTTTATAGTAATGGTCTAGCTATCTAGCACGGTTTACCTGATATCAGGCCTATCGAGGTAAATAATGGCGATTGTCGGCCATTTTGAATTCGTAAAATAAAATTTTCAGGGTGCATCCTCCCCGGAAAACTCACACTTTGTTTTATAGTAATCAGGTAATGGTCTAGCCATCTAGCACCGTTTACCAAATATCAGACATGTGAAAATGATTAATGGTCGAAAAGGCGGCCATTTTGAATTTGATCAAGTCAAATTTTTTCAAGATGCATCTTCATCTGAAATCTCACATTTCGTTTTATAGTAATGGTCTAGCCATCTAGCACGGTTGACCAAATATCAGCCATGTGAAAGTGAATAATGGCTGATAAGCGGCCATTTTGAATTTTATCAAGTCGAATTTTTTCAAGATGCATCCTCTCCTGAAATCACAAATTTTGTTTTATAGTAATGGTCTAGCCATCTAGCACTGTTTACCAAATAACGGTCATGTGAAAGTGAATAATGGCCGATTGGCGGCCATTTTGAACTTGGACGAGTTGAATTTTTTTTAAATGCATCCTCTCCTGAAATCTTACAATTTCTTTTATAGTAATGGTGTGGATGTCTTGAGCGGTTTTTATGATATTCCACAATATCAGGCCTGTCAAGGTTAATAATGGCCGATAGGCGGCCATTTTGAATTTTATCAACTTGAAATTTTTCAAGATGCATCCTCGTCTGAAACCTTACAATTTATTTGATATTAATGGTGTAGCTATCTTGAGCGTTTTCATGATATTCCGCAATATCAGGCCTGTCGAGGTGAATAATGGCCGATAGGCGGCCATTTTTTATTTTATCGATATGAAATTTTTCAAGATGCATCCTCTCCTGAAACCTCACAATTTGTTTTATAGTAATGGTGTAGCTATCTTGGGCGGTTTTTATGATATTCCGCAAAATCTTTCAGTTGGATTTCCGATGTTATAAATTAGGTCAAAGTGCTGGGTCAACTTCAAGGTCAAGGTCCAAAAACCTGAAAAGGCACAACTAGGGACCTTAGAGAACATGTATGTGCAATATGACTGTCATCGGTCCAGTACTTTTCGAGATCTGCTCCGGAAACGAAGTGCGCGTCAAAAACGTCTAAATAGGTCATAGTTCTGAACCAGAAGTAGGGCGAATTTCAAATACCCCAAAAGGCACAACTAGAACCCCTAGGGTTGTTGTGTGTAAAATTTGAAGACAATCGGACAAGTACTTTCAGAGATATGCTCCGGAAACGAATTGTTTACGGACGGCCCAACGCCGTAAAATCATCATTTTCTCCTCTGCTACCTTGCGTATTAAATTCAGATAATAAAAATTTAACCTGTCCATTATCCACCTGGAAGTAACCCACATACCAAAAATTGTTATCATAGCTTATTTTCTTACAAAGTTATAGGCGAAAGAAGAGGCAAAAAAGAAACGGTGGTAGAATCCATCGCTCCCTCCGTCTCACCTACGGTGAGGGCGGGAGCTAAAAATAAGGTCAAAGGTCATATTCCCCAAAAGACACATCTCCAGCACCTGAGGGATTTGTGTGTGCAGTATGAAAATAATTCAGCAGACGCTTTGCGAGGTATCGTCCGGAAACTGAACTTATCATCCGCAATTATTTGAAGTCAATAATCGCCTCAAAATCAAATGTAAAAAATTAGGTCAAAGGTCATAACCCCCAAAAGGCACATCTACACCCCCTGAGGGATTTGTGTGTGCAGTATGAAAACAATCTAGGGAACGCTTTGCGAGATGTCGTCCGGAATCTGAACTTATTATCCGCAATCAATTAAAGTCAATAATCGCCTGAAAATCAAAGGCCAAAAACTAGGTCAAAACCCCCAAAAGGCACATCTACACCCCCTAAGGGATGTGTGTATGCAATATGAAAGCAATCTGGCTAACGGTTTCAGAGATATCGACCGGAAACGAAACACGGCCAGACATGGTGATGACACTATCCCGGGCCCCTATTTCGTGGGCGGGGGATAAAAATGAGGGTTCTAAGTCAAGACTTTATGAAGTTATTGCGCCTACAAGCCATTTTGGCTTCCGTCACCTGGTGACCTTGAAATTGCCAGCCATAGTATGGGTAATCATTTGCTTTACACATCTTACAAATTGGTTCAGGCTGGAGTGTTCACAATGAAAGTAGGGCACCGAATTGCCATAGTGCCAAACTTTTATATTCAGAAAAATTCCTACTTATACAACAAAAAAAGTAGGAAAAATCAATTCCAATGGGTTGAGACACCAAAAGAGATTACAGTGACAGTGCACAACCACAGCAAAACCAATGACTTCATTAATGACTAGCAAAAAATCTTACTTCAACATCAGCTGCGGAATCTCCCATATGTGTTGTATCAACCTCATCCTTGTTTTGTTGCTTCGAATCCATCTTACTTGTTCCCCATGGTTTACCTGGACCTACTGCTCTTAAATCTTTATCTTGGCTGTGTTTAAGACTTACATTCGCCAACTCTTTCCTGAAATCTTGATCAGTACTACGTGAAACACCTGTTCCAAAAGGTAACTCTTTCTGCCGACTAACAATATTAGTGGCAATATCTAATTTATCTGACTTTGTTGTCAAATCTATTATTGATGTATCCTGTTTGATTTCTGTTTGTTTTTTAATTAACAACTTCTGCTCTTGTAACTGAGAGAGTAATTTTGCTATAATGCTTTTCTGAGCTACCGTTTCTTGTTTTGCAACTTTCAATTCATCAGCTTGTTTTTTGTTTTGCTCATTTTTCTCCTTCTGTAATTTCTTAAATTTTTCCTTTTCTTCGTCAAAATCTCGAGTGAGCTTTTTCTTCTCTCCCTTTATTTTATCAATGGCATTTCTGATATCCTTAACTTCCTGTTTTGTCTTATCATATCCTTGTATCAATCTAGATTGTAAATCTAGATCTCTTTTCAGTTGTTCAAATTCCTTCCTTTCCTTATTCATGTCTCTTTTTAACATATCATCTTTCTCCTTTCTTTCCCTTCTTTCTCTATCTTCTCTTTCTCGTTTATGTCTCCGATCCCTTTCATCCATATCTTTCTGTTTCTGCATATCTTTTTCCAATTGTTCTTTCTCTATCTTTATCTCCTGAATAGATACATCTTGTTTCTCTAATAAATCAGTCATTTGCAGCATAAGTGTTCTCTGCTCAAGACCGGTGTCAGGTCTTTGAGCTATATGAAAAACTCTATCTTTTAAATATTTGACAGTAGCCATGGGCTCATTTGATGGTTGTTGTTTAGTCAAACCTTGACGGAAGGGGAGAGTTTGCTGCATCTCATTTGCTTTCGGCTGTGTATTTTTATCAGTAGGATTACTAATACTACTGTGCCGGTCAGCAAATCCAGATGCATGGATCACTTGTGCATTCTGTTGGCCAGGGAAAGTTAAGTTAGGTGCATATTGTTGAATTTTTTGTTCAAGATTTGACATTATATAAGAATCTGAACTTTTGGTTGTTGCAGATGACAAAATGGTCTTCAAATCAGTCATTTCAATTCCACTGGCCGATAACAGTTTTGATGCATCACCTCTTTCTTCTGAAGATCTAGGTCTTTTCTCAAACGATGGTTCTAATGCATTGGGTTGGAAAGAGCGCTTTCTGTGAAAATCTACACTTCTTTGTTCTGTACTTTGTTGCTTATGATTGTAGCCATATTGATCTCTGTTAGAGGGCATTTGAGTTGGAGAAACACCTGCAAAAAACAAGATTAAAATTGCCAGCAAAATCCATTACTGTATCGCAGCACATTAACATGCATACACCTACACATTTGAAAAAAAGTGCATGCGCTTATATTCAAACAAATTTCTTTTATATAGAACAACTACATGCAATTATATTAGAACATGAAATAATCTTTACAAAGACATTTGAGCATTTTTTGTTTTGCACAAAATAATAGTATAGTTTCATGAATTAAGCATCACATAAGAAATAACCTTATCCTCACAGCTGATGTTAATATTGTCATAGCTGTCAACAGATGCATTCATGCACGCCCTTGTCCACATTAGACTGAAGACAAGAGGGATAAACTTATTCATTTCCCAGGATTTATTTTTATCAACATATATATACTGTTCTCAGGAATATTGTAAACAAGAGCACACTCGACAATAAGCCACCGCCATCATTGAACTTACAAGTTATTGCGCCCACAAGGTCAAATTATTGACGTAAAAGAAAAAAAAATCACAATAAATCAGCCATTTTGTATTTTTTTAGCCGTTATAAAATTTGTCCGAGAACTGCTTATTAGTAACATGCATAATAAATTTGATCAGGATAAATGTAAAACTTTTCATGTTATAGTGCCCACAAGGTCAAATTATTGAAGTAAAATGCAAAAAATTGCAATAAATTGGTCATTTTCATTTTTTTCCCAGCCATTATTGAGCTTGTCCGAGAACTGTTCACTAGTTACATGCATAACAAATTTGGGAAGGATACATGAAAAAGTTTTCAATTGATCACAAGGTAAAATTATTGATGTAAAATGCAGAAAACACAATAAATCTGCCATTTTCAATTTTCTTTAGCCATTATCCAACTTGTCCGAGAACTGCTTATTAGTAACATGCATAACAAATTTAAACAGGATACATGAAAAAAGTAATCCTGCCCACAAGGTCAAATTATTGATGTAAAATGCGAAAAAATTGTAATAAAGCGTCCATTTAAAAAAAAATTCAGCCATTATTAAAGTTGTCAGAGAACTGGTCATTTGTAACATGGATAACAAATTTGGGAAGGATACATGAAAAACTTTTCGTAACCACAAGAAAATGTTAACGCCGTTGCAAAACTTCAATTGCAATAGACCATCTTTTTTAATTAAAATTAAAGGGCGAGCTAAAAATGACTAATTTCAGGCCATATTTACATCATTGTTGGGACAGGCTTCTATCACATTCTAGGGATAGCAATATTGGTATGGACTCGGGTTAGACTATTCCGACAGACCAAGGTCATTTTAAGGTCATCCCAAGGTCAAATCACAAGCAAATTTAAACTAGAGCCTGACGGCACTGAAGTAGAGCTTGTGCCGGGCTTCAGGGTCATTGTTTTAAGGAAAGCTAAGATGCAGCTGTTTCAAAATTAAGCAACAAATATATTGGTCTAAATTAGGTGTTGAATCCGACAGTAGCTATGCTGTATCTCGTGTCTGACTGTTCTCAGCTCAATGTTGTTTTCAATGTTTAGTCGGGGAGGGGGTGTTTGGGTGGTGGTCATGCGTTGCACGTGTAATGTTGTGAATTCCAGGCGAAATGAGCCATAGCGTGCACAAGGTCAGCCCTGATCTGTCACATCTGTTTTTCACACATCAAGTCAGCAACTGTATTGATAGACTGCACACTGATTTCAGTGCACATAATAAAACTCCTGATAAATACGCCCCCCAACTGTGTTTATTAGAGATAATCGGGTAGGCCTACCCTAATGGAAATAGGCCTATAGGCTCAGGCTACTCCCTGTGTGACCCTGGGCTGGGACTGTGGTGCAGTTCATTATTCAAAGCCAATCTATTGAAAAGAAACTGTTTATATTAGCCTGACAGTTTGAGTGGTATAGGCAAATATGTTACTAGGCATACCCCAGTCAATGACAAGTAGGGGAGGGTACTGCATGCTAGTAGCCTAGGCACATTGCATGCTAGTAGGCCTACCGCTTTTTGCTCAGATGTGATGGCAGTGTGTAGTGTTCATAATTGAAATAACTGAGTCAGGAAATATATTTACTACTTCCACTGCCACAGTTGTTGAGCCAATGTTGATTTAATGATAGGCCAGCGTAATAACAGTGTGAGACTGCAGGACAACATTAAATAGACCTGGGGGGATCTCTCTTGTTTTCTGCGCCTTGGCATCACATGTTGTGTAAACCTACTTTGGTTGTCTTCTTTCCGAAAATTAGACCATTAGCCCGATCATCTCAGTCCAACAAGGATTTCAATAGGCATATTCTATCAGGCATATGCCCTTGACAAGCTTCAAAGTCCATTTAGGTCAAAATATAGATTTTTTATAGGTTTATTTCATAAAAATATAGGTTTTTATAGGTTTATTTGACATAAAATTATAGGTTTTTATAGGTTTTCCAGTGACACTAATGTACCCACCATGTGAAAATTCATACTTTTTTACTATTCCAAAGTCTATCTACCGTATTTCAGGAAGTATACCGTATAGTACACTCACACCTCTGATTATACAGTATAATACATAGTGCCAAAAATGCATACTTTTTTATACTGGTCTGTCCATCGTAATTTATCGGGTGATCAGCTTATGGATAAATACATGTAGTAGTGTCTTTCAATCTTCCATAGGCAACAAGACGAACTGCTCGCCTTAATGGAGCCATGTTCAATCAGAGGAGGACTGGAGTGTTTGAATTGGACAAATTCTTTATTGCACTTATTAAATTCTTCACACAAGTTTAGCTATGGAGGTTAATATATATTGTTTATAGAAAAAACAAGACTACATAAGTCCAGGAGCTCCCGCTCCGAATTAGAATTTGATTTAAGCAATTTTGTATAGGGTTATTAATGTAGTCCTAGTCTAGGTCAAAAATCAAGACGCAAGACAACTAGGTTTAAGAAGCCCAGTCTAAGAGTAAGATAAGAACTAGACAGTCTGTCAGAGATTGCAAACCTCCATTGAAATTATTGATCCTAATCAGTATCCCAGTAATGGTCTACCTATCTGGCACGGTTACCCGATATCAGGCCAATCGAGTTAACTAATAGCTGATTTACGGTCATTTTGAATTCGATATAAATTAGTTAAAAACTTAGGGTGCATCCTCCCCCGAAACCTCAAATTTTGTTTTATAGTAATGGACTAACATCTAACACAGTTTGCAAAATATTGGGCATGTGAAAGTAAATAATGGCCGATAGGGGGCCATTTTGAATTTGATCAAGTCAAAATTTTTCAAGATGCATCCTCTCCTGAAATCTCAAATTTTGTTTTATAGTAATAGTCTAGCCATCTAGTACGGTTACCAAAAACCGGCTATGTGAAAGTGAATAATGGCCGATAGGCGGCCATTTTGAATTTGATCGAGTCAATTTTTTTCAAGATGCATCCTCTCTTGTAATCTCACATTTTGTTTCATAGTAATGGTCCAGCTATCTAACACGGTTTACCAAATATCAGCAATGTGAAACTAAATAGTGGCCGATAGGCGGCCATTTTGAATTCGATTGAGTCGAAAGTTTTTAAAAGGCATCCTCTCTCGAAACGTCACATTTTGTTTTATAGTAATGGTCTAGCTATCTAGCACGGTTTACCTGATATCAGGCCTATCGAGGTAAATAATGCTGATTGTCGGCCATTTTGAATTCGTAAGTTAAAAATTTGCAGGGTGCATCCTCCCCCGAAAACTCACACTTTGTTTTATAGTAATCAGGTAATGGTCTAGCCATCTAGCACGGTTTACCAAATATCAGCCATGTGAAAATGAATAATGGCCGAAAAGGCGGCCATTTTAAATTTGATCAAGTCAAATTTTTTCAAGATGCATCCTCATCTGAAATCTCACATTTCGTTTTACAGTTATGGTCTAGCCATCTAGCACGGTTGACCAAATAACGGCCATGTGAAAGTGAATAATGGCCGATAAGCGGCCATTTTGAATTTTATCGAGTCGAATTTTTTCAAGATTTTTCAAGGTGCATCCTCATCTGAAATCTCACATTTCGTTTACAGTAATGGTCTAGCCATCTAGCACGGTTGACCAAATAACGGCCATGTGAATGTGAATAATGGCCGATAAGCGGCCATTTTGAATTTTATCGAGTCGAATTTTTTCAAGATGCATCCTCTCCTGGAATCACACATTTTGTTTTATAGTAATGGTCTAGCCATCTAGCACGGTTTACCAAATAACGGCCATGTGAAAGTGAATAATGGCTGATTGGCGGCCATTTTGAACCTGGACGAGTTGAATTTTTTCAAAATGCATCCTCTCCTGAAGCCTTACAATTTGTTTTACAGTAATGGTGTAGATATCTTGAGCGGTTTTCATGATATTCCACAATATCAGGCCTGTCGAGGTGAATAATGGCTGATAGGCGGCCATTTTGAATTTTATCAACTTGAAACTTTTCAAGATGCATCCTCTCCTGAAACCTCACAATTTGTTTTATAGTAATGGTGTAGCTATCTTGAGCGGTTTTCATGATATTCCGCAAAATCTTTCAGTCGGATTTACCGATGTTATAAATTAGGTCAACTTCAAGGTCAAGGTCCAAAAACCTGAAAAGGCACAACTAGGGACCTTAGAGAACATGTACCGTATTATCCCTAATAAACGCGCCGGGCGCGGAGACGAAGTTGGGGGCGCGTTTATTATGTGCACAAAAATGTTAATCTGTATTTCACGGACGCACTCGGCCGGCTGCGGCGCCGTCATTAAGCCACGCCACAGTGGGGCGAGCTCACCAGCTCACTGCACGTGCAAGCCCCCATCCACTCTAACGCCGCCACTCGTGAGCGCCGGCAGCAGGTGTAACTAGTGTGTTAATATAGGCAGACACCTTATGCAGCCACGGCCCGCTATATAGGCCCAGACGACACGGTTACCATTACATTTCATCTTGGAATGTTCTTATTTGGGCACGACGATATCTAAATATGGTATTTGTTTTTCGATACATTAGAATAAAAGAAATGCGTCGGCGACATACTGTATGAATGCTTTAAAAGGACGTAGGCCTAACTGATTAAATTTATGTTTAATTTTACACAGTGTGTAGGCCTCAGAATGTCTGCCTATAGATGCAGACCGTCCCGATGACGTCATCTACTCTTGCCGAACTTAGCCCGCCATTGATCAAATGGCGGTATAGAATCTCTGCAGGGACATCGTGTATACAGTCATGCTCGCTATTAAACATTGGTTCAATGCTGCAACAGCTCGTCTGGGGTTAAGCACGTGTCAAGCCCTGTGTCTCTGCGCTACTATAGTAGAACACGATCCATACCTCACATATTTGGATGACCAGTGGACGCACACTGCTAACGGCCAAAACATGAGCTAGCACGATAAACAGAGGCTTCAAATCTATACATCGGCGTCGCATTATACGCCGGGAATTTTAACAGGGCGCTTGTAATGTAAATCTGTAAATCAATGATCACTGAGCTTGTGCAATGAACAGTCCTTACTTTTGTTGTGAGCAAAACTGACACGCTGTTGTCATTCTGACACAACTTAACGATTAATTACACAACACACACAGGTGTTCATCAATGCTGGTCCGTCCACCTATACGACGTTGGCCCAGTGTTAAAACAACATGTACAACAACTAGGCTACATGTAACAGTAGCATACCGCGTTTACACCCACGCTCACAATGCACGCTGACCTTGGCTCAACCATGTTGACACCGCTACACGCAGCAGGCTGGTGTCTGGTAGATTTTTTCAAGCCAGCTGACTTTCTGGTAATACAGGGTACAAGAAAAAAGAGGGGGGCGCGTTTATTAGGGGGGGTGCGTTTATTAGGGATAATACGGTATGTGCAATATGACTGTCATCGGCCTAGTACTTTTCGAGATCTGCTCCAAAAACAAAGTGCGCGTCAAAACGTCTAAATAGGTCATAGTTCTGAACCAGAAGTAGGTCAAAGTTCAAATACCCCAAAAGGCACAGCTAGACCCCCTAGGGGTGTTGTGTGTAAAATTTGAAGACAATCGGACAAGTACTTTCAGAGATACGCTCCGGAAACGAATTGTTTACGGACGGCCCAACGCCGTAACATCATCATTTTCTCCTCTGCAACCTTGCGTATTGAATTCAGATTAAAAATATTTTAACCTGTCCATTAGCCACCTGGAAGTAACCCACATACCAAAAATTGTAGCTGATAAGCTTAAATAATTATTTATTTCAGACTAATTTGAATAATTAAATTATATTTAAAGCATTTCTTTCTGAAACACAGGAAGTTATTTGACACAAACACATTCCCACAAGGAAAATATAGTTCAACTAATGTTTTTGTTTAAGCAAAATCAAAATATAGGTTTTTATAGGTTATATAGGCTATTTTCAGAAAAATATAGGTTACTTTTTCAAATATAGGTTTTTATAGGTTTATAGGTTTTACTTTGATGCCTGCAATCAGTTTCCATCGTGATTTATGTGTAACGTTGGGCCCTAATTTATTTTAAACTCAATAGGCCTATCACAACTCACAACTCACTATAAAACTCAAAACTCAATAAGCCTAGATATATTGAGATTGCAAAGTTGTCGATATAATTAGTGAGTTAATAACTTGATATTGAGTTTAAACCAATAATAGCCTATTTTAAATGTCACTTCTGGGGCTTCGCATATGGCTATTAGTTTTATTAAGCATAGCAGGATAAGGCTATGCATTGCCTGAGGAATGTTTTAACGTTTTCAGAACATATTCAGACTGTAGGCACGAGTAGGCCATGGGCCTAAGTTTTTACTTGCTGGTTTAATGTTAGAGCATCGTCTATGCAGCACGCCCAACATTAATGCCACATCGGTTGAATGTTTGTTTGGCCAACAGGCATATTATATAAGACCTATACATGTGTATTGGCAGGCCAGCGGAGACAAGACTTTGAATCAAAGTTGGCTTAATGTTGGTCCAACGTCGTAGATAGTGGAAAACGTTGAACCAACATTGATTCATCGTCTCCTTGTGTCAGCTGAGTGTTGTTGTGTATGCCTCTAGGACAGATTGACCTATCAAACACGCATACCGCTGGACAATCACATGGAGCCAGCGTTGTTTCAATGCTGGCACACTGTCTACGACGCTGGCCCAACATTTGGTCAGCGTTGCCGTATCAGGCCTACTATTAATGCCAGGTGCTGTTCCCAGCAAACACGAGACGTTGACGCAATGTTGTTTAAATGTCGGGCTGACGTCGGAGACGGCGGGCCAACATTTATATTTATCCCTGCAGTGCCTATATATTGTGAAATAGTGTGAATTGTGTCATGAGAAATACATAAATCAGGGATACTGTTTGCTCAGATAGATGGTACTATCAAATGATAATAAGAGGACACTCTACAATAGCCCGCCGCCATTATTGAACTCAAAGTTATTGCCCCCACAAGGTGAAATTATTGACGTAAAATGCAAAAAATCACAATAAATCGTCTATTCTGAATTTTTTTAAGCCGTTATCGAACTTGTCCGAGAACTGGTCATTTGTAACATGCATAACAGAAAACGAAAATATATGTACATGAAATTTTTTTCAAGTTATCCCGCCCACAAGGTCAAATTATTGAACTATAATGCAAAAAATTGCAATAAATCTGCCATTTTGATTTATTTCCAGCCATTATTGAACTTGTCCGAGAACTGGTCATTAGTAACATGCATAACAATCTTGGAAGGATACATGTACATGAAAAACTTTTCATGTTATCGCGTTCACAAGGTCAAATTATTGCCGTAAAATGCGAAAAATCGCATTAAATCTGCAATTTAATTTTTTTTTTAGCCATTATTCAACTTGTCCAAGAACTGGTCAGTAGTAACATGCATAACAAATTTGGGAAGGATACATGGACAACTTTTCAAGTTATTGCGCCCACAAGTGATTGTTACCGCCGACGCCGACCATCAATTGCAAAAGCCCACCTTTATTATTGAAAGGCGGGCTAAAAAGGTTAAAGTTTTTCTGTGAACTGATTTCTGGTAATTCGAGTATTTCTGTGTTACATATGTTACAAAAAAAGTTACGCTTGTCACGCGTCTGAAATCGAATAGCAAAAGTTATTTTATTGTTTTATTTTAACAATTTTTTATATGATTTTTGTCTTGAAGTACCTTGGATGAAATGAATTTGAAAAAGATCATGCTTGTGAGGTTAATATTAAACTCTACTTTTTGTGTAACATACTTAACGTTACGGTACGTATGTTACACCAATCAAATGGTCTCCAGAAACAAAAACTTAGCAATTTAAGTCATTTCTTTGTGGTAATTGGTTAATAGAACTTCTATTCTGACAATTTTTCAGTTTTTGCGCCCACAAGAAAATATGAAGTTTATCCATGGTGGCCATTTTGAATTTCAGTAAAACCTTGAAAAAGTCACCTGCACATCTCCATATTATGGGGAATGTGATAGTAAAATTTTAATAATTTCTGACTTTAAGATTTGGAGTTTTTGCACCCACAACAAATTTTAGAGTTGCCCTCTGGCGGCAATTTTGAATTTTCGTAGCATCTCTAAACAAGAGCACACTTGACAATAGCCCGTCGCCATTATTGAACTTGAAGTTATCATTGCGGCCACAAGGTCAAATTATTGACGTAAAATGCAAAAAATGACAATAAACCGGCCATTTTAAATTTTCTTCCAGCCATTATTGAACTTGTCCGAGAACTGGTTATTAGTAACATGCACAACAGATTTGAAGATGATACATGAAATTTTTTTCCAAGTTATCGCGCCCACAAGGTCAAATTATTGACGTAAAATGCGAAAAATCGCAATAAATCGGCCATTTTGAATTTTTTTTCAGCCTTTATTGAACTTGTAAAAGAACTACTTATTAGTAACATGCATAACAAATTTGAAGAGGATACGTGAAAAACTTTTCAAGTTATCGCCCCCACAAGGTCATATTATTGACTTAAAATGCGAAAAATCGCAATAAATCAGCCATTTAAAAAAAAATTTCAGCCATTATTGAACTTGTCCAAGAACTCATTATTAGTAACATGCATAACAAATTTGAAGAGGAGACGTGAAAAACTTTTTAAGTTATCGCGCCCACAAGGATTTGACGTAAAATGCGAAAAATCTCAATAAATTGGCCATTTTGATTTTTTTTTCGGCCATTATTGAACTCGTCCGCCGAACTTCAATTGCAATACACCTTTCCCAATAGCAACACGCCACACACTACAGGGACTAAAAGCTGAACTATTTAGTTGGGAGTCCTGTCACACTTTTATTACAACACGCCACACAGTGATTAAAACTGAACTACAGACAGGCCTCGGGGATCCGTCCTCCGATGTTCCGTCTTCTTCTACATCCGTCTTGGTTTTGATGGGAACGGATCTGCCCAATGTATTTTTGCTTGTATGTTCCGTCATTCCGATGTCCGCCTCCGTCATCAAATTTCGGGGAAGAAAGGGTTAAATCAATAAATAAGTGTCCCGTTGTCCGCCTCAGTCATCAAATCTCGGTGACGAAAAAGATTAAATCAATGCATGACATAAGCGTCTCATTGTTCTGTCACGGTGCAGTCACGCTAATTGTGTGTGAACGCCACTTGTTTGTATAGTGATTGTGGCATTGCTTATGTCCTTTTCAAAACATCTCCTCAACGCTGGCTAAATTCACCTAACGTGTAAGGGATTAGTGGGGGGGGGGGGGGGCTAATGAGCAAATAAAACCCGGCAAACACATGTTCACGATGTGAGCATTGGTTTAATGCTGGGCCACTGCCTTTGACACCGTACCCCCAACAAGCTAGGAAACCGCTCGTTCTACATAACACTTCTTGACGGCAGTAATATGATACAGCCCAGCAAACACGAGACGTTCACCCAATGCTGGTACAATGTTGGGCCAGTGTCTGAGACGATGGGTTCACATTGTACCAGCATTGGGTAATGTTTCCTGGGTCAAAGTCAACTTCTCGCTCAGTCATAGGCCTGATTGGCACAATGTTTAATTTTGTGTGTATATAGCCACTAGTTAAGCCGATAAAGAATAATTAATTTAAACTTCAATATGTCTGGTGTAGATATCAGTACCGAAATGTTTGATTTTGTTGACTAAATCTATAGATATCTAACAATTTTTGTGAACAGATCGTAATTATTCATGCCGTCATCTACGTTGAGGACATCAATTTCATAGATTAGGCCTATACTCTAAGCCGTGAATACATTGTGTTTAGGTTAGCAGGAAGTGTCAACAGCTATTTGAGCGTTGAATGGTTTACCATTGTGAAAAGAACAGTATGCAAAGCCCTACAATAACAGGAAGACAATAGTCGCACCTCCGGCAACATGAAAGTCGGAGCAGTAAGCCACCCGCCCGAGTAATGACATGCACGGTGCTATACACAGTGAAATGTGTTAGATTTGATCACGGCCATCTGTCAACACCTGTGTTGAGTGATATTGCTTGAAGTCATTTCAACTACCAAATGAAAACATTATTATTCGGTTAAATTAACAATAGAAATAGATTAAAGCAATTAATACTCCTTTGTTCTTTTACTGCGATGATCAGATTAAGTGTATAAAAGACACAATAGGCTTATGGTAGTCATTCAGTTTCACCATGGCTTCGAATCCATGCAAACGACGACCTACTGACCTCGATGGAGATAAAAAACGAGAAATATGTGTTTACAAAGACGCTCATCCTAAAGCTACGTGCTCTGATATTGCCGCTCATTTTGCCAAAGAGTGGGACGTGACAGTGGGTCGCACAACAGTGGGTGATATTTTATGCAGCAAAGAAAAGAGGATGTCTCATGAGCGCTATGGTAGAGCAGCAAAATATGGCAAGCTTGAAGAAGCACTTATGTTGTGGTTTAATTAAAAAAATAATTTAAAAAAATCATGTAATTAGATATTTGAAATAATAAAATCATGCAATTATATATTTGAAATAATAAAATTATATTTGTACCATATTTATATTTATGTTACAGTATTATCCCTAATAAACGCACCCCCCCCCCCCCCACCCTAATAAACGCGCCCCCCTCTTTTTTCTTGTACCCTGTATTACCAGAAAGTCAGCTGGCTTGAAAAAATCTACCAGACACCAGCCTGCTGCGTGTAGCGGTGTCAACATGGTTGAGCCAAGGTCAGCGTGCATTGTGAGCGTGGGTGTAAACGCGGTATGCTACTGTTACATGTAGCCTAGTTGTTGTACATGTTGGTTTAACACTGGGCCAACGTCGTATAGGTGGACGGACCAGCATTGATTAACACCTCTGTGTGTTGTGTAATTAATCGTTAAGTTGTGTCAGAATGACAACAGCGTGTCAGTTTTGCTTACAACAAAAGTAAGGACTGTTCATTGCACAAGCTCAGTGATCATTGATTTACAGATTTACATTACAAGCGCCCTGTTAAAATTCCCGGCGTATAATGCGACGCCGATGTATAGATTTGAAGCCTCTGTTTATCGTGCTAGCTCATGTTTTGGCCGTTAGCAGTTGGCGTCCACTGGTCATCCAAATATGTGAGGTATGGATAGTGTTCTACTATAGTAGCGCAGAGACACAGGGTTTGACACGTGCTTAACCCCAGACGAGCTGTTGCAGCATTGAACCAATGTTTAATAGCGCGATGTCCCTGCAGAGATGCTATACCGCCATTTGATCAATGGCGGGCTAAGTTTGGCAAGAGTAGATGACGTCATCGGGACGGTCTGTATCTATAGGTAGACATTCTGAGGCCTACACACTGTGTGAAATTAAACGTAAATTTAATCAGTTAGGCCTACGTCTTTTTAAAGCATTCATACAGTATGTCGCCGACGCATTTCTATTATTCTAATGTAGGCCCCCTATCGAAAAACAAATACCATATTTAGATATCGTCGTGCCCAAATAAGAACATTCCAAGATGAAATGTAATGGTAACCGTGTCGTCTGGGCCTATATAGCGGGCCATGGCTGCATAAGGTGTCTGCCTATATTAACACACTAGTTACACCTGCTGCCGGCGCTCACGAGTGGCGGCGTTAGAGTGGATGGGGGCTTGCACGTGCAGTGAGCTGGTGAGCTCTCACCACTGTGGCGTGGCTTAATGACGGCGCCGCGGCCGGTCGAGTGCGTCCGTGAAATACAGATTAACATTTTTGTGCACATAATAAACGCGCCCCCAACTTCGTCTCCGCGCCCGGCGCGTTTATTAGGGATAATACGGTAGATATATAATATCCTCGGTTCCAACACCGCTTAGAGGGGGTGGGGGAGCTGCTCCGAAACTCTGCCATATTCGAAGTTACGTCATATTTCTTGGGAACAGATGATGACGGAACATCGAGGTCTCCCTGTATTCAGTTGGGAGTCCTGCTTATGCGCAAAATCGTGCAAACAGTGTATAGCCCACCTTTTTTAATTAAAATTAAAAGGCGGGCTAAAAATCACTTGCACATCCCCATGTTGCTAGGAATGTCATGTGAAAAAATTCAAAAAGATTTGACCAGTAGTTTTTGCGCCCACAAGAAAATGTGACGCCCGACAGAATCCCGGCGCGACTAAAATCCCCCTTCCCCAACAGCGGGGGATAAAAAGTAGTTTTTGTGCTGTATTTACAACAAAAAAAAATTGCAGAATATATAACTGTTGATTGTTTCTTTTTCTGATGCAAGAAACTTCTCATTTCGACACTTTTGTTTAACTATCAATTCCATGGATCAAAGCCCTGATTATTTCCTGATAGGATAGATATCTAGTGTTGAAAAATACTATTTCTCATCCTAAGTTCTTTGTTTTAAATTTTTTGATACAGGACCACTTTGTGTGGAATGGACCAGGAGTGTTTTCAGATCCCGGCTGGGGTCCGGGAGCCGCGTGGAAAGGGTTACCCTATTAGCATCCACACTGATGTGACAACTCCCTCCTATTCTCACCCTTCATCAATCAGTGTCCACTTTTAACATGTTTAGTATCCATTCTCATGGGTGCATGGATTCGAAGTTAACTTGGCAAGGGTCTGTCTGTTTAGATGGTTGTCAACAGGCTTAAGAATAATTTTAAGGGTTAAATATGCCTCATATATCATGTATGTAATACAAATCTGATTATTGCGTACAATTTCAACCAGTTGACGTCAAAGTATCAGAGTGAGTGACAAAGTGACCTAAAATAATGGTTCAATTAGCTTTCAAAAACAGGTGTGGACTTATACTCGAACATAAAAATCAATCCGAAGCACCCCTAAAACATTTGATTTTCAATTGCAAGTGCATGCATATTTATGCGTGAGATACAGAATTATTTTATATCCACATCTTTAGTTTCATCATTGATATGTTATGTGCATATTAAATTATGTTTTATTCAAGAAAATGTACTGATGCAAAATTGCGAATATTATTGTAAAGAAAGTTATTCTTTACATATACTTCAAAACTTTCATATTTCCTATTCATTGTAAGGTGTGAAGTGCTTTCAACATTCCCAGCTCACAGTGAATTTTCTTTCACAATTATTGAGAACATGCCCTGTGAAGCATGTAAAGCTATAAGATACCATACTTACTCTAGTAAACATTCAGAGGCATAGTGTTAATTGGAAACTTGAGCCTCTGGGGAAGTGCCAACAACTAGATGTGACTATTTTGGGTGCTGTTAACATTAAAATCATCCCCATTAGAAATTTCTAGGTAGGGCAAAAACAACCACCACCTGCGCTAGAAAAAACTAAATCAACAATAAAAATGCCCACAAGTCTTTTCGGTGCCTTTCTTGGTTCAAAAAAATATATGGGAAGAATTGCCCAGGGACATACAGTACATACAAAATTTATCAGTTAACTTCTTAGTGAGAGCTAAATTGCTGAAATGTGAGTGGCAGCAGCAGAGACGGAAAACTGCTAAAGACTACCAGTATAAGCCTCCCGATTTCATCTGCGATGCTTAAATAATTACAGGTCTTATGAAAGCAACATGTAACAAGAGGCCAGCCAGCCACCATAAACACCCCTGCCCTGCCAGCGTGATTAAGACATTTTTCAGGGTGCACCCTTTCCTGAACTCTCATATTTTGTTTTACAGTAATAGTCTATATATCTAGCACAGTTTGACATGTATATTAAAGATATTAGAGTCAATTATGGCTGCAAGTGTGCCTTTTTGAATTTCATCGAGTTAAAATGTTTCAGGGCAGATATCCCTACTTTAAAACCACACATTTTGTTTTACAGCAGTGGTCTATCTATCTGGCAGTTATCCAGATATTACGCGTGTTAAAATCAATAATGGTCGTAATTCTGCTATTTTAAATCTGATATTGAAATTTGTAAACTAATGGCATATCCCTCCCTGAAACCACACATTTTTTTTGTTTTAATATAGTAAGGGTCTAGCCAGATATCAGGCATATTAATGTAAATAATGGCCAATAGTTGGCCATTTTGAATTTAATAGGAATAATTTTTTCCCGGGCATATCCCAGGAAACAGATTCTTAGATCTGGCTGCAAAAGGCAGGCCTGAATATATTCAATTTTGTTCTTTCTTCTTGATATTATTCCTCAGACCAACATGACTGAGGCCCCTTCTCTCTCACCCCTTGCTTTGTCATACAGCAGTACATATTCTTTTTAAAGTATTTGTTCAACAAAAAAAAACATATTTCCCAGTAGAAAATTCTGAGAAAATTCAGGGATTAGTGAATTTCACTCAAAATATTGTAGTTATATGAATGTATCTAATATTCAGTGATACATGTACCTGTGATACCAGCCTGAGGTGTATTCTTCCTGTCATGTTCTGTCACGGTTTTGCGCATTGTATCTCCTCTCTCACTTGGCACGGTAGACCCAGGAGTGGGGAAAACTACAACAAAAATGACGCTGTTCATGAAAAACTTCATTTATAACTGTTGGTTCAAAACAGTCATGGTCTTCTCTATTTTTTCCATGGTGGGGGTAAATTCAAGTAATAAATCACTACTTAACCCACATTTGTGCATATGTAGTTTAATCATGATGTTGCATGTAATGATTATATTTATCTTCAGTCATCAAGTCAGCAGAGCTTATCCTATAAAATCATTGTGTAACCAGGCTAATTGCCATGATTAATATCAGTATTGTATAAAGTGCATGTGTCTATGTGTGAGTAATTTGAGGACTTAAAATGAAGACTTCGAAGCATTTTATATTAATGGCCCCATTGTGAACATGACAGAGGAGCGCCAGTGTGATTGCCAAACCAATTCTGTGCTGGTCTTTTATGCCATGTTTTGGTTGAATCCTCTACTAGTAGTCCACAGCTGCTCTCATCAATTGTCACACTGACAGTGTTACATGTACAGGTGTGTGTTTATAGCAAAATCTATGTTGTAGTCGAGCCTGCTAAGAGCAGCTTCTCTTATGAGCAGCCAACCTCTTGAGGGAGGCCACTTGGTCATCCCCCAAAATGGCATTTTGCATACAAATAGACCTCCTATGTACAGCCACCTGCGTTAAAAGACCACTTTTCCTGTGTCCCAAGGGTGGCTGCTCATAGCAGGTTCTACTGTATACATAAACAAATTAATGTAATAACCTATTGATGTTTCATGTACATCTATGATATAAGGAGAATTATATAAAATATAACTAGGAGGGTCTAGTTTTTTGTAAACAAAAAACTGGAGATGTCTCCCCTCCAGCAGCATAACCATAATCGTTGATAGCTAAGATATGTACATGTAGTGTCAATGGCTTTTGTAGTTAATGCTATTGAATGGCTCCTGTGGACAGTAGAGGCTATTAGGGGAGCGGCCAACTAGCTAAAAGATGCGTATTTTTCGAGTTTAATTAGCCCTCCTGGCATCAGGCTGAAATATGTCTCAAATGAAAGAGGAGACCCCACTGGTAAGTTTTTGCCCTGTTGGCATTGCTACATCCCGGGGGTTACCATGGCAACGGGGGTGTAAACAAACCCTTTCAAAACCTTCCTAATCCTAATAACTGACCAGTTTCTCCCATGTAATTTACTTGTTGTCAAAGAAATTCATAACATTTGTAACATATCTCTACAATAATTGATTTTCATCGTATAAAATAACAAAATTGTATGCATTCTTCACAACAAAAACATAATTTGTATAATTCTGAATGTTTTTCACATTTAAAGTGTTGCCATGGCAACTGTGCTATTACCAATTATTGTGCTATAACAAATGATAATGTTTTCTATGTTACTTTTCATCTACTCAACATAAAAACACAAACAATGTGTCAAATTAAAGGTAATTTATTTTTCTTTAACATGGTAGTTTTAAGATATCAAAATATATAATTACTATATGCCTTATTTGCATAAATGCATACGCTATAACGTCAAAGTTAACAAGTTGTCACAACATTCTTAATTCGTGATATATATTACACTTGTAATTACTTACACAAGCTACTATAGTCACTGGGACACCATGATTCAATGGCAATTTTTTTTCGTTAGTTGTATGTGTATATTATATTGTGCTATGCCGTTGGGGTGTAATAAGGTGATTTGTGTTGCACAGCTGGTATTTCTGTTTTGTTCAGAGCGAAAAACACCGTATATCCCCTAAGGTGTGGGGGTTGCAAAAGAGGTATGTATTAAACCATGTTTAATGCAGTCTTGGAATTTCCCTTACATGTATCTATATAACATTCCCACATATTTCGCTGATATTGATGGCATATCACATAGTTTCTATACGCATAAACTATACAATAAACAAGGTGTGAAGGTCATCTGAGGTCAAGGTCAAGGTCATTCAAGGCTACAAAATAAAAACATCGCATATTTTAAATCGAAAAAAATCACATATTTTGACTGAAACTGTTCATTTCTACGAGCATCCGCAGCTTTAAACTTTATTTATTGATTTTATCGCTATTTCCTTGTTCATTTTCGACTGTTGTGCTCCCCAGGCCATGATCAAAGGCTGATTATATGTTCTAAAACCAATATTTTATCCTTTCCAGCTAATAGAAATTATCTATAGGCCTACCCACAAATTAGGCGTGTGGGTTGCAATACAAGCTCTATTCATTGCATAATGTTGTCTTTGACTTTCACGTATCTCTAATATGTTCCGCCATATTTCGGTGTTATCGATGACATATCAATATTCAAGCATACACTGCGCAATCGAGCTGTGAAGGTCGTTTGAGATCAAGGTCATCTGAGGTCACAAAATCAAAAAAAAACTGAAAAGACTACTAAGGTAAGGGGGTTGAAGGGGACACTCGATTAACTTCATTGTAGTCTATGAATTTTACAAATCTCTAAAAAGTGTCGACATATTAATTTTGCTGATTTTGATGCTATATCACACAGTTTGAAGCATGCACAATGCGATAAGAAATTATAAAGGTCATCTGAGGTCAAGGTAAAGGTCATCCGAGGCCTCGAAATCGATCAAAGAGCGTATTTTGACTCATTTGTAAGAGGTCTTGGTTATGATACTCACAAAAAATGTTTTTATGTCTTCGCCAGTGAGTAGTGAATCAAATTTAATTTGCTAACCTCGATGACGATTTGCTTCAATGGCTGAGATAATCAAATGATCTTTATCTTGCGGAGAACGCTTTGAGTGACAGAATCTCTTTTTTACTGTCCGATATCATCTTTTCACTGGCTGAGATCACTTTTTAGTGGCTGAGATAATCATTTCACTAGCTGAGATAACTATCTATTTTTGTCGATATCAATTTCAACTGGCTGAGATCACTTGTTTATTGACCGATTTCACCTTTTCTTTGACCGATATCACATTTTGACTGGCTTAAATCACTTTTTGACAGGTCGAGATCACTTCTCATTGACTGGGATCACTTTTTCAATGGTCCTGATCAATTTTCGACTGGTTGAGATCACTTTTCGCTAGCTGATATCACTGGTCGTGATCACTTTTTCACTGGCTGAGATCACTTTTTCAATGACCAAGATCACTTTTCGATTGGCTGGAGTCGGCTGTTTGCGGTCAATAAAATCACCAAAGACAGAATTGATGAATCTTATCAAATACCTCAAACTTTACATACGTCATTACGTCGATGACGCAGTGTTGGTTGCTAAGTCAGCAGAAGACATACATTTTTTGGATGTAATCAGTGTTTATTGTGAACAGTGGGAACTAAATGTCAACGTATCTACGACCAAGATAATCTTTTTTAAGAAGAGGTACACGAGAAATCCCTACATTTAATTTTGGTTAGACACAATAAAAACTAACGGATCAATATAAATACTTACCGCGTATCCCAGCGCATTAACGTGCATGCACTTATATTTAAAGATGCACTTAGTTTTCGAAAGAAAATAAGTGCATGCACTTATAATTATTCGAACATAAAATATTTTTTTAAATTTTTTAAATTATTTTATTTCAATTAAAAATAAACTAAGCTAGCGTTAGTAATCACTGACTGTTACTTTGAAGTTAAGTTGCGTGAGTGACTCCAGGAGAATAGGTGTTGACACTACCGGAGCTCTCATATATCACACCTCCTTTGTCAACTCTTTTCAGCTATCACACTTATGTACTATATAGCGTTCACGGCTTGAACTGCAGGCGCATATATATGGAGAAATTCTCTCCTAATATCTACCCGTTAAGAGCTGAAAACAATAATGTAGTTTGTGTTCACGATCAATTTCATAAATTATTTAATTATTATGGACATATACTAATAAGGGTTTCTAAAATTCGATACATATTACCTGCAGTACATGGCTGAGCAGAGAGCTACACAGTTGTGCACGTAGTAAATTTCGCATATAAGTATGTGCACGTACTATTCGAATATAAGTGCATGCACTTATATAAGAAAGAGAACATTTTAGGAGCCATACATAAAACAGTCGATTTTCACTTAAAAATGCAAGCACAGGATATCTTATTTTCAATTACAGCGGTAAATTTATTAAAGCCCCAAAACGCTTTATTTGTATTATAAAGGAAGCAGCCAAATTATTTTGTAGTAATAAAAACTATTTCAAGCAGCAAATTAAGCAAATATTATCAGACCAGTTTAGACAATAATGGACCCCAGCAATGTACTATTCAAATCAAATTTAAAAATTGCAGACTATTTAACAACTTTAAAGCGACAAAATCAGGCTAAAATCATCATATGACCATATTAATAAGCAAAAATGAAAATACTGTTTTTTTATGATTTTAGCCTCATTGTGTCGCTTTAAGCTATAATAACCTTCCGTTTGAAATCGAATAACATAAAAGTATGCCCCGATAACAGAAAAAATGTACCTGAAGTGCGAGTGATTTTCATTTTAATATGGATTGCTCACATTTTAAAACATCGGGAAGCAAATTCATACAAATAATCTTTACTATCGGCCCATCAGCCATTACATTAAGTAAATTAACAATCAGTGCAAGCATACTATAATTGAACAACCTTTGTAAATATATCACTGTTGTACTGGAATCCTTCAAATTATGTATACATATAATAACACTGTACCTATTGTTCGCAGAGATCCCTTTTTCATAGGCCCAGATTACTTTTACACCCACAGAAATCACTTAGAGACTGGCCGAGATCATTTTTTACTGACATAAAACACTTTTCACTGACTGCGACTGCTTTTTCAATGACCAATATTACTTTTCCTTTCACTGAAATCATTTTTTACTGGTCAAAATATCTTTTTCTGTGACCGACTTCACATTTTCGCGGGCTGAAATCACTTAATTACCAGCTGATATCACTTTTTCAAAGGCCGTGATAACCTTTTCAACAGCAGATAACACTTTGTGGATGGCTTAGATAACTTTTTAAGTGTCAAGCTACTTTTTTTTTGAATGGCTGATATCACTTTTGTTTACTGGCTGAAATCATTTTTTACTGGCTGAGATCACTTCTTCGGTTACGTACTTTACTTTTCATTGTCTGAGATCATGTTTTCACTAGCGTAGAACGCTTTTTAACTGGCTAAACTCACCTTTTCTCTAGCCAAAATCACATTTTGTTGGTTGTGATCACATATTCGCTGGTCGAGGTTATTTTTTCAGTGACTGAGACTACTTTTTCACTGGCTGATATCACTTGTTCATTGGCCGAAATCATTTTTCGCCGATTGTGATCACTTCTTCACTGACTGCGATCACTTTTTACTGGTCGAGATCACATTTTCGATGGCTGAGATCACTTTTTCATGGGCCGATATGACCCTCCCACTGACCGAGATCATATTTTGAGTGTTTCAGATCATTTTTTGTTGTCCGAAATCACTTTTGATTGTATAAGATCCCTTTTTTTCACTGGCCTAGATCGCTTTATCACTGGCCGAGATCCTTTCTTCACTGACTGAAATCACTTTTTCACTGACCAAGACCACATTTCCATTGACTGGAATCATTTTCTTTTGGGCCGAAGTCTGTTTGCAACCGTCTGAATTTACTTAGATTGCTTAATTATATCGCCTTTTCAATGTCCGATGTCACTTTTATAGTGACTGACAGCTCAATGAAACATGATTACCTATTCACTGGCTCTAAAGATCACTTTTTCCGTTAGTCGAGATCATTGGCAATACCTTTTACTGGCTAACATCACTCTTCACTGGCTGTGAAAACGTTTGTACTGGTTCAGATCATTTTTCACTGGCTTAGATAACTCATTCACTGTCCAATATCACTTTTCGCTGATTGAGATCACATATTCATTGGTTGAGGTCATTTTTCCAGTGCCTGAGATTACTTTTGCACTGGCTGTGATCACTTGTTCGTTGGTCGAAATCTTTTATCTTCATCCGTTGAGATAACTTTTTCACTAGCCTAGATCATTTGTTTACTGGCTGAGATCACTTTTTAACTGATTTAGATGATTTTTTACAATGGCTTAGATTACTTTTTTAGTAGTCACTATCTCTTTCATTTCGGCTGAGATATATTTTTCGCTCGCTAAGATCATTTTTAATTGACGATATCACTTTCTCACTGGCCTGGCCAAGGTCACTTTTTCACCGAGCATGGTCAATTTATTGCCACTGGTTGAGATCACTTTCTCATTTGCTCAGATAATTATTTTTTGTAGCCGATATGACTTTTCGAATGGCTAAGATCAATATGCCAACGGACAAGATGTATTTTTTTAGTGAGTGAAATCACTTTTAATTTTGAGCGAGATAATTTTTAAAATATTTAACCAGTGGAATATATGGCCGAGGTTACAATATTGATAAAGTGATATTCTGGTAAAGTGCTGCTGCATAAACGCTATCAAATCTAATAGTAACATATATAATTACTTTCATTCAA
Organism: Flabesymbios commensalis; assembly: GCA_964017125.1. Classification (NCBI taxonomy): domain Eukaryota; kingdom Metazoa; phylum Annelida; class Polychaeta; order Terebellida; family Flabelligeridae; genus Flabesymbios; species Flabesymbios commensalis. The sequence goes on along the minus strand of OZ024907.1, from coordinate 50,599,493 downwards.
ATGTAAAATTGTATTTTAATCGAGTGTAGACACAGGGGTTTATTTTTCTCATTGTTATAGATACGATATTTTTATGGAGATTTTTATTGTTTTCGTTGTCACAAGGCATATGATTTGGTGTTTGAATCATATAGTTGAGTCTTTTATTACAAAAAAAGAATGGGGAAATGCTTTGTTTTTTTTTACAAAATGGCGGTCATCCTAAATTTTCTCATTTTCACTAAATTCCCATTGATAAACGTTTGATAATTATTTTAGAAATCATAGATTTTCTAATTCCCAGTTAGAAATACATAACCAGTGACATATTGCCGGAGTTGACTGGGGGAAGCGGGGTCAGTTAACCAATATTTACAGACGTCCCCATAAAATCTAAATATTTCTGTATCGCACATATATTTCATGATATATTCAGTAGGAGGCTTCACCCAGGGATACGTTGACACCTGCTTCCTTTATCATTTTTTGCCAGGGAGTGGAGTTTTGGTTCAGTAATGTTAGGCCTAGTTAACAGCAACGTTTCTTGAAGATGTCACCGCCTTCGGTTCATTTCTATGTTTCATACATTCCACTATCTTGACTATGAGGATATAATTATGTTATTTTTCCAATTTCGTGATGTCATAATTATGACCTTGACATTAACCTCAGATGACATTCAAACCATGTGTATACTTCAACCTATGTCATATAGCATCAATATCAGCATATGATATAAAAAAATAACGATTAATATCAACAAAATATGTAAAAAAAAACACTTTAAAATTTATGCAAAGGTTACTCGGCGACTGTATACCGCGTCTACGACAACACCCTTAGCATAAGTTAGGCACAGAAGTATTTTTTGTTGTCTTGAAAAGTAACTGACTGTGATAGTCAAAATCAATATTGTTTTATGTCCTGGAGTGAATTGCATTCGAAAAAACAAACAAAGTAACGATAAAATTATCAATTGGTGATAAACATATACTATAATGGCATATTGTAAATTATGATGTTTTAATCTAAATATCAGATTTTTTCACTTTTGCGACCTCAGATGACCTTGACTTTGACCTCCCAAATTACTTTTGAACCATACCTATCGTGTAGCGCATACTTAAAACTGTGTGCTATAATACCCATATCAACAAAATATCAAAATGTTTCAGATATAAGTGGAATTTAAATACTTTATTATGCAGTGTAGGCCTATGGTCATTCATAGTCATTCATTTATCTGTTTACCTGAGCGACATCTACGTGTGGATAATGGTGTACAATGTATTTTGGCAGTCCTCTTACCTTAGTGGGTAGGTTATAGCTGGGTTTTTTTACCGGAAAGAGCAAAAAATCGTCTATGGAGCCTAAATAATCATTTTATCAATGCCTGGGATGTACTACACCCGAAAACATTATTGTATAATGGAAGATTTTGGTCAAAATAACTGATTTTTCCGAATTAAAATTATTATTTAAATTCAAACTTGATCAATCGTTTAAAATGACTGTAGAGTACATCTATTATTATCGTTTGTGCGACAATATTGTGTTAAGTTTCAACTTTAATTTTCAACTGACAATTATCTGTAGACACTTCAAAATATAATGTAATAATAAGTGTTAAAAATTATTTAGTGACATTAAATATACTGATTAATATGTGTTTATTTATTATGGAATATTAGACATGCATGCAAATTAGGTATATGCTAATGAGCTCATTTGCATGTTTGAATATAATACATATATGCCACAGTGAATTTCCTATAATTTTATACCTTGTTTGTATTTGTATGCCGAGTAGTTTGCAAATAAGAGCCACAAATAATGACCACGTGTAATATATATCATGAATTAAGAAGAATGCGATAACTTGTTCCTTTTGAAGCTATAATGTATGCATTTATGCAAATAAGGCATATGATAATTATATAATATACATGTTAAAACTGCCATATTACAGGAAATTAAATAACCTTTAATTTGACACATTGTTTGTGTTTTTATGTTTAGTAGGTGTAAAGTAACATAGAAAACATCACCCTTTAGTATAACACGATAATTGATAAGTATGTGGTTGCTATGGTAAGACTTTTAATGTAAAAAACGCTCAGAATTATTCAGATTATCTCTTTGTTGTGGAAAAATTCATAAAATTATGTTATATAATATAAGATCAATTGCTGTGACTACAAATAAATCACGTCGGAGAAACTGGTCAGTAATTAGGTTTAGGAGAGTTTTGAAAGGGTTTGTTTACAAGTGTAATATATATCACGAAATTAAATAGGTGGTGACAACTTGTCATTTTTGACATTATAGCGTATGCATTTATGCAAATAAGGCATATAGTAATTATATATTTTGATATCTTAAAACTACCATGTTAAAGAAAAATAAATTACCTTCAATTTGACACATTGTTTGTGTTTTTATGTTGAGTAGATGAAAAGTAACATGGAAAACATTATCATTTGTTATAGCACAATAATTGGTAATAACGCAGTTGCCATGGCAACACTGTAAATGTGAAAAACATTCAGAATTATACAAATTATGTTTTTCTTGTGAAGAATGCATACAATTTTGTTATTTTATACGATGAAAATCAATTATTGTGGAGATATGTTATAAATGTTATGAATTTCTTTGACAACAAGTAAATTACATGGGAGAAACTGGTCAGTTATTAGGATTAGAAAGGTTTTGAAAGGGTTTGTTTACACCCCCGTTGCCATGGTAACCCCCGGGATGTAGAAATGCCAACAGGGCAAAAACATACCAGTGGGGTCTCCTCTTTCATTTGAGACATATTTCAGCCTGATGCCAGGAGGGCTAGTTAAACTCGAAAAATTAGGGTCCTGGCCGCTCCCCTATATGTATTAAGCGGAATTTATTATTCCGTTTTAAACCCCACACCGATGTCAGGGGAAAAAATTCGTCATTTTTATCCACTCGCCAGCCGGGCTAGTGAAACTAAAAATCCACTAGCCCTTATGTCTTTTTAATCGCCCTTACTAGTTTAATTTTTTTATGAAAAAAATTGGCCGACTATGTGTGATATGGCTGAATCACTGGTTAATAAGTTTTCCCCTTCTGACCCATCTTCCTTAGGCTTAGTCTGAGCAGCAGGTGGTCATTTTAGCTTCAATTAGCAATTCTGCAGCTGTTTAAGCTCTAGTGAGGTCAGAGTCCAGCCACCCCACTTGAAAATGTCTCTGTCAGCCTTAAGTTTATCTTCATATAAAGTTACGTTATTGAACCAGTATTTCTTCTCTAGTTTTCTTTATTTTCTTAGCTGGTGGCGACCCCACCTTCCATAATTCATTTAGATTTAACTGGCTATCCATAGTTATTACATGTACAGACAAATAATTTATTCAGACATTGGCTCACTAGTGTTCATTCCAACTTGGAAAAAGAAGGGGCCATGTTGCACACTTCGGTGAAAAAAGGGGGCCATCTCAAAAAAACGTAAACCGTTCTGCAAATATAATAAAGTCAAGTCATTTTAAACATAAAAATGATGTCAAATAAGCGTACACGTACTTGGAAAAAAATATATATCTTCTTTCATATGGGGTAGGGGCTATTCAAGGCAACTGAACTTGATATGTAGTCCTATCAACAAAGAAGTAGGGAAGTCTATGGACCTCTAGCCTCTATGGCATCATGACACAGCAAGGCATAAAATAACTGGGATAAAAAGGTTATCTCAGGTGTATTTTAGGCCTTTTCTGGGGGTGTAATTTAGTTTGTGTTAGGCCTATTGGCATGGTTAGACCTTCTGAAGTCTCAACACCCCTATGCCAAGTTTTCACATCGTTTCTGCGCCGACATAGGGGGCCTACATGCGCCAGCGGCAGCCCTATGTGTGACTGAAAGTGGAGTATTAGCCACAGCTTGTATTCACACAAAATTGCAAGACGTTTTTTCAGACGTTTTTATGTAAAATTAATGCTTGATTTATCAGGCCAATAATGCATGAGTCTTTTAGAATCAGCAACAATTCAAGATTGCATCTATTCACCCACAGCTCGTTGGGCAATGAAAAGTTGTCAGCATGCTTGTATGCCAGCAAACTAGATAAATGATCTTCTTGATCAGCGCCATTTCGAACTGTGATTTATCGGGTGAAACGAATGTTGGGAACCACAGCGCAATAAGTGACGCTGTGGGCTGTCATGGCTACCGCAGATCGGGTCACATGCGATACACGCGCCCACGCACCGCTGATTGACCAGGCCGTATGCTTTTGACCAGGTCAGTAGCTTGTTTAACAACTTGGTAAACGTGATTTTTATGTCCACGTGTGTCAGCATCAAACTTGATTCTGTTGCTCACTTTTTAGTATATTGAATTAGGTCTCTGATACACACAACCACGTGTGAGCCGAAACAACTCTCTGTAGCGCGCCGCAACAACGACGCCTGTACATGCTGTGCAGCGCTATACAGCTATGCGTAAATAGCCACACATGATCTGCGGATCGCACAGGGAATCAGTCGCCAGCAGGGCTAGTGACATGCTGATTTACAATCGCCCTTACATAATTCTTGCCGCCACGGGCGACCGGGCGTATGTGAATTTGCATCCCTGGATGTGCGAAAAACAATGTGGCTTGTCAACACTCCCAGCAAACACAACGATGACCCAATGCTGGCCCACAGTCTGCGACGCTGGCCCAGCATCAAACCAGCACTGCTTCAGCGGCTCTTGTTTGCTGGGAGCTGCGTCCAATAGCACGCTGGTCTGGTAGTGCTTACTGCTGGCGGCGAGTACAAACACGACCCAATGTCTGTTAAACAGGGTTCATACTCCCATGAAGAAACAGAATTCCAGGACTTGTCCAGGAATTTTCCAGGACCTGAATAGATTTTTCAAGGACTTAAAGTGTACACAATAGCTCATACATTTATTTCCCAAAAACAATTTGAAAATACATTTTCTGTATCTTTTAAAATTGATAATAAAATCTGGCAGGTAGATTTATTTCGACTTGTTTACAAAAAGGTTACCTTGTTTATTAGACTCTAGAAAATACTATTTTTGCAATCTCTTTTCTCACTATTTAAAATTCCAGGACTTTCAAGCACTTTTAACAAAATTTCATGACTTTCAAGGCCTGGATTTTTATTTTTCAAATTCAAGGACTTTCCAGGATTTCAAGGACCAGTGCAAACCCTGGTTAAATGTTGGGCCAGCGTCGCTGGTGCTGGCTAGTATCCATTCAGCCCTAGTCAGTACTTCATGCTGGCAGTACCGGCATGCTGTCGGTACTGGCATGATGCTTTGAACCAAAGCTGGGTAATTTTGGCCCACTGTCTGTGATGCCGGCACACATTCAGCGTGGCGCCAAACACAACACAGTAACCAATACTGGGCTATTGTTGGCTCAGCGTCGTGGACAGTGGGCCAACATTAGCCCAGCATTGGGTCAACGTCTCGTGTTTGACTGCCTGCACGATAGAAAGCGCTGGACAGACTGACAGAAATGAATGGGACAGACAGACGGACAGAACGTACTGAGCGGACAGAAGTAAACCAGCATGTCCCCACCTCTGTCTACAGAGGGGGAGCCATAATAAATGACTCTCACCTCCCATGTGATTTATATTTGCCATTGCAGAAATATTTTCCATCAGAATCTGTAGGGCTTTGCTTTTTATTAACACATTTGACATTTGTGACACATTGGACATATGGGACACATGGGGAATTCGGGACACATGGGAAATTTGGGACACATGGGACATTTTGGACACATGAGACATTTGGGACACATGGACATTTGAGACACGTGGGACATTTGGAACACTTTGGACGTTTGGGACATATGGGCCATTTGTGACTCTGGGACATTTGGGACACTTGGGATATATGAGACACTTGGGACACATGAAACACTTGCGACAATTGGGATATATACGAGACACTTGCGACATTACAAATTACAATTGTTACATATTTGTAAAAATAAAAATGTTATATATTTTCTTGTAAAATGTAGTATTTCAAAGGTTTCTACTGTAAATAATGTTGGTTCAAAGCTGGGTCACTCTCTGCGACGCTGGCCCGTCATTGATGCATTAATGGATATATACTTGGCACAAAAAAAACCGCAACGATTTAAAAATGCTCTTATTTCATGTAATTGACTCAAAACCTTTCGATTGGCTTAAATAATGTTGGTGTGTATCCGCATTTTGTGTTTTGACCTCAATAACGGACAAATGACCTTAAAATCGAAGAAAGTCAACATTCAAGGTCATGGGCCATCTGATAATGATCCCAATATGCGGGTCATCTGAAATTAAGCAGCTATGCGGGCTGGGGAACATAAAGTCCTTTTTCAGAATAAGTTTTTAAAAAATGGTTGATGAAAATGACTCGCTTGACAATAAATTGTGCAGCGTGAGCCTGTTTCTCCATGTATTGCTATGGCGGAAGGCGGTTTGGCTACGGCTCAAATTGCCAGAAAACAGACTAATAATACTGATATTTAACATCAGATTTCAAGACACCAAATGACCTCTGATAGGCCACAATAGGAACAATGTGGACCAATAATGCACTGGAGATCCCTATGCGGTAAAAAACGTGTGTATCTGTGCAGACACTAACGTTACTCGTTGAGGCCAATCAGCCACAGATACAAATGAGTGCCATCAGTCAACATCAAATTAAATGCAGGGCTCCCACTGATAAAATTCGCAAATTGGGAATATTTTAAGTTATTTGCAACACAAATAAGTGTTTAGCGAATGTTTTAGCAAATCTATATTGCCGTAGTCTTTCTACTTCCGTAAAATCACTGTTGTGCGACGTCTAAAAAAGTCGCAGCTCAGTAAGTTACTGCATTGTCGCCGCGGCAGTGTGGCATGTCTTGCAAATGCATCGTCATCAGCCACACGTGGTCATTGTTTCTTGAAGGATATGAAATATTTTAAACAGTATATCCATTAAGGGGTGTTGCGTTCCTTTTTTGTTAAGTAGGCCTACAATGTATTTTAACTATCTAATTTAAACGGTGGTGAAAGGGTCAGGTCAGTCAGACACCTGCCCATAGCAGCAAACACAAAACATGCATACAACTTTAATTTTCTACAACGTCAGCCAAACGTCTTCGATGTTGGCCCAACACTGCACAAATGCCACACAAATGCTTTGTGCTTGCTGGGTACTGAGTGGACCCGTATCAGCGGCCAGTGCCCAGCAAATACGACACAGTCAGTATGTGAACATAGTATACAACGCCCCAATGCCGTTTAAATGTTGGCCGGCGTCGTACACAATGGCCCGGCATCAGACTAATGCATGTCATGCCACACATTGCCGGGTCAATGGGCTTGCGTAGCATATATCGACACATGGTTTGAGCCTAAGCTGGGTTAATTTTGGCCCGATGTCTGTGACGCTGGCCCACAAACAGGACACGGTAACTCAATACTGGGGTAATATTTGCCTAGCGTCGTAGACGGTGGGCCAATAATAGTCCGACATTGGGTCAACGTCTTGTGTTTGACCGCCTGCATGATAGATGGAGAGAACGCACAGACACAAAACTGATGTGACTAACGAATGAGCAGTGAGAAGTAAAGCAATATATCTCCCACCTCTATAGAGGGGGAGACATAAATATAACATTCATTTACTTTCCTGTCATGTTATTGTTGAGCTGTGGATCCACATAGTCCACAGTTGCTATCATCATTTTTGACTACGATCTATACATGTATTGTTACAACACCAAAATGGTTGAGTTGTCAATCATTTGAAGGCCAGCATGGTGGTCATTGTCACGTCTCGTCATTCACCATGCATGTTACAATATGTTGCGAGATTTTACATTCATGAGCTTATGCACAATTTAATTCAAAAATAAATCTTAATAAGAAATATACACCCATCCAACACGAAAACAACCGATTGGAAGCAAACACGTATTAATTCTTCATTCACAAATGAAGAAAAAATAGTGATATTAATTATATGATGGAATCGCAACGTACCGGTACCCATAATCCTATCTAAGGCGTGGTAATATTTAACATCTTGATATTTTATTTAATCACCTTACTCACACTATCAGCGCTCCGATGCTAGGCATATATAAATATGTGATTTTTTCTACATGGAACAAAGCAGTGGATTTACCAATAAAGCAAAGGTTGATAAACATACGTGTATGTGTAACAGTAAAGATGTCGCAGCGTTCATAGGGTCAGTCCAGAGCTGTTGCAATTGTCTTTGACACATACATCCGTAGCAGAAGTTGCATTCTAATTATTATATTATATTATTACATTTATATCAGCAGAGTGACTATCAAAACAGGCGGCCAATGGAAGTCCACAGTGGCCGGAAATTGAGAGTTCAGTAGTTTGTGAAAAGCATAAAAATGTTTTGCCGTGATGTCTGTAATTCATGCTGAAAATTGTACTATATTGAGCGACATGGAGTGCCCACTGATAGTGGCCGGTATTATTTCATTCAGAAATTTGAAGAATGAATTAATTACGCCCGCACTTAAAACTGTTTTGCCGTGATGTTTGGCATTCACGCTGATGATTTTATTATACTATAAGTACTGTATATTATTATTATTAGTGCCCACCGATATAGCCTAGTGGCCTGTGATTGAAAGTCAAAGGTTGACTTGTTGACCATTACAGTACTTAATGGCAATATTCTGGCAGAGATGCAAGTCAAAAAGTTGGACACAGGATACATAGTCCAAAAATTATTTTATGTAACAACAATTAATAATAGAAACAGTTATTATAAGGCTGGTTTCATCATATTAATTTGATGTTAAACAGGGAACAGAATATTTCCGATTGGTCTTCACTAGATAAGAAGAAATGAGCAATGATCTCCTACCAGAGCACTCCAACATAGCAATTATGTTTGGTATTAAAATCCCAGAGCAAGTAGACATAAAACTGATACAGGAACTGAAAGTTCATAGGCACCTACCCTTATATTACTTTCCAGCACTCATAAAATGAATGAATGTCAAGTCGACATTTGTACACATGTATACGGAAAAAAACTGGGTTCTGAGAACCTCATGAGAATGGCCAGATGAATCAGATGACAGGATTCAAGATATGAACCCTGGAAGTCTTTAGGCCAAGCCTGTCACTTCTCTGCCATGAAGACCCCCTCTGATTTGAGAATACAGACTCAAGTAACTGCAGACCAATATTATCACCGATGGCATATTCTTAACCTGTAAGATGATGGAACACATCACTTACAGTATCTTACCATTTGCAAAAAAAATTGCTACAAAATTGATTAAGAAAAAGAATTGCTGAGTTACAAAAAAAAATAGCCAATACTTAAGCCAAAATGTGATGGTATCAGGGGTAATGATCAGTTATTGAATTCCCAATTCTGTTAATAACCATAAGGGGTGAGTAGATTTAGATGGAGAAACATCAGATGAAGTAGGCCTAGGCATCTTCTGAGGTGTGCTACAAGGTACAGCATTTGGTTCTTTTCTTTTCATCTTCCATAGCAATGATATTCAACATCCTTTAAAATTTGGGATCAGGGTCTATGACGATAATACAATGTACATGATGTAGGTCTATCTATTCAGTTGTGAGGTTGTCATGCTGATCCTCCAATCCTTCAGCTAGAGGTAGCAATGCAGAAAAGTTGGGAAGCTTAAGACTTGCAAATCAAGACTTACCAAATGATAAATACTTTTTAAATCTGCACATGTATAAGAAGAAGCTGTTTGGCAAATTAAAATCCATCCAAGACATTTCTCACAATCAATAGACAGAAAACATATATAAAACTATACCCGGCACAGCCATCAGTCAGTGCTAATGCTGCTATCTAGGAGTAGCTGTATGAAAGGATTTCACAAAAAGAAACAAGGTCAATGAAGTTGCTCTAGGATTTCTACAATTCATTTCCACTTAAATAGTGGTGTATAAAAAATACTCCGTTGACCACTTGCGGAATATGAGCCATCAGTGTGGAACACGCACACACAGCTTAAAATTAAAGAGTTTGCAAGAGTGGAACAACGATTTGGCAGGGGTGACCCCAAACTGGAACATTTAAAATATGCTATTAGTTGGATTGGCATCTATTACAACACAGGGAGATGACACCCTTGACTATACATTCTGTGAAAAAACAAACAAAAGCTTGTAGTAGTATATAGAATCATAATCTGATCTCTTTGAATAGATCAGTGTGTCACACCAAGGAAAATAGAATCAGAAGGAAGATCTGTTTAGAAAATGAAGAATTTTATAATTTCTCCCTTCACTTTAATTGAAGCTTGACATTGTATTCAAACAACACGCGTCTTTGTTAACCTACCAACAGATAAATGCTTATGACCCACACTCCCCTTTTGCCAGATCTGATGTGAGTTGGGAAGCATGACGACTCAGGCACACAAAACTGTCAGAATCCCCATCACAGCAAATCCTGGAGCAATGTGGTTTGGAACTTTGCGACGTCATGATGGGCATTCCCTGGTTTGTATACATACGTCACAGGGATTTTCCTTTCCCCGTTGAAATGTGTAGCAAGTTGATGCTGCATCTCAACATCATCATCTGGGTGTGACGTATGAGTAGTAGTAGTAGTAAATCATTGCTTTACGTCACTTTTCGGCACAAAAGGTCTTCTAAGTGACATTATAAAACCATAAAAACTTTGTAGTCAATTGATAAGATGAATGATGTACAGATGATGATGTGAAGGTGGGGGTGATAGGGCATGGTGGGTTATTGAGAGTGACTTATGACGTGTGACGTATGAGGACAAAGTTTCGGGAATATGAAAGTTGGCTGTATTTATTCATTTATTTATTTACAAATTAGGTCTGAAGTATTGTAAATAAACATATCTATTTTGGTTTCATTGCCGTTTGGCTAGTCTTACCAATTTTTTCAAAGACAACTGTAATCACCTAATATTTATGATTTTGTTTTTCTTTGGGCTTATAAATGCATGTTTATCTACAGGGATATGCAAAATAATAGTTGTAAGTGTATGACCAGATTTAACATAGTTTCTGGATCATTGTTGTAATACCAAGTCAGGTAGAGTGCTGATTCTGATTGGTCCCGTTTATTTATAACTCTAGAGGGTACACACTTGATGCTGGCGGTTCACATAATGTTAAAAAATAAAAATATCACAGAAAATTTAATGGGTCTACCTCCCTCCTATCCCCTTATTTAGTATTTTCTTCTTCTACCAATTACGTAAGTAGTAGTTGTCTTTATTACTTCACTCCAACTCCACTTAACGACGTCGCTCCAAATTTGAGGGAAATGCATGATATAACAAAAGATTTCTGTAATATTTTTTATTTTCCGACATTATGTGAACTGCACGCGTTAGCTTAATCGCATCAAAGAAACAAGAGCACACTCGACAATAGGCCGCCACCATTATTTAACTTGAAGTTATTGCCCCCACAAGGTCAAATTATTGACATAAAATGCAAAAAATCACATTAAATCTGCCATTTTGATTTTTTTTCATCCAATTTTGAACTTGTCCGAACTGGTCAACAGTAACATGCATAACAAATTTGGGAAAGCTATCGCGGCCACAAGGTCAAATTATTGATGTAAAAGGCGCAAAATCGCAATAAATCTGCCATTTTGAATTTTTTTCAGAACTTGTCCGAGAACTGGTCATTAGTAGCATGCATAACAAATTTGGGAAGGATACACGAAAAACTTTTCATAGTCATCCCATCCACAAGTAAATGTTAATGGCGACGCCGATGCCGATGCCGTCGAAGTTCAATTACAATAGCCCACCTTTTTAAATTAAAATGCGGGCTTAAAATAATTTTGGCATGGTCAGTCATAATACTGAAACGGGAGATACAACGATCTTTGTTTCTCTGCCATCCATGCTGAACAGGAGGCCAAAGATGAACATACAAAGTTGATAAAATTTCCTCAATAAATGAAAACAAGTGTAAAGTTTTATTCATAGTGGGTCATAAAGTCATTGAAGTTCATAGCTCACTTTGGCTCAGATATGTATGGTCTAGGTCGAAAAGTATGTCAGAGGTCATACTCCCTGAAAGGCACATATACACTCCCTAGGAGATGTGTGTGCAATATGAAAGAAATCCCCACAAAGTTTCCAATCTAAGTCAAAAAGTAGGTGAAAGGTCATAACACCGATCAAAGTTAATTATGGCTAATAATCTGCCATTTTTAATTTGATCAATTTGAAAATTTATAGAGGATATCCCTACCTGAAACCGCACATTTTATTTTTTAGTAATGGTCTAGCTATATGGCACGGTTTTTTAGATATCAGGTATATTAGAGGTAATTATGGCCGATAGTCGACCATTTTAAATTTGTTCGGGCTGAAAATTTTTATAGCATATCCCTACCTGAAACCGCACATTTTTTTTTTTTAGAAATGGTCTAGCTATTTGGCAGGGTTTGCCAAATATCAGGCATATTAAAGTTAATTATGGCCGATGGTCGACCAATTATGTACCGGTAAGTAAAATTTCAAAAAACACAAAAGGCACATCTACACCCCTTGAGGGATGTCTATGTCAAAAATTAAAGAAATCCATGCACGGGTTACAGAGTTCTGCTCCGCAAAAGAAAATGCGGACGCTGGACAGACGGGCGGACTGACATCCGAGGCTACGCCAATAACCCCTGCCCCCACTTCGTCGGCAGGGGATAAAAAGGCATATTTATACAGCCCCTGGGGAATGTGTACACGTGCAATTTGAAAAAAATCCCACAATATATTTCAGAGATATGCTCTGGAAACGATAATGCGGACATACAGACGGACATAGGGGCTGACACCATATCCCAGGATGAGAAAACTACAAAATGCCATCTTAAAGACAAACTGTTAAGGAGATAAAACTCGAGACTTGTTAGTTAGTACTGTAAATAGACACAGTAGGGGATACATTATACAGTTACTAACACAAACAATAAAATGTATGTATTAATTGTTTTCAATCTAGACATTACATGATAATTATATGACTTTATTAGTGTACAATATAGTCACAGCAAAAATATATATTTGGAAAGTTATTTTCTGTTAACGTTTGTTTATAAGTACCCTATATGCAATTTGTGCTTTAAACTGTAAGACATGTGCAGTCGCTTTATGGTCTACCTGATGGGGAAAACTGAAGAAAATAATAATCAGAAAACCCTTCAGAGCATTTTTATATCAGGCGACCAGTATGGTGGCACTGATTATACAAATCGTGTTTCAGTGTACATGTACTATTCTTACTGGAATGATTAAATCAATAAACCAAACAATCAATGGTTACAGCATTATGATGGTTTGTACTATTATCATTACCCAGTATTTAAACTGTAAAACATGTGTAGTCGCTTTATGGTCTACCTGATGGGGAAAACTGAAGAAAATAATAATCAGAAAACCCTTCAGAGCATTTTTATATCAGGCGACCAGTATGGTGGCACTGATTATACAAATCGTGTTTCAGTGTACATGTACTATTCTTACTGGAATGATTAAATCAATAAACCAAACAATCAATGGTTACAGCATTATGATGGTTTGTACTATTATCATTACCCAGTATTTAAACTGTAAAACATGTGTAGTCGCTTTATGGTCTACCTGATGGGGAAAACTGAGGAAAATAAATTAATATCAGAAAACCCTTTAGAGCGTTTTTATATCAGGCGACCAGTATAGTGGCACTGATTATACAAATCGTGTTCCAGTGTACATGTACCTTTCTTACTGGAATGATTAAATCAATAAACCAAACGATCAATGGTTACAGCATTATGATGTTTTGTACTATTATCATTACCCGGTATATTGTTTTCACAATCATAAGTCAGCACATTGAAGCTTTTTTTTAGACTCATAACTTTCAAGCTGTTTTACACTCTTTTAGTCATGTTATGGACAATAGAAAGGGTTTAATCAATTGTAATAATGTATATTATCGCTTCATTGATTGTTGAAATTAAAAAGTTAGAACTACATTTAATCTATAATTATTTTTCTCATAATTTTCACATAATCTTTAGGTTTCATATATATACACCCTGTATATATTCAGCCCCCAGTATCTCTGCTCTATCTATAGTTAGTTATACATGTGTCTGCAGTGGAGACAACACTCAGTATTATAAGCACCATGGCTCTCCCCAGCTGCCCCAAGCTGCTCACTACTTGACAGTGGGATAACAGCTGATATGTCTACAGCCTCTATACTACATAATACTGAACATCTTTAACACATAGTGTATGCAGTGGCCCCATGATCAGAAACAATCAACTTTGGTTAAAACTCGCAAATTAATCATAATTATGACTCCCATAAATTTAAAATACAATGTGCCGGTTGTTAGTTGACTGAAGTGAAAATTTAGTTTTGTCCACAAGAAGTATTTTACATGTAAGTATACGATTTTAGATTTTGTGCTTGAATCTATTGTGACAAGTTAACTTTATTATTTATTTTATTTAATAAAATATATTTATACAGGGTGTATACATATTAGCAAAGATGCTATTTTAAAATATGTGCCCTGTCATACATTCAATAATACATACATTTCTGAATGATCTGACATTTAAAAGGTATTTATACAGTATATATACATTTTCATACTGGATATCGCTATAATATTTTGGATTGTGTGCATTAAAATGATGGGAATATTATAAGCACATGATTCAGTTGTCAAAGAGCAACTATTTTAAATAGATATTCTTATCGATCTCTTACTATCTTTATACTTTACAAAACATCAATAACACACAAGAGTCTACTTAATGGCCCTGGGATCTGAAACAATCAAATTTTGTTGAACTCACAAATTAGACATACAACTCTCATGAACTCAGAACACATGTAGTTAGTTGACCAAAGTAAAAAAATAGCCATTAATTGATGGCAGGACCCCTCAGCCGTAGGCTCTGTCCATCAATATCAAGAAATAATGAGAAAAAAATGCCCCCCCCCACTACCACCATGTCCATTTTTTTTAAATGGATGCGGCAGCCATTTTGTTTTTAATGGATTCATCCCAAAAGTTAATCAGATAATCAGAAATACCAAGAGAACAACCATACCAAATTTGAAAACATAGAGAACAACCCTACTAAATTTGAATGCAATCCAACAATCGGTTATCATGCCCACAAGGTTTTTAGGCGGCCATGTTGGAGAATGGCCGCTTATGGCTTGGTGCTAAAAAAAAATATATGGGATGAATTGCCCAGGCACATAGGTCATTTCTGCAAAAAAATAAACAAATTCACTTAAAATGACCCCCACCACCACCATGTCAATTTTTTTTAATGGCTGCGGCAGCCATTTTGTTTTTAATGTCTTCATCTTAAAAGTTAATCAGATCATCAGAAATATCTTGAGAACAACCATACCAAATTTAAATGCAATCCAACCAACGGTTCATAAGTTATAGTGCCCACAAGCTTTTCAGGCGGCCATTTTTTTAAATGGCTGCGGCAGCCATTTTGTTTTTAATGGATTCATCCCAGAAGTTAATCAGATCATCAGAAATACCTAGAAAAACACCCATACTAAATTTGAATGCAATCCAACCAACGGTTCATAAGTTATCGTGCCCACAAGCTTTTTAGCAGCCATCTTGGAAAATGGCCGCTTATGGCTTGGTGCCAAAAAAATATATGGGATAAATTGCCCAGGCACATAGGTCATGTCTGTAAAAAATAAACAAAATTCATCAGGTAAAATGACCCCCACTACCACCATGTCAATTTTTTTAAAAAATGGCTGTGGCAGCCATTTTGTTTTTAATGGATTCATTCCAAAAGTTGATCAGATCATCAGAAATACCTGGAGAACAACCATACCAATTTTGAATGGAATCCAACCAACGGTTCATAAGTCATCGTGCCCACAAGCTTTTTAGGTGGCCATTTTTTTTAAATGGCTGCGGCAGCCATTTTGTTTTTAATGGATTCATCCTAAAAGTTAATCAGATGCAAAAAAAAATATATGGGATGAATTGCCCAGGCACATAGGTCATGTCTGTAAAAAATAAACAAAATTCAGCAGTTAACTTTTAAGTAAGAGCTGAATTTCTGACTGCCTGACTGCCCGCCCGCTCGCCTCTGGTGATCACTATACCCTACAGCCTTAATGGCTGAGGGGTGAAAAGCAGTTTTGTAAGAATCAATTTTTTGTTTACATGCTCTCATGAAGTTTTAAAAAATAAGATTGAATTTTTTGTGTATGAAACTATTGTGGATATATACTTGCTATCATTTTTTAATTGTTATTTTGATTGGTACTTTTAGTTGTTTTTGTTTCTTACTGGGTAAATGTAGTCGTGAGGATCTGTTGCTAAAATACTACATAATAGCAGCATGTGAGTTAAAAAAAATGAGCATAGATAGAATTCACATGTTATTCTGCAAGATACACTGAGGAAAAAACATTAACAAGCAAATATCTGGGGTGTAGACAGTTACTGTTGGTTTGGTTCCAACAATTTCCAATTGATCACAGTAGAGTAAATCTGTCGTAAAGAGTGGTGTTGACAACTATATACACACAGGCCCAGTGAGGATTGATATCAAATGTAATAATGTAAAACCTGCTATAGCAGCCACTGTTGTGAGCAACCAACCTCCTATGGGAGGCCACTCAGCCATTCCCCAAAATGGCATTTTGTATACAAATGAAACTCCAATGCGCAGCCACCTGTCTTGAGAAGTCATTTTTCCAATGTCGCAATGGTGAATGCTCATATCAAGTTCTACTGCTGCCTTACATCATAGGGCTTCCAAGGAACTCTATAGCCATCTCCCCTCCAGACAGAGTACAGAAAGAATATATGAGCAGCTAATTATTTTGTAGTTTCCCTGAGCCAGGCACAAAAATGTGCACCTTCTGTTGTTCGAAGGTGATTCTTTATAATAAAGGTGTAGTATTTGGTTGCGCTAGATAGCGCCCTGGTCCGAGGATCCTGGTTCAATTTCATAGAGCTCTTCATTTTTGTATGGATGTTCTTTTAGGTTAGTCTACCTAGGAGGAAAAGTGATGAACATTGTGTCTCATTCATTCCACACTGACATATTTATATTGTAATGAAGTAGATGGTCAGAAATATCTTGACAAAACATCAGATTCAATCAGGACTAGTAAAAAGACACTCCAGATATGTGAAATCGTGAAGATAGCAGAGAAAGCCTGACCAAAACGGTAGCCAAACTAATTACTGATAGTTTCCCAAAAACGAAGCCTATACAGAGATCAATAAACAGAAACATATTCAAATGATATTTTGCTGTTGTATATAAAAGATAACCATGTCTCGAATTTCAATAATTTAGCTTGATTCGAAAGTTTATATGTGATTGTACATGCATGAACCATTTTTACATACAAATTTAAGACCTATTCGGGGATTGAAATTCTTTCCAAACGATGTAATCCAATCTAAAGTGGTAATGTTGGGCTATAATCGCTGATGCTGGGCCACCAGTACCGGGTCAATGCCATGTGTTAGCTGGGACAGGGCTCCAAATTGGCAACGTCCGATCGTCCGAGACGACCAACAATCTGGGAAGGACGAGTTCAGTTTCACGAGTGCCTTGCTTGACAATTATTAGGAAGGACAAGTGATATTTTGGGGGAAAGACTAGTCAATTTTTTAGCCAGTTGTCCGACTGCACAAGTGGAGACTTTTTCTGTGGGATCCGTGCGGTTTGCATATATGTGAGTGTGCATACATTATCTGTCGGGAAATACTAGCAGATACTTATTGGTGCCAGTCTTTTAACAACAACTCACATTTCAACATAAAAGTTTAATGCCCAAATAATTAGGACCTTTTTAAGACCTCGACTGACAAAACCTTTGTTTTCAAGAAATTTTTAGGCCTTAATCTTTAACAAACTAATATAAGACTATATTATTGTTATGTACTGTACTGTTATTAATGCTGAGAAATATCTTACGTTCATAAAAATAAGCAAGCAAACTCTTACATGGTTGGTGGACTTTTTCTTTAGGTGTTTTACTCAATGTGGAAAGTAGTATTATACTTTAACTAATTGCTTGTGTATGTTTCTTTATTAAACTGTTGTATTCATAGCAGACACAAATCCTGCGATGTGTGTGAAAGTACCTACCCATCGTAAATACTGTTGTTCTTTTCTATCTAAATTACTTACCGTAGCATATCATGCTTCATAAAATGCATGTCATGAACTTACCTAAAGACGTGCGGTCCTTGTACAGTCTCTCTTGGCAGAAGGACGGTACATCAAAATGCATTTTTCTATAGTTCTCTATTCCGATCTCAGTAGAACGATATCGTGTCCTCTGTTTAAACAAAATACAGTTGGGCATAGTAATGACAAATTAGCTCGAAAAATTATGAGCATAATGTGATCCGGATAATAATTTCCAGTGTAAATACAAGTGCATTTTTAGCACATCGTCGTGTCTGCTCAGAATGTAGATCCACAATCAACTGCGATATATTCCTCCATTTTGGCAATAAACATTCAAAAGATATACATACCAACACATTTCTTGACAGACACTTCACACATTTTGTAGGTCTCCGTAATGCAGCATTAAAGATTCATGTAACTGCGAAACGGGCATTGGTGGGATGGTCACATGTAGGCCTACAGTAGCCTATAGACATGATAGTGAACAGGGCTGTAGGCCTACATTAGCCTATAGAGTACAGCGTGACTGCATTATTATCAGCAGCTAAACTGATTACAAGATGTCCTGTCAATACAAACAAGAGCACACTCGATAATAGCCCGCCGCCGAATTATGATAAAGAAAGTAAAGTCGAATGTCATCACGTAAATAACAACGCAAGATATAAATGGTATGTTAAACTAGCCGCTTTTCAAGTTATCGCGCCCACAAGGTCAAATTATGGACGTAAAATAAATGTGAAAAATCGCAATAAGTCAACCATTTTGATTTTTTTACCGGCCATTATTGAGCTTGTCCAAGAACTGCTTATTAGTAACATGCATAACAAACTTGAAGAGGATACTTGTGAAAATGTTGAAGTTATCGTGCCTACAAGGTCAAATTATTGACGTAAAATGAGAAAAATCGCAATAAATCGGCCATTTTGAATTTTTTTCCAGCCATTATTGAACTTGTCCAAGAACTACTTATTAGTAGCATGCATAACAAATTTGAAGAGGATATGTGAAAAACTTTTCAAGTTATCGCGCCCACAAGGTCAAATTATTGACGTAAAATGAGAAAAATCACAATAAATCGGCCATTTTTTTTTTTTTTTCAGCCATTATTGAACTTGTCCAAGAACTACTTATAAGTAACATACATAACAAATTTGAAGAGAATATGTGAAAAACTTTTCAAGTTATCGCGCCCACAGGGTCAAATTATTGACGTAAAATGAGAAAAATCGCAATAAATCAGCCATTTTTTTTTTTTTTTCGGCCATTATTGAACTTGTCCAAGAACTACTTATTAGTAACATGCATAACCAATTTGAAGAGGATATGTGAAAAACTTTTCAACTTATCGCGCCCACAAGGTCAAATAATTGACGTAAAATGTGAAAAATCGCAATAAATCGGCCATTTTTTTTTTTTTTTCGGCCATTATTGAACTTGTCCGAGAACTGGTCATTAGTAACATGCATAACAAATTTGAAAAGGATATGTGAAAAACTTTTCAAGTTATCGCGCCCACAAGGTCAAATTATTGACGTAAAAGGTGAAAAATCGCAATAAGTCGGCCATTTTGAATTTTTTTTCAGCCATTATTGAACTTGTCCGAGAAGTGGTCATTAGTAACATGCAAAACAAATTTGGGAAGGAAACATGAAAAACCTCTCAAGTTATCGCGCCCACAAGTAAATGTTAACGCCGACGCCGACGCTGACGCCGACGCCGACGCCGACGCCGACGCCGACGCCGACGACGCCGAACTTCAATTGCAATAGCCCACCTTTTTTAATTAAAATTAAAAGGCGGGCTAAAAATGTGAAATTGCCCCAATGCTGTTTTAATGTTAGCCAATCATCTGCGAAGCTAGCCCAACATTGAACCAACAATGGCGGAGTGTACATTGGCTGTCCTGTCAATACACATTCGCTGGGTCAACTGTTTTGTTATCCCGCAGTTATAAATCCAGTTAGTTTGCAAACCCGAAACCCCGCTAAGAGCCAGGTCTAAGAGTTTTGAGTTTAGGTGGAATTATTAACTCATAGATGTCACACAAGTATATATGGACTTGCCATGATTTGGGATGGTCAGGTTTAGGTGGAATTATTAACTCATAGATGTCACACAAGTATATATGGACTTGCCATGATTTGGGATGGTCACCTGTAGGCCTACAGTAGCCTATAGACATGATAGTGAACAGGGCTGTAGGCCTACATTAGCCTATAGAGTACAGGGTGACTGCATTAACATCAGCAACTAAACTGATTACAAGATACTACTCAAATGAGAAATTGACCCAATGCTGTTTTAATGTTAGCCAATCATCTGCGAAGCTAGCCCAACATTGAACCAACAATGGCGGAGTGTACATTGGCTGTCCTGTCAATACACATTCGCTGGGTCAACTGTTTTGCAATCCCCGCAGTTATAAATCCAGTTAGTTTGCAAACCCGAAGCCCAGCTAAGAGCCAGGTCTAAGAATTTTGAGTTTAGGTGGTATTATTAACTCATAGATGTCGCACAAGTATATATGGACTTGCTATGATTTGGGAACTTGCTCTTAATGCGGCTGTGGGTATATTTTAGTATTACAGGCAAACATCGTTATAGCACAAATCGTTACAACACGGGTCGGTGATAACACGATAAGGTCATGGACCCCAAAATATAAGACCCCTTTTCTAGGTTATTTTCCAGAAAATAGTGTTATAAAATCCAGCTGTGCACAGACCTAAACGATTTATTAAAACAGGGAGAGATTTCGTAGCCGACTTATTAGCGCTGATTATGTGATAACGCTAACAGCGTGCTTGTCACGGCGTTCACACAACCATGCTCCAGCTAACAAAGACATTATACTTAATGTTAGCTCAACGTTGGACCAACGCTGGGTCCGTGTATTCTGTGCAAGCAGCATGGTGTAACGTAATTTTTGCCAGGTGACCTTTTGATCATCCAATTATCGTGTAGGCCTAATTATCTGGAATAGAAATTGTGTAAATATTGTGTTATAATTAAAGCAGATTATAGCACAAACACTGTTTTTTAACTAATTTTCACTTACAAAAAACATGCTATAAATGTAGTAATCGAAAATGGCATTATAATTCAAGCATATTGCCGTGATTATATGCGACTGCATCTGTATGAAATGAAGCGAGAATAAGAAAACGGTATAGGCCTATCATCAGATCATGCATAATTGCCAAAGACCAAATATGCATATCTGACATTACAGGTAGTAATCAAAAATGGCATTATAATTCAAGCATATTGCCGTAATTATATGACGAAATAGCGCATGCATCTGTATGACATGAAGCGAGAATAAGAAAACGGTACAGGCCTATCATTAGATCATGCGTAATTTCCAAAGACCAAATATGCATATCTGACATTACAGGTAACCCTTGTGGCGTCGCCCTGACATTGCACGACTACTGTCTTATTGCCGGTAATGACTCGATGAACAGAAATTTAGCTACTGAAATATCATATTTGAAAAAATATTTTCGAGCCATAGGTGCTGTTTAATATAACCAGGCATAGAGAGTATGAATCCGGATAATGGCAAACATAAGCCTATATTACCCACTAGCTTCTACGGGGTCACCAGACATGACACGTTCCCAGACAGACACCTGTCTGGCAAATCCCAAAGTTCGTGCTATACTGGTTCAATGTTGTAAGCCTACCACCATCTTCGACGTCGGCCCAGCACTGATCCAACATGTGCTTACGGTAATGTCTTGCATTTGCCGTGCGCAGAACATCACCGCCTTAAACACGAAGCATTGAAGCAGTGTTGGCCTAATATGGGGTCAGCGTGGCAGACGTTGTGCCAACATTAGAACAACATCGCGTCCGGACATAACATGACACAGGCCCTAACTGATCCCCCGTCACTTCATTACCCTGCCTTAATGAGCCGTCCACAGCACGCTTGTTTGTTTATTCACACATGCAGGAGGCGAACGTCCTATACAATATCAGCGTACCGGCAAACACTACACATTGTTAGTTTAATGTTGGGTCAGCGACGCAGACAGTGGCCCAGCATTAATCCAGCATTGGTTCAATGTGCCTTGTTTGCTCGGGTGATCTGGCAAAACAGACAGGGACACGTCTAGTGTGGTCATAACGCACCTGTTACGATAAACACATGCACATTTGTTTTATTCTGCAGTAATGAATAACTGTTCCCTTTTTTATCAATTATTTAAATTACCGGTATTTTATCAAAGGAATACTATCAATAATCAATTAATATAGCTGTAATACGTCCTATAGAGATGCAAATATGGCCACTATGATAATTTTTGATCGTTGTATAATCAATTCTGTCCTGTATAGCATGATTCACTTATAGTACGATTTCACTTATTGGACCCCAACGATCTAGTTATAACGATGTTCACCTGTACTATAATATATGGCCTAGGTATACCTACGGGCACTATTGAATTCTGGGGGACCCATGTCCTGCAAGTTTGAACAGTTGACTAGACCTTTAAAATTAGAAATCTATTCTATCTTTTGTTGTTTAGACTGAGAAAGTATCTAAAGAGATTAAATTTTCTCCAAAAATGCTCCAAATAATTAGCCTGTAAAGTTTAATAGATTTTGTATGCAACATTACTTTTCTCAAATATACAAAATCATAAAAATAATTTTTTGCTCCTCGTTTCAGGTTATTCCACCTTACTATTACCTTGTCTTAATATATAGATAGAAGTGGTGAAAATAACTTGACATAACTTTAAGTGAAGAGAGTAGCATAATTCGTGAAAATAACTTGTTTGCGTCTAAAGCTTTACGTTGCAAAACCAGTTGCGGATTTAGGGGGGGAGGGGGTGTGAAGGGGAAGAAGCAGCCTTCCCGGTAGGCCCCACTCAAGCCATAGTATACTTCTTACTTTTGAAGTACCAGTAGTAAAAAGTAAGCAGCATTAGGCCCATTCGAGTGGTTGTTTTTGTCGTCGACGTTTTTTCGTCAAAAAGGTCGAAGGTCATTCAACAAAAATTTGAAGGTGAATTTTCCATCTCGTTTCGTCAACGACGGAAAAAAATCAAACAGCCAATCTAGTAGGATATAACAAAACGTAAAAAACGTCCACGACGTAAACAGCCACTCGAATGGGCTTATTGTTTTGCCATAACAGGCACACTTTACTTTCTGCGGACCATGAAATATTAGCCTACTATTAGTTTTAAAATATGACTTATGAGTTGACTTATGATTTATACGGGTCAGCATTAGTTTAATGGCTAAGGTGTAATAAAGTGTAACAAACACAGTTAACTTATAACATAATTTTTTTTAAAGGTACATACTTCGAAGTAATCAGACTATGAAATTGGTTATAAGGCTTGAATTTTATATTATCGATATTCATTTTGACAAATATCACCACCAAAACGACTTTGAAATGCAGTATTGTCATTCAACAATTACAACGCCCACAATATCTGTGGGTAACGGCGTTTGGTCAAAGACAACACAGCAATGAGTGACGTCATTAGCAATATATCATGTGATCTCAGTAGGCATGGCTTTTTTTCTGACAGTTTCATATTATCAACAAGACTACATAAGTCCAGGAGCTTCCGCTCCGAATTAGAATTTGATTAAGCAATTTTGTGTAGCGTTATTAATGTAGACCTAGGTTAGGTCATAAATCAAGACGCAAGACAACTAGGTCTAAGAGGCTCAGTCTAAGAGTAAGATAAGAACTATACAATCTGTCAGAGATTGCAAACCTCCATTGAAATTAATGATCCTAATCAGTATCCCAGTAATGGTCTACCTATCTGGCAAGGTTTACCTGATATCAAGCCAATCGAGGTAAATAATGGCTGATTTACGGTCATTTTGAATTCGCTATGGACAAGTTAAAAAATTTCAGGGTGCATCCTCCCCCGAAACCTCACATTTTGTTTTATAGTAATTATTTGTTTTATTATAGTACTTAATGGTCTAGCTATCTAGCACAGTTTACCTGATATCAGGCCTATCGAGGTAAATAATGCTGATTGTCGGCCATATTAAACTCGTAAAAAAAAAAATTTCAGGGTGCATCCTCCCACGAAACCTTACATTTTGTTTTATAGTAATGTTCTAGCCACCTAGCACGGTTTATCAAATAACGGCCATGTGAAAGTGAATAATGGCCTATAGACCGCCATTTTGAATTTGATCAAGTCGAAATTATTCAAGATGCATCCTCCCCCTAAAAATCACATTTTGTTTTATAGTAATGATCTAGCCATCCAGTACGGTTTACCAAATAACGGCCATGTGAAAGTGAATAATGGCCGATAGACGGCCATTTTGAATTTGATCAAGTCAATTCTTTTCATGATGCATCCTCTCCTGAAATCTCACATTTTGTTTTATATTAATGGTCTAGGCGGCCATTTTGAATTCGATTGAGTCAAAAGTTTTCAAAAGGCATCCTCTCCAGAAATTTTGTTTCATAGTAATGGTCCAGCTATCTAGCACGGTTTACCTGACATCAGGCCTATCGAGGTAAATAATGTCGATTCTCGGCCATTTTGAATTTGAGAGTTAAAAAATTCCAGGGTGCATCCTCCCCCGAGAACTCATATTTGTTTTATAGTAATGGTCTAGCCATCTAACACGGTTGACCAAATATCGGCCATGGGAAAGGTAATAATGGCCGATAAGCGGCCATTTTGAATTTGATCAAGTTGATTTTTTTCTTGATGCATTCTCTTTTAAAATCTCACATTTTGTTTTATAGTAATGGTTTAGCTATTTAGCACGGTTTACCCAATATCAGGCCTGTGGAGGTGAATAATGGCCGATAGGCGGCCATTTTGAATTTGATCGAGTTGAACTTTTCAAAATAAATTCTCTCCTGAAACCTTAAAATTTGTTTTATAGTAATGGTGTAGCTATTTTGAGCGGTTTTCATGATATTCCGCAATATCAGGCCTGTTGAGGTGAATAATGTCCGATAGACGGCCATTTTAAATTTTATCGACTTGAATTTTTTCAAGATGCATCCTCTCCTGAAACCTTACAATTTGTTTTATAGTAATGGTGTAGCTATCTTGAGCGGTTTTTGTGATATTCCGCAATATCAAGCCTGTCGAGGTGAATAATGGTGATGGGCGGCCATTTTAAATTTTATTGACTTGAAATTTTTCAAGATGCATCCTCTCCTGAAACTTTACAATTTTTTTTATGGACTGTAATGGTGTAGCTATCTTTAGCAGTTTTCATGATATTCCGCAAAATATTTCAGTCAGATTTACCGATGTCATAAATTAGGTCAAAGTGCTGGGTCAACTTCAAGGTCAAGATCTAAAAAACTAAAAAGGCACAACTAGGGACCTTAGAGAACATGTATGTGCAATATGACTGTAATCGGCCCAGTACTTATCGAGATCTGCTCCGGAAACGAAGTGTGCGTCAAAACGTTTAAATAGCTGGTCATAGTTTTGGTCCAAAAGTAGGTCAAAGTTCATATACCCCAAATGCACAACTAGACCCCCTAGAGGTGTTGTGTGCAAAATTTGTAGACAATCGAACAAGTACTGAATTCAGATTGAAAATATTTTAACCTGTCCATTATCCACCTGGAAGTAACCCACATACTAAAAATTGCTATCCTAGCTTATTTTCTTACAAAGTTATAGGCAAAAGAAGAAAACAGAGGCGGAATCCATAGCTCCTCCCGTCTCACCTACAGTGACGTCGGGAGCTAATAATGGCCGATAGGGGGTCATTTTGAACTTGATCGAGTCGAAACTTTTCAAGATGCATCCTCTCCTGAAACGTCATATTTGCTTTATAGTAATAGTCTAGCTTTAGTTTTAGGTAAATAATGCCGATTGTCAGCTATTTTAAATACGATAAGAGATAAAAATTTCCAGGGTGCATCCTCCCCCGAATAATCACATTTTGTTTTATAGTAATAGTCTAGCCATCTGGCACGGTTTAACAAATATCCGCCATGTGAAAGTGAATAATGGCCAAAAGACAGCCATTTTAAATTTGATCAAGTCAAAATTTTCCATAATGCATTTACTCCTGAAATATCACATTTTGTTTTATAGTAATGGTCTAGCTATCTAGCACGGTTTACCTGATATCAGGCCTATAGAGGTAAATATGTCGATTGTCGCCATTTTAAATTCGATAGAGTTAAAAATTTCGAGGGTGCATCCTCCCCCGAAAAATCACATTTTGTTTTATAGTAATGGTAGCCATCTAGTACGGTTTACCAAATAACGGCCATGTTAAAGTGAATAATGGCCGATAGAGTCTATTGGATAGACGGCCATTTTGAATTTGATCGAGTCCAATTTTTTCAAGATGCATCCTCTCCTGAAATCTCACATTTTGTTTTATAGTAATGGTTTAGCTATCTAGCACGGTTTACCTGACATCAGGCATATTGAGGTAAATAATGCTGATTGTCGGCCATTTTGAATTTGATAGATTAAAAAATTTCAAGGTGCATCCTCCCCCGGAAACTCACATTTTGTTTTATAGTAATGGTCTAGCTTTCTGGCACGGTTTACCTGATATCAGGCCTATCGAGGTAAATAATGCTGATTGTCGGCCATGTTGAATTTGTAAAATAAAAATTTTCAGGGTGCATCCTCCCACGAAACCTTACATTTTGTTTTATATTAATGGTCTAGCCATCTAGCACGGTTTACCAAATATCGGCCATGTGGAAATGAATAATGGTTGAAAAGGCGGCCATTTTGAATTTGATCAAGTCGAAATTTTTCAAGATGCATCCTTTTTGAAATCTGGCATTTCGTTTTATAGTAATTGTCTAGCCATCTAGCACGGTTTACCAAATATCGGGCATGTGACAATGAAAAAATGGCGGATAAGCGGCCATTTTGAATTTGATCAAGTCAAATTTTTTCAAGATGCATCCTCTCCTGAAATCTCACATTTTGTTTTATAGTAATAGTTTAGCTAACAAGCACGGTTTACCCAATATCAGGCATGTCGAGGTGAATAATGGCCGATAGGCGGCCATTTTGAATTTGATCTAGTTGAAGTTTTTCAAAACCAATCCTCTTGTAAAACCTTACCATTTATTTTATAGTAATGGTGTAGCTATCTTGAGCGGTTTTTGAGATATTCTGCAATATGAGGCCTGTCGAGATGAATAATGGCAGATAGACGGCCATTTTGAATTTTATCAACTTGAAATTTTTCAAGATGCATCCTCTCCTGAAACCGCAGAATTTGTTTTATGGTAATGGTGTACCGTATATCCCCGTGTATAATGCGATGTATTTTCTTAGCTATTCATGTCACAAAAAGGCACCTCGTAATTATACATAGATGTAGAATATAATCCTTTTTTTAGCTCTCTAGCAGTATAGGCGTGCAGCTGGGAGCCCAAAAGACCCTTATTTTATCTGAAAGGAAATGTTGTCTTCTTTTTGATGGTGGGGCTGTGGAGCAGTGGCTATCTGCAAAAGTTGTGAAAATTAGGGTTAAAGACAGGTGGGGTGTTAATTAATTGATGATTAAAATAGCTCGGTCATTTTATGGCGAAGGACGCCCAGGCACACCACAATTTGCAAAAGTTTAAAAACAACTACCAATCAGTTCAGAATTATCTAGAGAAAAAGATATTAAAAATTTCCTGAAATCCAATTGGTCGAAGGATGCCTAATTTGCATAAATCCAAGATTGCCGCCACTTTTTGTAGGAAGCATACTTTTTTTTATATGAATTTTTAACAAATAAAGCTATAACCAAGTGTAATACTTTTTTTCGTGTAATTTTAACTGGGGAATCCATTTCTGATATTATTATGATGGTCCAAAGTCATTTTTAAAGTTAAGAGGTCAATATCAAGGTCAAAATACAAAAACGAGATTTTTAACAAATTCTAATAGCAACAACTGTAATACCTCATTTTGATGTGTTTTGGACAGAATAATCAATTTATGGTCATATTTGATGATATTCAAGGTCATTTTCAAGGTGAAAACGTCAATTTCAAGGTCAAGGTCAAGAAAGCGAAGATATGAAATTTAACAAATACAAACTAAAACACGTGTAATACTTATTTTAATGTGATTTTGACAGGAAATTAATTTCTGACACCATTTATTCTGATCTTCCGAAGTCATTTTCAAAGTCGCAACGTTAATTTCAATGAAACAAATGGGAAATGTATATTCCCATTAAAACGAGTGTATTGCAAATAGAAACAAGTGTATCACCTCGTTTTCGTGTTATTTTGACTGTGATCCAAGGGGCTATCTTAGGGGGTCAGAATCCACTTTTTAAAACATCTCAAAAATATTTCAAACATGGGAACTTGCCCTAGTGCTGTTTTATTGCTGGGGCAGCGTCATAGACAGTCACCCAACATTAAGCATTGGTCCAATACTCTAATATATATGCCTGATTGCTGGACCATGTCTACAGTTTATACGGTAGTGAAGAAGAGAGATTTCAGTTGCATTTTGTCAGCCGTATTCTTTTCAAACGTTTGATCAGCAATTTTACAGTATTGCAATGAAGGTGATGTGGAGTTCACCAGAATAAGGTTCTGGCCACATAACGAGGCTTGGCGGATTTCACACACAATGTTGTTTTATCTCAGTCATTGAGATGTGGGGGTGGTGGTCTGCGTGGCATTTTAATAGACTCTGACGTCTATGCATATGCCAGTGTTGACCAAATGCTTTCAGGAAAACAATATAAGAGAGCAGTTTGTGTGTTGACACTTGTATATGAAGCGATGATGAGATGTACCTGAGATAGCTAATGGTGTCCTTCTTTAAGTGGTGTGAACAGAAAGCCCATACTATCTGCAGAGAACTTTGGAATCAACTACTTGATGTGCAAGTTCCTGTGGGGGAGTAGCATAGACATCCATGAGGAAGTTCTAGAGCTAATTCAAGTTGACACACTAAAACCACTAATAAAGATATTAAATGAAGCAGGCTGCACGAAATCCCTGACATTCAAATACTGGAATGCATATATCAATGCTGTTTAAATTTAAATGTTAAGATAGACGATGAAGATACTGATGAGCAGTCAAAGGATAAAGAACATGCATCATTACAGCTATCAAAACTGAAACAGGATGCAGAACACGCTCGGATTATTGAAGAACACCAACAGGTATCCATGTTTCAATAGTAATCCAAAATTATCTAATAAACTTAGTTGACGTCAGACAGGAGAAACTAAAAACATTTGTGAAATCTACACTGTCACTTGATAAATCCAATAAAAGTTTTAATAGCCCAATTTAGAGAGCACCTTTACCAACATTTGCTGATATGAAAAAGAAAACGACAGAAGCTTCGAAAAGTGGTGATAAGGTCGCTGTTCTTAATCCAGAGCTTTAGTTCTTTGAGAATGTCGGTAAGATATTGCTTTAGAAATTATCATGGGTCATCCAATTAGCTTGTTCCACGAAGATGGTTTCATGTGCAAGAATGCCAAATCTGAGCTTGTTGTTATGCTGGAGAGTTCAACGTCTCCATTAAAAGATATACCAATAGATCCGATAAACACAGTGATTATCAATGATGGAATGGCTTTCATACAAGGCATTAATGTCAGCAATTTAAAAAAAAATCAATGATCTGGCCAAGCTCTATATGCCAGTGTTCTGATGAAACAATTTATTATTGCAGACACCATTATAGAGGTGTTTGACAGGTATAATATTGACTTTTCTGTAAAAGCATGTCGGGCAGGTCCTGATGCTCATAAAATAGTTTACAGATGGTTCTCTTCCAATTCCACCATAGAAGAAGTTCACACACACCAAGACAATACCTTGTCTTGTAGGCAGTGGAAATGAAGAAGTTCTCAAAATAACACATACTGGCATTGAGAAAGCACGCGATCTGTTCAGCTCACATGAAGAATCAGATAGCAAAAGTATTATATATTATATTCCATGCTTTTTCTTCTGATAAATTTTTGCAGAAATCAAATAGAAATAGGCATATAGGGCCTAATCATCAATTCTCCAGATACTGATGTACTGATGTACACTAACACAAATATATGCAGCCGAATTCTGGGTTCACATTGGTAATGTCACAACAACAGCAGACAAACGAAAGGTGCGTCAAAACGTCTAAATAGTTCATAGTTCTGAACCAAAAGTAGGTCAAAGTTCATATACCCCATAAAGCACAACTAGACTCCCTGGGTGTTGTGTGTAAAATTTGAAGACAATCGGACAAGTACTTTCAGAGATATGCTCCGGAAACGAAATGTTCACGGACGGCCCAACGCCATAACATCATCATTTTCTCATCTGCGACCTTGCATATTGAATTCAGATTAAAAGTATTATATTTTTACTATTGGGATACTATCCATCTGGAAGTAACCCACATACCAAAAATTGTTATCCTAGCTAATTTTCTTAAAGTTGTAGGCAAAAAAAGAGGTAAAAACCAGGACGGAGGCTGAATCCATAGCTCCCTCCGTCTCACCTACGGTGACGGCAGGAGCTAACAAACATATCAACAAACCGAGGCTCAGGAATGACATCATATAATTTTTCCAGCCGATTAGGCCTAGAGTATCATGTCTAACTTGGTCTGATAGGACTGAGTAGTGATAGTTTCCAACTAAGAATCAGAAAGTTGCTAGCAGAATGTCTGCACGTGCCCTGGTCTAAACAAGGCTAATATAAGGTGAGGTCATTTGAACGGTGAATGTACTGACTGTTGCTAGTTCCGCGCGCAGAGCGCTCAGCCATCTACCGCACAATGCGGATAGAAAACATCACCTGATCAGCACACACGCATGTATGTACACACACCACCAGTCTGTGGGGGCGTACCGTCTATCTGTGCTCTGGTCACGCATACTGTTTCCACAGTAAAACCTGCTATGAGCAGCCATTCTTATGAGCAGCTAACCTCCTATGGGAGGCTACTTGCATGGCCACTCCCCAAAATGACAATTCATACAAATGAACCTCCTATGAGCAGCCACCTGCCTTAAAATGCCACTTTTCCTGTGTCACAAGGGTGGCTGCTCATAGCAGGTTCTACTGTAGTTATCAACAGGTCAATATCATCAATTATGCACTCTAGGGCCTAGACAACAAGTGATCAGAACTTTATGAGGTGCATAGTAAACCTAATCAAGAAGATAATGAATAGGTTCAAAGACACTTTTGCCATAACCATGTGCGTAAACTCACCCAGACATGCAAATGAGCCTGGCAGCTCACGAAACAGCTGATGTCGACCAGTCCGCAAAATAGTACCCAATTTTCATATCATTTTCATATCACTATCGTACTATCATAATTCACTTTTCAACGCATTATGTTCTAAATACCTTATTTGTACCAATATACATTTTTTAGTCCCATGTGCCCAACAAATCTAACAGAAAGCACCTTGTTCTTGTTGGCATGATACTTCCATCTTTTGAACTGTCAGTGATGCAACCTGGGGTTTATGTATTGTGTCGTCTGCATATCATGCTCTGATGATGGTTATATCTCCCGCGTGTGGAGTTACATTAGCTGAAAAGTAAAGTAGGCCTAGATCAAGCGAGTAAAATGGATATGGCTAGGTTTACTAGATGCCGATGGGCTGTTCTCAGCACTTGCCATTTACCTGCTGTATGCCGGTAACAGCATGTTGACTTATGAAGAGATCTCACCTGACACTCTCAATTGTGTCTGTCAAATTTGTGTTGTGACAGCCTTGCTAAGGACTTGAGTATTCCTTGGTCACGTGACTTTCCAATTAGCAAAAGGGTTATATATCATTGAATACAAATGGCGACCTTTCGAAAATCACCCAGCATAAAAAGTTTTTATTTCTAATTTTATGACGTCCATTAATGTAGCGGGTTTCTAGACACTTCTTACCATGTCCACTTCGTAACCTACCAATTCGTACCCGAAATCTACCAGCTCATACCAGAAAACTACCAGTTCGTACCAACGTACCTACCACTTCATACCAGAAAAAATATATATGTGTTTTTCTTAATTAGTAGACATGTTTGTTATGCTATATATATATGTAGGCCTATATGTATGGATTACATTATGCAGATTGGCAATTATTCAGAATCATCAGAAATAATTATGTCTTTGTACTAATTATTTAAACAGGTTTATTATGCTTTGTACCAGAAAGCTATCAGCTCGTCCGGTCATAAAAACAAATATGTTTTTGTCCTAATTAGTAGACAGGTTTAATCTGCTGATATATGTATGGCTTTATGGAATTATTCAGAATCATCATAAATAAATATATGTATAAAATTGTCTTTCGCCTAATTATTTAGACAGGTTTATTTTGAGATATATATGTATTTGTCAAAGTCATGTATTTCGGTGTGTATTTCATTATATTGCATCGTATTGCATCAATACTTTATTAAATAGCCTACATCATATTTTGTCAACGATATACAGGTGTGAGACTTTATCTTTAAATTTGATAATTGATGATCAATTACTACATGATCACTACAGGTAGGCCTGCTAAGTGTTTAAAATTCATGAAGTCAGCTATCACTCACAGCACCTATGGCTCGGAGCTAATCCCTAACAGGTGGGGTATCAGTTGGAGTAATTCACAACTCACCTTTGCAAGCTGATGACAGCTTAACTCCTCAACCACTAAATTAAATATTTTAAATCTTCACCCTCTTAAAAGTTGTGTCTTGCTACCGCAACCCACAACTTCAAGTGGGTGAACATTAAAATAGTCACGCTTAGCGATTTAAGGGTTTTAAGCTGTTACTTAGGCCCTACCTCTACATGGACTAACTCTACAACAGTTAATTATATGAAGTTGAATAAACCACAACAAAGCTAACATGTCTTACTTTATTATGAAACAGCTTATAATTAGGAAACTGTAATCGAGCGATAAAGCGCACGCTTGAGAAAATGTTATAATTTACTGTTTGGTAAATAGCCTACTGTAGCGCTTAAATAATTTTTAACAATTAGACATATTATACACATAATCAGTTGATACTATACTCCTTACTAGCTGATAGCATAAAAAACAAACAGACTGTATCAAAATAGAAATGTTATTTAATAAAATGTCAGACGCACTGTATTTGGCTTCAGAACATCAACAGTTTAAGCCCATTACTATGATCAGTGCAAGTGTTGCCGCTAATTGCCACAGGCATTGTTATGAAAACACACCTTTGCATCGCTTAAGCCATTAATTCTCGCACGGCTGGCACCTTTCTGATATGTAGAAATAGACCGATTTAAAGGCCTAATTAATTAATTAATTTAAAAAATAGTACATCACCAGATGAGCTCGGCACTCATCCATCTTAAACCTTTTTCACATCACGTTTAAGCCGTTATTATTCCCGATAATCATGTGTTATAAATCATAATAAAACGTTTATAAAGTACATATATATGTGATGTGCCATATAAAAACCGGCCCTACATTTCGAGAAATGAGCCTCAAAGATTAACCCTTTCACCGCTAATCACTACTATAGTCATTAATAATTCTTTTTAAGGACTGAATTCAATTGACAAATAGTTTAAATATAGTGAATCAAACTCTTCTCGCAACTCATGTTTTATGCAATTAAAATATTGTATTTTAAGGTTTCTAATAGACACCATTTCGCGACATAAAACATTTAAAACAAGACTACATAAGTCCAGGAGCTCCCGCGACGAATTAGAATTTGATTTAAGCAATTTTGTGTAGGGTTTTTAATGTAGTCCTAGGCTAGGTCAAAAATCAAGACGCAAGACAACTAGGTCTAAGAAGCTCAGTCTAAGAGTAAGATAAGAACTAGACAGTCTGTCAGAGATTGCAAACCTCCATTGAAATTAATGATCCTAATCAGTATCCCAGTAATGGTCTACCTATCTGGCACGGTTTACCCGATATCAGGCCAATCGAGGTAACTAATAGCTGATTTACGGTCATTTTGAATTTGATATAAACTAGTTAAAAACTTAGGGTACATCTTCCCCCGAAACCTCAAATTTTGTTTTATAGTAATGGACTAACATCTAACACAGTGTGCAAAATATTGGGCATGTGAATTAAATAATGGCCGATAGGGGGCCATTTTGAATTCGATCGAGTCAGAATTTTTCAAGATGCATCCTCAGCTGAAATCTCACATTTCATTCTATAGTAATCATCTAGCTATCTAGCACGTTTACCAAATATCGGCCATGTGAAAGTGAATAATGGCCTAAAGGCGGCCATTTTGAATTTGATCAAGTCAAAATTTTCCAAGATACATCCTCAGCTGAAATCTCACATTTCATTCTATAGTAATGGTCTAGCCATCTAGCACGGCTTACCAAATATCGCCCATGTGAAAGTGAATAATGGCCGATAGGAGGCCCTTTTGAATTTAATCAAGTCAAAATTTTTCAAGATGCATCCTCTCCTGAAATCTCACAATTTGTTTTATAGTAATGGTCTAGCCATCTAGTACGGTTACTAAATAACAGCTATGTGAAAGTGAATAATGGCCGATGGGCGGCCATTTTGAATTTGATGGAGTCAATTTTTTTTCAAGATGCATCCTCTCTTGTAATCTCACATTTTGTTTTATAGTAATGGTCCAGCTATCTAACACGGTTTACCAAATATCAGCAATGTGAAAGTAAATAGTGGCGATAGGCAGCCATTTTGAATTCGATTGAGTCGAAAGTTTTTGAAAGGCATCCTCTCTCGAAACGTCACATTTTGTTTTATAGTAATGGTCTAGCTATCTAGCACGGTTTACCTGATATCAGGCCTATCGAGGTAAATAATGCTGATTGTCGGCCATTTTGAATTCGTAAGTTAAAAATTTTCAGGGTGCATCCTCCCCTGAAAACTCACACTTTGTTTTATAGTAATCAGGTAATGGTCTAGCCATCTAGCACGGTTTACCAAATATCAGCCATGTGAAAATGAATTATGGCCGAAAAGGCGGGCATTTTAAATTTGATCAAGTCAAATTTTTTCAAGATGCATCCTCATCTGAAATCTCACATTTCGTTTTACAGTAATGGTCTAGCCATCTAGCACGGTTGACCAAATAACCGCCATGTGAAAGTGAATAATGGCCGATAAGCGGCCATTTTGAATTTTATCGAGTCGAATTTTTTCAAGATGCATCCTCCGCTGAAATCACACATTTTGTTTTATAGTAATGGTCTAACCATCTAGCACGGTTTACCAAATAACGGCCATGTGAAAGTGAATAATGGCTGATTGGCGGCCATTTTGAACTTGGACGAGTTGAATTTTTTCAAAATGCATCCTCTCCTGAAGCCTTACAATTTGTTTTATAGTAATGATGTAGATATCTTGAGCGGTTTTCATGATATTCCACAATATCAGGCCTGTCGAGGTGAATAATGGCCGATAGGCGGCCATTTTTAATTTTATCGACTTGAAATTTTTTAAGATGCATCCTCTCCTGAAACCTCACAAATTGTTTTATAGTAATGGTGAAGCTATCTTGAGCGGTTTTCATGATATTCCGCAAAATCTTTCAGTCGGATTTACCGATGTTATAAATTAGGTCAAAGTGCTGGGTCAACTTCAAGGTCAAGGTCCAAAAACCTGAAAAGGCACAACTAGGGACCTTAGAGAACATGTATGTGCAATATGACTGTCATCGGCCCAGTACTTTTCGAGATCTGCTCCGGAAACGAAGTGCGCGTCAAAACGTCTAAATAGGTCATAGTTCTGAACCAGAAGTGGGTCAAAGTTCAAATACCCCAAAAGGCACAACTAGACCCCCTAGGGGTGTTGTGTGTGAAATTTGAAGACAATCGGACAAGTACTTTCAGAGATATGCTCCGGAAACGAATTGTTTACGGACGGCCCAACGCCGTCACATCATCATTTTCTCCTCTGCGACCTTGCATATTGAATTCAGATTTAAAATATTTTAACCTGTCCATTAGCCACCTGGAAGTAACCCACATACCAAAAATTATTATTCTAGCTTATTTTCTTACAAAGTTATAGGCAAAAGAAGAAGCCAAAAAAAAACGGAGGTAGAATCCATAGCTCCCTCCGTCTCACCTACGGTGACGGCGGGAGCTAAAAAGGGGTAAGAAGTGGTAGGTACGAAGTGGTGGGTACGAAGTGGTAGGTATAGAGGTGGTACGAACTGGCAGAAGTGGTACGAACTGGTAGGTGTATCATTTTTTTGGTACGAAGTGGTAGGTTACGAAGTGACCTGCTACCCTAAAAACAAACTTTAATTTAACCAGTTTAATGGGTTTAATGGAAGGACGTCGTAATAACAAATTTACTACATGTCAAATGGTCTAATTTTTTACCTATATAATATTTTTTAATGAAAATGTCACAGTATTTGCTGGGGGACTTGAAAATAGTTCTTGCAAAATTGCATCAAAATCAGTTGAGAATTGATTGAGAAATCGGCGAAAAACATGCGATAAAGTTTAATCTGACAGTGGTATAGATAAGCAGCAGGTGCCTTGGAGGAAACTTGATTTCTTTTCAATAGACTACAGCAAAAATAACACTCGCCAGCAGGATGAGTAGGCAGTCAAAATGTACTAGTCCTTGACGTCATCTACTCGCCTCGGGCGAATGGGCGAGCGTGTAGTTTGAACCCTATTTGTTGGTCTTGTTTATGGGAGGAAATTACGTATGTTATTTTTTGCTGGACTCCTAGGATACAGATTATTTTTCATCCGGTATTTTTCTGGGGAATCTGGTTCAAAGTTTGATTCCTTCAACATACCACTACAGTAAATTGATGACGGGAGTAATAACACATAAGGTGGCATTATGGAAAATTTGTATTTTAAACAGTAACGAAGTAAAACCAATTCTGTTTTTGACGAACACACGTACATTGCAACATGCGTAAGCACTATTTCATATATCAATTTGAATGTATTATGAACAAGAATACTATCTATTTGCCAACTCTTCTTGCTTGCCAAAATGTGACGCTGTACTGTTATAAAATATTGACCAGATATTTTACTCGTACTTTTTTTAAAAAGTAAATGATCCTCCATGCAGTTATGTTTTTCATGCAATGATATGCTTAATTCCAGTTAAGGAGGAGATTAAAAATATATATAATTAGATTTTAATGGTCCCCGTGGAAATTTTTTACTTACCTTCATCAATATTTTGACCCTACAAGATTCTTTCAAGGGTCTTCTTAGAAGCACCTCACTGTTGTATTTATTTTTATATGGGGTCAGTCTTCACATATTGGGGAGGAAAAATTATATCAGGTCGCCGTAGGCTTATAATTGACTCATCGTGTAACCTCACATGTTTAACCCTTTAAGCGGCGCCAAATTGTTAAATTACATTCAATTGCAGATTTGAATATTTGTGTAGTTTTAATACTTTTAATTTCATCTAAAGCAATACATCATAACAATTTAATGCATTATAATATTCCGGGTGTGTTATCATGGTTATTGTCTGTATTATCAGACCTTCACATTTATAGTTTTGATACGACAAAAAACTGAGTATGTTTTTCTATTTGGTATAATGCGTTTAATGTAATTATATTTTCTACGAATTAATAATATTGTTAATAACGTTAGTTATGACTGTGTCTTATCATTAGAGATCAGTAAATATCATGAAAATAGGCTCATATATGTTTTTTTGCATTTTGCACACATTTTTTTCCACAAAACCGGGTAAGGTAAATATTATTGTTTAATTTGTTGAGGACGCATACGCCACTGGGCGTCAGTTCCTTTTTGTCACTCACGCTTATTATGTGTTGATATGTTGTACTTTTTTGGGGTTTTCTGTGACAATAAACTATTGAACTATTGAACATATTCATCTCGCAATCACCGGTAATGTCTCCCCCATCATGCCTTGTACACTCAAGTGACAAATATAGTTTGTGTGACAAGAAAATTGTCAGGTAGGTAAGCCAATTAATCACATTTGATTATTGTCGCTACTTCTGTCGGATTAAGATGTCATTCTATTTCGTGGATCAATATTGATCTCCTTCAGATTTCAATACTGTAGATCTGGTAATATTCACATGTTTAGATTTTCACGAATTTTCACGATTTTTAAACTGAAGAAGAAGTCTAGAATTCATGAATTATCAATTTCAATGTGAGGTAGCGTTATCATATTAATAATTACACGAAAAATTGCCAGATCTACAGGATAGTCTATCGCGGTATATAGAAATTGCGCCACATAGGCTTACAAAATTTAAATATTTCCACTGTGGTGCTCATGACACATCGATCAAGGTTAGATTAGATTAATTGTCTTCAGCAAATATGGTAAACCTGTAAACTAATGCCATGAAAGAAATTATGATCAATGGTGACATACAATAAAACCATGGGTGTTTGGTGATGCTGGTACAATGGTACAAACATGAAGAGTTGACCAAAGTTGTTTCAATGTCGAGCCGGCGCCATAGATGGTAGGCCAACATTGAAACAACATGGTTTTTACACCTCATGTGTTTTCTGGGCAGAGTGGGGTGCTGGTTTGACAACAACCCTATAAGAGATAGTTGTCTTAATGGGGTGTTTTGTAACCGACGAGTTATATTGTTGACTCTATATAATTATTTGTATTTAAATGAAGTTTGAGTACATTTACTTTCCTTCGAACAGAAATTATTGTAATTTATAATGATGCTCAAGTCTGAAGATATAGGAAATATCCACGAAATGGACCAACATCACGATCTGACAGAAGTAGCAACAATAATCAAATGTGATTAATTGGCTTGGCCTACGTGACAATTTTCTTGTCTCATGAACTTCTTCTGTCACTTGAGTGTCCAAGGCTTGATGGGGAGACATTACTGTGGACAGATGTGACTACTGACGACTGGTGGGATTTAAAACCTTTTGACTGTTAGGCTACTCTTTTTAATAACGATCCGGTGACCACACTATATGAGATCAAATATATACAGAACATCAAAATCCTGAATGATGATGATCTTGTGACTGTGCTATATATTATTTATTCAGTTCATTTGGTAACACAGTGTTACACATAGCTCATAGTGAAAACCTACCTACCACATACCATGTCCACATACATATAGTACCAATCTATTGACAATTTGTGTTAGAGCGGGTGTCCACTTATAACGCTGTCCCGTTTCTTGGACCCAAACTAACACAGTATAACAGGATTCTACTATATACATGTATAATGCTGCAGTCATCGACATTTAAGGATTCTACATCACATGTCTGATGGAGAAGTCACTGATGAAATGATCTTGCCCGAAAAACACATAATTAAAAAAATTCATAGATTTACCGGTAATAACTAAAATCCATCTAAACTTGGTCTAGCAATAGTCAAGTGGTATTGTTGACAGTACTAGAGTAGGAATCTTATGTACATATATGACATGTAGGCACTGCTTGATTTGATGTTGACGCCAACCAATCATCGTTGCCATTTTACTTTTTAGCGATCATGTGACGTGGGCTATTTTGATTAAGTAGCCTGGCAGCGCTCCATCAAATAGAAATGTTGATCTGATGTTAAACTAATGTTGTGCCAGCATCGTAACCAGTGGCCTTGCCATGATCGCGGATGTATTGCAGTGTAGGCGATATTGCCTTATTGCTGTATAGGTGGCATATCCTAGCCATGAGCACTCCTAGGTCAGCAGTAACATACAAAACATGTATAATTTCAATTGGATGCCCATATCTACATGTAAGAGATGGCCGCCATTTATCTGGTTGATAACTAGTAATATAAAAATAGATTTATTGGAATTAGCATTATTACACCTACATTTATGCATGATCAGCTCGTTAAAATGAGAGCATTTTCAGGACCTTGGGGTGGAAATTACTCTCATTCACTGCCATTATGATTCCCCCAAAAGAAATACTGTAGCAATCCATGGCCCACACCCATTTGGTGTGGCACTGTCCAGCGGCAGTGTGTGTTAGGGTATTGTTTTATACTGGCACCATCTGTGTATTCTCTCTGTCCTATGCTACACTGCTCATATTTCAATGGGTAGCAATGGGTAATTATGTTGGGGCGGGGGATAAAAAAGTTTTAAAATGTTGCACTCAAGCCATGAAAATAATTTAAAATTCTTAGGTGGTGAGGCAATATTTTCAACATGACACTTATTTAACTAATTTTAAAATCCAGTAGGCATACAATATTGTTCCTTATAGTTTACTGTATTAATAAATGCAATAGTACAGAGAAAAATATTGTAATGAATTACCAGTACTAGACTAGACTTACGTGATTATGCTCATCTGTACACAAATGCCGTCTGTAATCATCCAAGTTTGAGCACTGTTTGACACATGCCTGCAACAGTGTTGTTATTATCATTTCGAATATACACTTAATCTAATTAATGACATTTTTCTGAAAGCAACAAGTCTGACTGGTCTTAAGGTCGCTCCTGCACAAACAATATGTTTATTGCTTTTACTTCAAATAATGTATGTAATTTTTTTTCTTTTCAAATACTACTACCCAAGATCTATATTTCAGCTCGAACATTTTTGACAAAATATTGAAGAAATGGTATATCGGTATGGTAAAAAATACCGTGCAAGCACTCAAATACCTCTCGGCTCATGCAGTGACTCTATATATGCCAGGTTTCAAGGCAATTAATTGAAAATATGAACGATTTATTCAAATTGATAAAACCAAAATGGCCGCCGCAGCCTCGTTTTCAGTCTCACATGAAAACAGACAATACTAATAGACTCGCAGACCCCGAAAACCTATATACAGGTGAACATCGATATAACACGAATCGTTACAACACGGATCGGTTATACCACGGTAAAGTCATGGACCCCAAAATTTAAGACCCCTTTTCTAGCTTTTTTACAGAATACCGTGTTATAATTTCCAAATCTACAAGATTTATTGAAAAAGTAAACAGTATGTGCATCGCGTACACTAATCCCTATCGCCAACAACGCCAACACGCATCATGGTAACTCAGATAATGCTAAACGTTATGCCCAGCATTGAAACAATACTTGGCCAACGCTGGGTCTACACATGTGAACGCAGAACAGTTATGTCATAACACCGGGCGGTGAGGCGAGAATAAGTGACCCGCTGGAGACGCTTTGATATCTTCGTATATTATAATACGGCATAATATAATTCACTCATAAAAATCGTGTTATAAAATTGTAAAGAACGTATTGTATTTGAATAGATAATTATTAGTCTAATGATCGTGTTATAAATTTCTGTAGATTGTGTTATAAATTTCCGAAGATAGTGTTATAAATTTATTGATGATCGTGTTATAATTAATTCAGATTATAGGAAATTTGTAAAGAACGTATTGTATTCGAACAGATAATTATTATAATTAGTCTAAAGATCGTGTTATAAATTTCTGAAGATCTTGTTATAAATTTAATGAAGATAGTGTTTTTATTATGTCATAATGCCGGGCAGTAAGGCGAGAATAAGTGGCTCGGCGGAGACGCTTTGATATCTTTGTATATTATAATGCGGTATAATAATATTTCACAGAAATCGTATTATAAATTTGTAAAGAACGTATTGTATTCGAACAGATTTTTATTAGTCTAAAGATCGTGTTATAAATTTCTGAAGATCGTGTTTTGAATTTATTGAGGATCGTGTTATAATTAATTTAGATTATAGCACAAAAAATGATTCTAGTTTTGTAGACAATTTAAATCGTGCTATATACACAAAGTAAAAAATGTATTTAAGAAAGATCTCGATATATTATGCTTACAGATACAGATAATAGCTCAAAAAATAATACATCTGTAGATAGTGCTATATATTTAATAACGATGGTATCGTAATATATATCTAAGAAAAATCGTATTATATTTATATATCAGTTTGTGGACTATTTTCAATACGTCTTGTTAGGCCTGCAAATCAAAAGGAAAGGGTTAATCCCCCCACAGAGACTACGTCCTGAATGTTGTACAAACGTCACCTGATAAAGTGTTGACACCGCCAGATTTGTCGAGATTCGCGCCTATCGACTGGAGCAAATCTCACAAGCTCTCGCGAAATATTTTCTGACGAGATTCTGTGAGAGTGCATAAGCTGTCAATCACTGCATCTGACCGCTTGACGTGGGAGGAGTCAGAAAGCGAGGGGGTATCTGAACCAATCAGCGTGAGGACAGTGATGTCAATCATCAACTGCAGAGGTTATAGCAGTGACAGATATATTATTCACATTTATTATATTGTGTGCCATTAAATAATAATAATGCTCGCGTAGTATTACATTTGTACATGCAAATGATAATGAAGACATTAAATACATCGTGTTACATACTGCGCACAATGATATGCATAAGCATGTAATAAAGAACTAAAATATAGCAAATTCGCTACTCCTCTGCTGCATAAAGATGTGTAATTTATTGTTATTTTTATAGTGTTCATTCTGTATACATTTCTATGATAGAATAGTTGTAAAACGTTACAATTGTTACGCCGCAAAAATTATGATAATTTTTTTTATAATATTGTTGTTATAGCTGTAACATAACACGTTTCACCTGTGCAAACAAGACAGCTTATAATTACGATAGTCTTCCTATTATTACTCATCCGTTTTTGGAATCATTTTCTGGTTGATTTTTCGTATAACACGATTCACTTATAACACGATTTGACTCATTGGACCCCAACGATCAAGTTATAACGATGTTCCCCTGTATATACCAGATTTCGAGGGAATACTGGGAAAAAACGTTTTTAAAAATTAGTCGCCAGGTGGCGGTCATTTTGATTATCGGTGGGAAGCTGAAATTCTAATCAGGTCATCTCCATACTCATGGGTAACTTCACATAAAAAATTGGAGAGATCCAATAATTATTTTTCAAGTTATCGCGTTAACAAGAAATTATAAAATTAAACAAGAGCACACTCGATAATAGCCCGCCGCCGAATTATGAACTGCTTATTAGTAACATGCATAACAAACTTGAAGAGGATACTTGTGAAAATGTTGAAGTTATCGCGCCTACAAGGTCAAATTGTTGACGTAAAATGAGAAAAATCGCAATAAATCGGCCATTTTGAATTTTTTTCAGCCATTATTGAACTTGTCCAAGAACTACTTATTAGTAACATGCATAACAAATTTGAAGAGGATATGTGAAAAATTTTTCAAGTTATTGCGCCCACAAGGTCAAATTATTGACGTAAAATGAGAAAAATCACAATAAATCGGCCATTTTTTTTTTTTTCAGCCATTATTGAACTTGTCCAAGAACTACTTATAAGTAACATACATAACAAATTTGAAAAGAATATGTGAAAAACTTTTCAAGTTATCGCGCCCACAGGGTCAAATTATTGACGTAAAATGAGAAAAATCACAATAAATCGGCTTTTTTTTTTTTCAGCCATTATTGAACTTCTCCAAGAACTACTTATTAGTAATATGCATAACCAATTTGAAGAGGATATGTGAAAAACTTTTCAAGTTTTCGCGCCCACAAGGTCAAATTATTGACGTAAAATGTGAAAAATCGCAATAAATCGGCCATTTTTTTTTTTTTCGGCCATTATTGAACTTGTCCAAGAACTACTTATTAGTAACATGCATAACCAATTTGAAGAGGATATGTGAAAAACTTTTCAACTTATCGCGCCCACAAGGTCAAATTATTGACGTAAAATGTGAAAAATCGCAATAAATCGGCCTTTTTTTTTTTTCGGCCATTATTGAACTTGTCCAAGAACTAGTTATTAGTAACATGCATAACCAATTTGAAGAGGATATGTGAAAAACTTTTCAACTTATCGCGCCCACAAGGTCAAATTATTGACGTAAAATGTGAAAAATCGCAATAAATCGGCCATTTTTTTTTTCTTTTTCGGCCATTATTGAACTTGTCCGAGAACTGGTCATTAGTAACATGCATAACAAATTTGAAAAGGATATGTGGAAAACTTTTCAAGTTATCGCGCCCACAAGGTCAAATTATTGACGTAAAATGTGAAAAATCGCAATAAATCGGCCATTTTTTTTTTTCGGCCATTATTGAACTTGTCCGAGAACTGGTCATTAGTAACATGCATAACAAATTTGAAAAGGATACGTGAAAAACTTTTCAAGTTATCGCGCCCACAAGGTCAAATTATTGACGTAAAAGGTGAAAAATCGCAATAAGTCGGCCATTTTGAATTTTTTTTCAGCCATTATTGAACTTGTCCGA
Organism: Flabesymbios commensalis; assembly: GCA_964017125.1. Lineage (NCBI taxonomy): Eukaryota > Metazoa > Annelida > Polychaeta > Terebellida > Flabelligeridae > Flabesymbios > Flabesymbios commensalis. The sequence continues at coordinate 50,555,071 of OZ024907.1, read as the reverse complement.
GAAGTGGTCATTAGTAACATGCAAAACAAATTTGGGAAGGAAACATGAAAAACTTTTCAAGTTATCGCGCCCACAAGTAAATGTTAACGCCGACGCGACGCCGAACTTCAATTGCAATAGCCCACCTTTTTTAATTAAAATTAAAAGGCGGGCTAAAAATCATGATGGCCGCCATAGCCTTGTTTTCAGTGGTACACTTTTATGTCTATCTTACGACACGTGCTTAGAAGATGTTCGGCTCAGACGATTGTGATATAAAGACGAATGCAATGAGACCAAGTCAGTAATACTCAAACTACAGTTTATTCATTATATTACAATTGGCTTTTTTGGGAGTTCTCCAGCATCATAAGGGGGATGTAATTCTCTGAGTCATGAGGAAGCATTAGTGCTGTGTCTCATGAGTGAGGCTATCCTGCCCCGTACCATGATGCTGCTGAGGCTGCTTGAGAGCACGATTGGGGGCCAAGATGGCAATCGAATGCCCACTTATGTTGCTGGAGAAACTCCCTATGTAACTTGAATATGTTAGTATGACATAAAAAGAGAGGATGGATGAGGGAGGAGGTGGGTTGAAAAAAGTATAGAAATGTCTGCACCCCAACTAGCCCCAGGCTGGCAAACAAAGGACTGATTTGGGAATCCAGTTGAGACTACAGCAATGGATTCAGGAGCTCTCTGATTGGTTATATAAGAGAGTACTCTTATGCAGCCAATCATAAAACAGCTGCTCATAAAACAGCTGCTCTATGATTGGGCAACTAAACTAAGTAGTGATTGGATAATTTTGGATCCCTGTTTTGCACAGGAAAAAACAGCCAAAGCTATAGTGGACGTGAAGCTGAGGGAATGACACAGTAAATTAAGCTACAAACAAAACATAAACCCACCTATATGGATCTCAATCCAAATAGGTAACAAAAACGGACAATGCCAATAGACTTGCAGACCCTGAAAACCTATATATACCAGGTTTCGAGGGAAATCTGAAAAAAAGTATAAAAAAAAATTTTTAATCGCCAGGTGGCGGCCATTTTGATTTTCGGTTAAAAGCTGAAAATCTAAAAGTTCATCTCCATACTCATGGGTAACTACACATAAAAAATTGGAGAGATCCAATAATTATTTTTCAAGTTATCGCGTTAACAAGGAATTTTGAGATTGAAAAATAAAGATGGCCGCCATAGCCTCGTTTTTGGTTGCACGCGAAAACGGACAATGCCAACAGACTCGCAGACCCTGAAAACTTATATATACCACGTTTCAAGGTTATTATGAAAAAAAATAATAAAATGAAAAAAAAATTAGTCGCCAGGTGGCGGCCATTTTGATTATCGGTGGAAAGCTGAAATCTAATCAGGTGATCGCCATACTCATGGGTAACTTCACGTAAAAAATTGGAGAGATCAAATAATTATTTTTCAAGTTATCGCGTTAACAAGAATTTTTTTTAATCTTTGACCTTGCCCTTTGACCTTGGGTTAAAAAAGTGCCGGGAGGGGTTGAATGTTTGTATGAGTTATGAATTTAATCTGCTGCACCATGTTGGTGTAGTAGCCAAAAGAGTGTGTGAGGCGGCGGCGGAGACGGCGGCGCACGAAGGGGATCACAATACCCCTTCGGGCCCAACGGGCCGAGGGGTAAAAACCAGTAATGCTTCAATAAAATAACACATCACATGACACACAGTACCAGTGGTAGAGAATAAATCAATGGCAATCTAGTCAGTCCAAGGTCTGTTCTGGTGATACACCCTCATGATACAGAAGTGATTAGAAACAGTCAGACATTCAAATAGCATCATCATATTAACTGTATTAGTACTTTAGTGTGATGAAATCTCTGGCATTTCAAATTTAAATTAGATGATGTGAGCCTAGTTCAAATTTTATGAATAATGAAGGCTGGCAACTTTTGTAAATTACTGTATTTATTGTCTGGAATAAAGTGTTTATTTGAGCATAATGGGAAGTAAAAAGATATCAACACCCAAATTATTTGAAAAACTACCCGGCCATTTCTCAATGTGAACCAGGCTATGCCTATGATTATAGAGACCAACATGTGATCGAAAATTTGACCACGATAAAAACTTTGATTTCGACGGCAATAAAAATTTTGTTCATGCGCTGATTTTTTTTTACTACACAATAGGCCATGCGGTATCTTTTACCGCTATTTTTACCCAGAAATCAAAAACAAACATTTTTTTGTAGGATGGCCACTACCCCCCATTTGACCACGCCGCCGGTTTATCAATAACCTCCCCTACCATGTATACATGTAGAGAGGGGGCTTAGCTGAAATTAAACAGTATTATACTAATTTCCAACGTTTAAAAAACCAGTAGAATGCCAGAAATAATACAAAAGGTGAGAAATTGTCTACATTTGTGTGTGATTCGACCTTGGGATGACCTTGAAATTACCTTTTTTTTTATTTAATTCCGCAGATTATGAACGATTAACCCAGAAATATTCCTCATGAAAAGGGTTAAGGTAATATCAAAAGGTGTTTTAAACTTGGGAGTGCACTGAAAATTATATAGCCCGTAAGACATACCTTGCATTCAAATCCAGTGTAAAATCCACATCTAATTGCATACACCATAAAAGGATCCTACAAAAAATGATAACGTTCAGTGTCATTGCGTAATTAAATTTAACAAGACTACATAAGTCCAGGAGCTCCCGCTCCGAATTAGAATTTGATTCAAGCAATTTTGTGTAGGGTTATTAATGTAGTCCTAGGCTAGGTCAAAAATCAAGACGCAAGACAACTAGGTCTAAGAAGCTCAGTCTAAGAGTAAGATAAGAACTAGACAGTCTGTCAGAGATTGAAAACCTCCATTGAAATTATTGATCCTAATCTGTTTCCCAGTAATGGTCTACCTATCTGGCACGGTTTACCAGATATCAGGCCAATCGAGGTAACTAATAGCTGATTTACGGTCATTTTGCATTCGATATAAACTAGTTAAAAAATTAGGGTGCATCCTCAAATTTTGTTTTATAGTAATGGACTAACATTTAACACAGTTTGCAAAATATTGGGCATGTGAAAGTAAATAATGGCCGATAGGGGGCCATTTTGAATTTGATCGAGTCAGAATTTTTCAAGATGCATCCTCAGCTGAAATCTCACATTTCATTCTATAGTAATCGTCTAGCTATCTAGCACGGTTTACCAAATATCGGTCATTGGAAATTGTATAATGGCCTAAGGGCGGCCATTTTGAATTTGATCAAATCGAAATTTTCCAAGATGCATCCTCAGCTGAAATCTCACATTTCATTCTATAGTAATGGTCTAGCCATCTAGCACGGTTTACCAAATATCGCCCATGTGAAAGTGAATAATGGCCGATAGGAGGCCATTTTGAATTTGATCAAGTCGAAATTTTTCAAGATGCATCCTCTCCTGAAATCTCACATTTTGTTTTATAGTAATGGTCTAGCCATCTAGTACGGTTACCAAATAACGGCTATGTGAAAGTGAATAATGGCCGATAGGCTGCCATTTTGAATTCGATTGAGTCGAAAGTTTTTAAAAGGCATCCTCTCCCGAAACGTCACATTTTGTTTTATAGTAATGGTCCAGCTATCTAGCACGGTTTACCTGATATCAGGCCTATCGAGATAAATAATGCTGATTGTCGGCCATTTTGAATTCATAAGTTAAAAATTTTCAGGGTGCATACTCCCCCGAAAACTCACAATTTGTTTTATAGTAATGGTGTAGCTATCTTGAGCGGTTTTCATGATATTCCGCAAAATCTTTCAGTCGGATTTACCGATGTTATAAATTAGATCAAAGTGCTGGGTCAACTTCAAGGTCAAGGTCCAAAAACCTGAAAAGGCACAACTAGGGACCTTAGAGAACATGTATGTGCAATATGTCATCGGTCCAGTACTTTTCGAGATCTGCTCCGGAAACGAAGTGCGCGTCAAAACGTCTAAATAGGTCATAGTTCTGAACCAGAAGTAGGTCAAAGTTCAAATACCCCAAAAGGCACAACTAGACCCCCTAGGGGTGTTGTGTGTAAAATTTAAAGACAATCTGACAAGTACTTTCAGAGATATACTCCGGAAACGAATTGTTTACGGACGGCCCAACGCCATAACATCATCATTTTCTCCTCTGCGACCTTGCGTATTGAATTCAGATTAAAAATATTTTAACCTGTCCATTATCCACCTGGAAGTAACCCACATACCAAAAATTGTTATCCCAGCTTATTTTCTTACAAAGTCAGAGGCAAAAAAAGAGGCAAAAAAAAACAGAGGCGGAATCAATAGCTCCCTCCGTCTCACCTACGGTGATGGCGGGAGCTGAAAAGGGCTTTCAGATAAGACTAAGGCCAGTAATTTTTTTTATATCACTGGCCCTTTGGGCTACTGCCCCGTAACAGGTAGTGTCAACCTCTGCTTAGTGATCTTGAGGGTTGTTTATGATTGTACCAGACAGCACTGACTCCATGACTTACTGTTTAACCCTTTCACCACTGAAGCCCGTTTTTATGTGCTGAATGCTATGGCATTCAGCACATAAAAACGGGCTTCAGTGGTGAAAGGGTTAAAGGAATGTAATAGAGAGAAGTAACAAAATTGAATTTACAAACTACAATATAAGAAACCTGGTGTTTTGAATGTAGCTGATATCTTGATGTACTATAGTGCATACTTAGTGCTAGTATATCAATCAGACTATTAACCTTACTATTGATAACATTTACAATTAATGTGTCTAATATAAACAAAAATTGAAATGAATGATAAATATAGAAATTAAATAGCTTGTATGTTGGGCCAGCGTCGCAGATTGTGGTACGGTGTATAGAATAAAAACGATAGTGTGGCAATGTCTATTGCTTCCTGTGATCTTTGTTTTTTAGTAAGATATATATTTATATATTTTGTATATACCGGTAGGTGCTGGGTGAACTTGGTGTCCCACAAAACATGCTATATCAAAGCTTGGTTGATTAAAAGCTGGGCCGGACTGACCCCAAGACGACTCCAATCTTAAAACAATATAGCCATTCAGCAACATTGACCCAGCACTGGGCCAACACTCGTTGTGACTCACCATGTACCCATCATACATAAGACATTACCCAGTGTTGGTTTAATGTTGAACCATCTTCTCAAACAGTAAACCAACATTAAGCTGACATCGGCTCAATGTGTCGAGTTGGCTAGGTAGACACGTGCCAGCGATGAAATTAGTCCAACAACATCGCGCCTAGAAACACTGGATGTTTGGAATACAACTATATTCCACACACATGCCTATTACGTATAAAAGAGGAGACCTGTGTATGTGGGACCAGTGTGTTTATTGGACTACCCACCACCCAGGCTAAAATAATAATGTGTAGCCTTTAGCTATAGCACTATAATTACTAGAACACCTTCCAACTCAAGTTCCGAGTTTGAAAAGTTAATTTAGTACGAGTAGGCTTGAATAAATTTAGTAAAATTCAGAGGAATGTTTTTTTGACTTTGTAGCAATCTTGATCTAGTTGAGTATAAATACAGGCACATTGCATAATATTACACTAGTTGAATAGTCAACAATAGATAGAGAAATGGCTACAATTTTTCTGCAAGTGGAATTATAACGTGTTATCAGCCTGTATATTGAACCACAATAGGGGGTGTGATTAGAACCACTGGTCAAAATTACAAACCACTGGTCCAACTTACACGCCATCGTATATATGAAATATATATGAGACAGCTGGTCCATTTTACAGTACTGTAACTTGTAACTTGCAGGGGAAACAGGATTACCTTTCATTTCGAAAGTGGGGAAACAGAATTCATGAAAGTGGAAGAATGAATGTACTGGTCAGCAATCAGTATTGAAAATGATATTGAGCCTAGTTTTTTCTAATATAACATGTTCATACAGCAGGGGGGAAATGTGTGAAATTTGAGCGAGATATAATATGCACAAAGTGAGAAATTAATGTCACTTTTTTTCTTCAGGTGTGAAATACATTTCCATCATGGGGAAATCCCGTTAAACCATTTTCACCAGCGAACGTGATGAAATCTGATGAAAGCTGCATGCCCCCCCTACAAGTTACAATTGTACACATCTCTAGGTCCAAATGATACTGTAATACAGGCGAACATCTTTATAGCACGAATCTTTACAACAAGGCTCGGTTATAACACGATAAGGTCATGGACCCAAACATTTAAGACCCCCTTTCTAGGTTCTTTTCTTGAAAATCGTGTCATAAAATCCAGCTGTACACAGGCCTACACGATGTAATAAAACAAGGAGCGAGATTTCGTCGCCAACTTATTCCCTCTGATTATGTGATACTTGTCACGGTAGCCATTCACACAACAGTGCTCCAGCTAACAGAGACGGCATACTCAATATTGGCTCAATGTTGAACCAACGCTGGGTCTGTGTATGTTGTGCAAGCAGCATGGTGTCGCGTAATTTTTGACAGGTGGTCTTTTGATCATCCGTCTATCGTGTAGGCCTAATTATCTAGAACAGAAATTGTGTAAATATCCTGTTATAATTTAAGCAGATTATAGCATTACCAATTATTTTTAATTAAAAACATGCTATAAATGTAATAAACTAAGATAGCATTATAATTCATGCATATTGCCGTAATTATATTACAAAATAGTTCATCGATATGACATGAAGCCAGATAAAGAAAACAGTACAGGTCTATTGTCAGATCATGCAAAATTATCACAGACCAAATGCATATCTGACATTACAGGTAACCCTTGTGGCGTCGCCATGACATTGCACGATCAGTGGGCCTTAGTTTGTCTTTTTGCGATCAGAATTCGCCGCAGGTCGGCCATTTTGAATTTGATCAAGTTGAAATTTTTCATGGTATATCCCTACCTGAAACTGCACATTTTGTTCAATAGTAATGCTGTAGCTATCTGGTCTGGTTTTCCAGATATTACGCATATTAAAAAAATTATGGCCGATAATCGACCGCCATGACCTAATTTCTGTCCGAATCTTGCCCAATTTCAAACTCATCCGAGCTATTAGTGAAATGGATGTATGGTATAAATTTAGTGAATCGCGCTAACGAGAAAAATTGTCGATCTGAAAAAAGTCAAGGTCATAGGGGTCACAAAAAGGTCAAATGTGAAATGAGTCAAGCTTTAGTCATGATTAACCTCTATGTAAAATTTAATGTGCATTCCAGTTACACAAAACAAGTTATAGTGCTAAAAGTGGCGGACAGACGGACAGACGGATGCGCCTGGTGACAACAATAGGCATCCGCCAAAGTTTTGGCTGAGGCCTAAAAAGTCCTTATGATACACTGTACATCACTCAAATATATTACTATATTATCCACTAGCATCCACGGGGTCACCAGACATGACACAGCTCCCAGACAGACACCTGTCTGGGAAATCCCAAACGTTCGTGCTATGCTGGTTCAACGCTGGCACAAAGTCTTCGACGTCGGCCCAGCACTAATCCAAAATGTGCTTACGGTAATGTCTTGCGTTTGCCGTGCTCATACCGTCTCCGCCTTAAACACGAGCATTAAACCAGTGTTGGCCTAATTTCGGGCCAGCTTCCCAGACGGTGTGCCAACATTAGAACAACATCACGTCAGGACATAACATTACATAACTAATCCCCCGGTCACTTCAATACTATACCCTGCCTCAATGAGCCGTCCACAGCACGCCTGTTTGTTTAAATTTACACATGGAAGAGGCGAACGTCTTATACAATATCAGCCTCCCGGCAAACACGGCCTATTGAAACATTGTTGGTTTATTGTTGGGCCAGCATCGCAGACGGCGGCCCAACCTCAAGCCACCACTGGTTTATTGTGCCTTGTCTGCTGGGGTGATCTGGCAACAAAGACAGGGACAGTGTACGTCCTAGTGTGGTCATAACGCACCTGTTACTATAAACACACACGTTTGTCTTATTCTGCAGTACAATGAATATCTGTTCCCCTTTTGTTTTGTCATTTATTTTTTTTACCGGTATTTTAGTAAAAGAATACAGTAGAACTTGCTATGAGTGCTATGAGCAGCCACCCTTGTGACACAAGAAAAGTGGCCTTTTAACGCAGGTGACTGCACATAGGAGGTTCATTTGTATACAAAATGCTATTTTGGGGGATGGCCAAGTGGCCTCCCATAGGAGGTTGGCTGCTCGTAAGAGTGGCTGCTCATAGCAGGTTACACTGTACTATAGTATCAATAATCAATTATTATAACTGTAATACGTCTTAGAAATATGCAAATATGGCCACTCTGATAATTTTTATCGTTGTTTGATCAATTCGGTCCTGTATAACACCATTCTCTTATAGCACGATTTAACTTATTGGACCCCAACGATCATGTTATAACGATGTTCACCTGTACTACTAATAGTGTTCAGTATATTGAACATAGAACAAGGAGGGTGATATGACCAGTGAGAAAGGATCCTTTGTGAATATTAACCATATATTAAATATTTACATTAATAAATAATAAGCACAATACTAAAAATAGAAAAAATAGCATACCTTCTCCTGGAAGGGACTCCAACCTTAAAGAAATCAGTTAGGAATTAAATATCATATTCTGTTTCATCCACTCATTCAATAATATTAAATTTTAAAAATATATAGAATTTAAGAAAGTCTGTATAAACTAGATGTGACTGTTTTCGGCACGAAAACATTAAAGAAGCATCCCCGTTAGATATGCCTATTTTCTAGACACGAAACCAGCCTTCTCACTCAGCTGAAGGACTGGAAAGGTTGGGGTTGTGGATGATGGCAGCTTGCCAATTCGAGGTGTTGGCTCTGGCGGCATCTGAAAAGTTCTGAACCCCCCCCCCCCATGAGTTTGGTAAAAGGGGAATTCCCACTGACCTGGTTTTTGACCGATGCATTATTATCCAAGCCAGAGACAAAGGTTAGCAGTGTTTACACATGGACAGGCGAAACTGCTGAAAGAGTGTAGATATTTCCAGGTCAGTCCATGAACACTCAAGTCCTATATATAAAAAAAATCCCCACCCCCCTCCAATTTTTTTTTTTAAGGCTGCGGCAGCCATTTTGTTTTCAAAGGATACATCCCAAAAGTTAATCAGATCATCAGAAATACCTAGAGAACAACTCCACCAAATTTGAATGCAATCACACCAACGGTTCATAAGTTAACATGCTCACAAACTTTTTAGGCGGCCATCTTGGAAAATGGCCGTCTATGGCTCGGTGCCCTCCAAAAATATATCGGAAGAATTGCCCAATCACATAGGTCATATGTAGAGAATAAATGTGTAAAAAAATTAATTAGTAAAAAACAATTGACCCCCAAACCCCAATCCCCCCCCCCTTTTCGACAAAAAGTGCTCACAAAAAACTTTTCTAAATTTGGAGAGACTACCCCAATATAAAAATTTATAAAATATATAAAAAAATGAGAAAAAATGACCCCCACCAAGTTTTTTTTTAAATAGCTGCGGCAGCCATTTTATTTTTGAAGGATACATCCCAAAAGTTATTCAGATCATCAGAAATACCTAGAGAACAACCCTACCAAATTTGAATGCAATCCAACATTCGGTTCATAAGTTATCGTGCCAACGAGCTTTTTAGGCGGCCATCTTGGAAAATGGCCGCTTATGGCTTGGTGCAAAAAAAATGTATGGGAAGAATTGCCCAGGCAGATAGGTCATGTCTGTAAAAAATAAACAAAATTCATCTGTTAACTTCTTAGAAAGAGCTAAATTTCTGAAAACTGTAATTATGTTATTGCAATTCATGACAGATTGGCCCTATTTTTTAAATGTCTTTTCTTGATAATAAAATAAAATATGTATAAAAAAGTTGACTGAATCACCAGTTATTCAATATTAAGCCGTGGTCCAAGTTTTGGAATGCAAATGTCTTTACCGGTAACAAGAACCCATAAGGCCTATTATTTCTGCAAGTATTCATCAGATAACTCTAGCACATAAATTCTCCGATCTAGTCAACTATTTTTTTCTCAAAGTAAACAAGATTTGATTTATGGACAAATAAAATGAAAAATGCAATATAAGTGTAAAATAGGATGTCACAAATAAAATGTCACAACAATAGGATGTCTTTACCGTGTGTCCAATAACCTTGGTTGAAAAATTATATAGCTGTTCTAGATTATACTTGTCATCAGTACATGAAGTAAACAACGTTGTGAAGTCAAAAATATGCACATATCTTGTAAAATGTTTATTTTATGCCAAATAGTGTGTCTTAACCTTTACCATTATAATAATTTGTCTTCACCATTATAACGGTAAAGACCGACATCAAACGGTAAAGACAAATACTATTTTGAAACAGAAGTTCTGTGGTAATTCAATGTCCCTTTAGTCATCAGGTGTGGAAGTCTGGAAATAATTATACTGAAAACCAGGCCTGCTATATAAAGCTTATAACACCTATTAATTTAACTTTTTTTTCTTTACCGTTACAGCAACATCTTTACCGTTACAAAACCGTCTTTACCGATAATGTTTAATGTTCTGTCTTTACCGTTATAAAATTGCCTACTATTTAAGCCATACCGGTAAAGACAAAAATTTTTTCTATTATTGTCTCTAAAAGTGCTAATATATAACAGGCTGCTTGGATATTGCACACTGATGCTTGGTATAGTTTCCTGTATGCATACATAACACTTAAATTCACAGAATCAGAATTATTTTTTCTCAAAATGTCTTTACCATTTTGCTAAAAAAAAAATGGCCCATATGCAAATTAGCTGATTTTCGAACTCAACCATTAAATTTCATCAGAGAATGTTCAGGAAACAAGACTCCATAAGTCCAGGAGCACCCGCTCCGAATTAGAATTTGATTTAAGCAATTTTGTGTAGGGTTATTAATGTAGTCCTAGGCTAGGTCAAAAATCAAGACGCAAGACAACTAGGTCTAAGAGGCTCAGTCTAAGAGTAAGATAAGTACTAGACAGTATGTCAGAGATTGCAAATCTCTATTGAAATTAATGTTCCTTATCAGTATCTCAGTAATTGTCTACCTATCTGGCACGTTTACCTGATATCAGGCCAATCAAGGTAAATAATGGCTGATTTACGGTCATTTTGAATTCGATATAGACTAGCTCAAAAATTTCAGGGTGCATCCTCCCCCGGAACCTCAATTTTTGTTTTATAGTAATTATTTGTTTTATAGTAATGGTCTAGGTATCTAGCACTGCACAGTTTACCTGATATCAGGCCTGTCGAGGTAAATAATGCCGATTGTTGGCCATTTTGAATTCGATAAGAGCTAAAAATTTCCAGGGTGCATCCTCCCCCGAAAAATCACATTTTGTTTTATAGTGATGGTCTAGCCATCTAGCACAGTTTATCAAATATTGGCCATGTGAAAGTGCATAATGGCCTATAAGCCGCCATTTTGAATTTGATCAAGTCCAAATTTTTCAAGATGCATTCTCTCCTGAAATCTCACATTTTGTTTTGTAGTAATGGTCTAGCCATCTAGCACGGTTTACCAAATAACAGCCATGTGAAAGTGAATAATGGCCTAAAGGCGGCCATTTTGAATTTGATCAACGTCACATTTTGCTATATAGTAATGGTCTAGCTATCTAGCACGGTTTACTTGATATCAGGCCTATCGAGGTAAATAATGCCGATTGTCGGCCATTTTGCATTTGATAAGATTTTTAAAATTTCAGGGTGCATCCTCTCCTGAAACCTTACAAATTGTTTTATAGTAATGGTGTAGCTATCTTGAGCGGTTTTCATGATATTCCGCAATATGAGGCCTGTCGAGGTGAATAATGGCCGATAGGTGGCCATTTTGAATTTGCTCAAGTTGAAATTTTTCAAAATGCATCCTCTCCTAAAACATTACAATTTGTTTTACAGTAATGGTATAGCTATCTTGAGTGGTTTTCATGATATTCCGCAATATCAGGCCTGTCAAGGTGAATAATGGCCGATGGGTGGCCATTTTGAATTTTATAGACATGAGATTTTTCCAGATGCATCCTCTCCTGAAACCTTACAATTTGTTTCATAGTAATGGTGTAGCTATCTTGAGCGGTTTTCATGATAATCCGCTAAATATTTTAGTCGGATTTACCGATGTCATAAATTAGGTCGAAGTGCTGGGTCAACTTCAAGGTCAAGGTCCAAAAACCTGAAAAGGCACAACTAGGGACCTTAGAGAACATGTATGTGCAATATGACTGTAATCGGCCCAGTACTTTTCGAGATCTGCTCCGGAAACTAAGTGTGCGTCAAAACGTTTAAATAGGTCTGAACCAAAAGTAGGTCAAAGTTCACATATATCCCAAAAGGCACAACTAGACCCCCTAGAGGTGTTGTGTGTAAAATTTGAAGACAATCGGACAAGTACTTTCAGAGATATGCTCTGGAAACGAAATGTTCACGGACGGACAAACGCCGTAACATCATCTTTTCTCCTCTATACTATCTTATTTTCTTACAACGTTATAGGCAAAAGAAGAAAACGGAGGCGGAATTCATAGCTCCCTCCGTCTCACCTACGGTGACGGCGGGAGCTAACAAAAAGCGAAGATCGGATGAATATTGGCGACTGGAGAGCGTTTAGGTCGATCTCAGATATGCAAATTAGCCAATGGTGGTCATTTGGATATGCAAATTAGCTGATTTTCGAACTCAGGACGACAGGATAATCCATTAGAGGGTGTTCAGAAAAAAAATTGCGAAGATCAGATGAGTATTAGCGACTGGAGAGAGTTTACATCGATCATCGATATTGGATATGCAAATTAGCCCATGGCGGCCATCTTGGATATGCAAATTAGCTGATTTTCGAACTTAAACAAGATAATCCATATGGGGGTGTTCAGAAAAAAATTTGCTAAGTTCGGATAAATATTGGCGACTCGAGAGCGTTTACTAAAACCAGGGTTCCCCACAGTGCCGGGAATGCCGGCTGCCCGCCGGATGAATTATAAAAAAAAAAGGATTTTTTTTTTCAGTTCGGTTTTGCGGTGTCCTTCCATTTGCGTTTTAAAGATAGCTAACTGACAGTGACTGATTTTGTAATTTATTGGCTTTTAGTATCAGTTGCTCATGAACATTTTTTTAAGAAAAAACGTGCCAGATAGTAATAAGTCGGCAACCACACATGCTGCAAATTTTATGCAGCAGTGTAAGTTAATATTTTTGAGAGAACAACCAGATGATTTTTTTTCTGTGGGGAACCCTGCTAAAACAATAAGTCTCCACCACATAGTGGGTGGAGACTTAATTGATTGTTATATGATAGGGAGTAATCTTGTAGGCCATAAGGTAAGATGTCTGCCTTTGGTCCACCTTCTGTGTGTCCCATCCTCTTGCCACCCCCCTATGATTGCTTGGTGTGAAAACAATGTTACCATTAGTGCCAGATGGAGGATCAGGATAAGGGACACTGCCATAGCTCGTGAAAAAATCTTCTGGTCCTCGTCTGCTGAGCTCCAGCAGGTAAAGCTGCAAATATAAGAAATCTCATCAATTCGTTTCAAAGACAGCTATGCTGAGTGTGTACAGTTTCCACACTTTTTTCTCTGCAGTGTAGAGAGAGGTTAGTCCATAAACAATATAACTATGAATGTGCAGAGAGAGATTGCACATAAATAGAAAACTCAAACATAAAACATGTCAAAGCTCACTTGTGTATGAAATCTGCTATTTGCAATAAAAACGAATTACCGTATTTTTTTGTGTATAACTTACTACATTTTACTCCTGGGAAGGCCTGGTGCTGGCTATATAATGAATGCAGGGTATACATACTTAAAGCACTGTGTTAGACAGCGCCCCGTGCACCCGTCTTTTAGACGGGTATAAAGTAAAAATGACGGGCAAAAATTGCCTAAATTACACTATAAAGGAGGAAATGCACGGGCAGTTATTTAAAAATTGGGGAAAAACACGGGCAGTTGGCTAATCCTAGCTAAGACAGTGACTTTAATGTGTGGATCAATGTTGTGAATATTTTGAGTATTTGTGTATCTTTAGAAAGTTGTCGTCTACATAACACAGCCACATAGCCACATGGGTGTGGTAGAGAGGGCTGCCTCCACAAAGTGCTCAATACATGTATATAGATCACAGCCATTACAGGAGACACTGAGGTTCCCATAGCAGCACCATGGATTTGTTGATAGAAGCAACCATCATATATCATTATCAATATGACGTGGGTGGTTTTTAAGCAGTTCTGTCAGCTGTTGTACAGATAGAACTAAGCGTTCTGACAGAGTGTCATCTCCTGCCAGTTTCGCTGTAATGACCTGGAGGGCTTGTCTACTGGGAGTATTTGATATTTTAAAGGCGTCGTATTTGCATTTGTCATCGAATTTGTATTTGCTCAAGTGTAAATAAAGCTGTCACATCATAGGAGACACAGTTTTTGGCCCGGACCAGATAGCTGTTTGACGAGATCCCCATTGTTCTTCACACTGTGTCCTGTATTACCCACCAAGGGGGAGAGGACAGATGCTATGTGACGGGCTGCATCATAGCTTATACTGCCACAGCTAGACACAATTGTGCGGAGGGGTGTGTTGACCTTGTGTATTGTTGATGTACCGTACATTTTCGAAGGCTCTTTGGAGTTTTGATACAATCTCCAAAAAAGTTTGTCTGTAATGGTACCCTCCTCCTTTCACCGCTTCAAGATGTTAACAAGTTTGATCTTATACTTCTGAGTGGATCTTTTTTTAGTGGTTTATATGTGTTGGTGTTCGACACCAGCTTTTTCATTCCGCTGATGTCTGAGCCATTTCACCGCCAGGACATCAGTATGTGATCAAGGCTTGCCGCAGCTAGTCAGAAAGTCATGTCACTCATAAGTAAAAAAAAACCTGCTGTACATTATCTTAAGTTAAGTGCTAGAAAGGCAATTTATATAATTTATATATAAAAACGCACTACAGGCAAGTAGATCAGTATGTCATAGAATGAACATGTCTCAATCACCTAAAAAACTAGAATGAGTTAAGCAGCCCTCCATTATTGCCAGTCGGTCATTTTAAATTTGATACAGATCAGCAAACTTTCTCAAGGTTTATTTTATATTACCGCTTCAGCTATTATGCAAGATTTCCGTGATGAGAAAAAAACAATTAAAAATCACTGTCAGTCGGATTTTATTCCTGCAAAATTTGTCATGGGTTATCCTTGTGTGAGTCCTCACATTTTGTTCTATATGCATGGTCCAATTATCTGCTGGAAACATTTTCCTGAAATGCGATAACGAATATTTCTTTGTTAGTGGCCCTAGTAATTTAAGAGTTGATTATATGGGAATAAAAATGTCTGATTTCTGGTGAAACTTGCAACTTTACCGGACCTGTCAGTTTATTAAAAAAAATCCAAATTTTTCTAAATAAATGTTTCAGTGATTAGGATCGCACTTTCCTTGCCATTGCTGACATTTTTCTGATGATTAGGATCCATAAATGTTATTCGACAGATCCGGCAGGTGACTTTTAATTTTAATCGGACATTGCAAATTTAATCTAGGTACGGACAGATGGTAATTTTATTGGCTGAGAGATTAAATGAGAAAAAAATAATCATGTCTCACAGATTTTTTGAAACATTTAAACAGACCTGTACACATTATCATGATTATCAAGGACATAAAATGTAGGCTATACTAGCTGTACATTATGTATACTAGATGTATTATGGCAATGTGTAATGCATGTATCATCTTTGAATAAAAGTTATGTATAAATCAATAATGCTGATTATTTTAATATAATAAAATATCTTAAAAAATCATTTGTGTCTTTTATCATATCAATTAAATTCCCATACAGCCGTCTATAATTGTAGGCCTACCTAGGATGCACCCTGAATTATAACCACCATGTGTAAATTGTACAAGATATCGTTGTTTGTTCCTCTTTAAAAGCAAAAGCCCTGTCCAAACCGGATCCTGCATAAACCGGAATAAAACTTGTCCACAAGTATGTACAGGTTGCACTGCATATATGGTGCACGCGGCAGCAGCATTAAGCGCAAAACACAACAACATGAATGGTTATCAAACCCACTATTTGATCATTGCCAAAACATACCAGCGCGTAGGCGTAAGCGATGGGCAACACAATAATTTAAACAAGAGCACACTCGACAATAGCCCGCCGCCATTATTGAACTTGAAGTCATTATTGCAGCCACAAGGTCAAATTATTGACGTAAAATGAGAAAAATGACAATTAATCGGCCATTTTGAATTCTTTTTCATCCATTATTGAACTTGTCCAAGAACTACTTATTAGTAACATGCATAACAAATTTGAAGAGGATACTAGAAAAACTTTTCAAGTTATCGCGCCCACAAGGTCAAATTATTGACGTAAAATGAGAAAAATCACAATAAATCGGCCATTTTTTTTTTTTTTTCAGCCATTATTGAACTTGTCCAAGAACTACTTATAAGTAACATACATAACAAATTTGAAGAGAATATGTGAAAAACTTTTCAAGTTATCGCGCCCACAGGGTCAAATTATTGACGTAAAATGAGAAAAATCGCAATAAATCGGCCATTTTTTTTTTTTTTCAGCCATTATTGAACTTGTCCAAGAACTACTTATAAGTAACATACATAACAAATTTGAAGAGAATATGTGAAAAACTTTTCAAGTTTTCGCGCCCACAAGGTCAAATTATTGACGTAAAATGTGAAAAATCGCAATAAATCGACCTTTTTTTTTTTTTTCGGCCATTATTGAACTTGTCCAAGAACTACTTATTAGTAACATGCATAACCAATTTGAAGAGGATATGTGAAAAACTTTTCAACTTATCGCGCCCACAAGGTCAAATTATTGACGTAAAATGTGAAAAATCGCAATAAATCGGCCATTTTTTTTTTTTTCGGCCATTATTGAACTTGTCCGAGAACTGGTCATTAGTAACATGCATAACAAATTTGAAAAGGATATGTGAAAATTTTTTCAAGTTATCGCGCCCACAAGGTCAAATTATTGACGTAAAATGTGAAAAATCGCAATAAATCGGCCATTTTTTTTTTTTTTCGGCCATTATTTAACTTGTCCGAGAACTGGTCATTAGTAACATGCATAACAAATTTGAAAAGGATACGAGAAAAACTTTTCAAGTTATCGCGCCCACAAGGTCAAATTATTGACGTAAAAGGTGAAAAATCGCAATAAGTCGGCCATTTTGAATTTTTTTTTATCCATTATTGAACTTGTCCGAGAAGTGGTCATTAGTAACATGCAAAACAAATTTGGGAAGGAAACATAAAAAACTTTTCAAGTTATCGCGCCCACAAGTAAATGTTAACGCCGACGCCGACGACGCCGAACTTCAATTGCAATAGCCCACCTTTTTTAATTAAAATTAAAAGGCGGGCTAAAAACAGTTACATTTTTGTAAGGCGTCGCGCTGTTTTCGCGCCTCACTGGTCGCCGTATCGTTGTGTGGACAGTCACTCGATTTTTGTGTCTGTCATGGTGTCACCAGAGTTGGTCTGTTTTGTGCTTTAAGATGCCTATTTAAATAATACAACTTTCCCTGCAATAAAGAAACGGTATGAACAGTGTACCAGCTCCGAATTCATCCATGAATACACATCCCTCACTTTCCCATATATTCTAGCACATAAACACTTTGCAACAAAAACACAGATCAACATCAATTGGCTGCAATAAAATGTAATGTTAAACACAGAGATACCAAGATTGAGGAAGTTGTAATCAGTAGACCTACTGATTGATATGAAAATGTTTGCGAGCAATGGCGGGCGCGCCAAAATGACAAAAAACATGTGCTTGTGATAAAATTATCATTGATTTAATAATTCGGTATAATATTGCAGGTGATCGTAAGATAAAATGGATAAACCCCGACCGTTGAAACATAGCAGCTTTCTGAAATTTACCTGTGTGTGTTGTGAGCTTCCCAGATGTGCACTATAGTTATTTCCTCTTCCAACAGTCACACGACACAGCTAAAACAAGAATTAACAAACTGATTCATAAATTACACAAGCTTCACATATTTCTCCTATTTACTACATGACAAGTGAATATTCAAATAATCAATTAATTTGTTTATCACTATTCACACTTAAGTTTACATAGCAGTAGTGGTAAACTATTGCTTCACGTCACTTTTCTGCACTACGGTAATGGTCCAATGGTTCTTGACGATGATAATCCATCAAGAAGATATTGCCTGAAAGAGACCACAAAATCGAGAACACTAGTCCTGCAGATAATGCGAGGCCACATATAATACAAGTTAATTCAAGCCTCTGATGACGTGAAAAACGTCTACCCGTCTACAATGAGATCTCAAATATTGGAGGGCCTTCATGACATTATGTTTTCTACAAGTAGCAAATGC
Organism: Flabesymbios commensalis; assembly: GCA_964017125.1. NCBI lineage: Eukaryota > Metazoa > Annelida > Polychaeta > Terebellida > Flabelligeridae > Flabesymbios > Flabesymbios commensalis. Next base: position 50,536,664 of record OZ024907.1, on the reverse strand, counting down.
AGAGGCAATGACAGTGCACATACACAATGTCATAGATACTCTTCACAACAAGATATACAGTACCACTATTTTCTCAATCAAGTCATAGGGACAGCCTCATTTTAAAACACCATACTGGCATTCTAGGCCTACACATGCAGCAAACTTGATACATTGATACAATGTTGGTTTAAAATTGATCCATTGCATATGCAGCTGGCCAACATTAAACTAACATCAGCTTATTAATGTATTGTTTGCAAGATGTCTGGAATCAGTTGTCTTTTTTAATTTATACTATAATAGAATAAGAATTTTAGGCTTAGTCGGTCGTTAAACGAACCCTCTGACCATATCGCTATTCCCCATCACCCATTATATACCTCACGCAAAGCATTGACATTCTGACATGGTTGTAACGTTATTAAAAACTTTATACGATATGTTTTGGTGCCGTCATTTGACTTTTAATCAATGTTCATCACAATTTCTGGCTGATGTCTGTGTCCACTACAAGTGAGCACGATACTAAACCAATGCCTGTTCAATGCTGGTCCACCGTTTCCGGCGCCGGCCAACACGAAGTGCGCGTCAAAACGTCTAAATAGGGCATAGTTCTGAACCAGAAGTAGGTCAAAGTTCAAATACCCCAAAAGGCACAACTAGACCCCCTAAAATTTGAAGACAATCGGACAAGTACTTTCAGAGATATGCTCCGGAAACGAATTGTTTACGGACGGCCCAACGCCGTAACATCATCATTTTCTCCAAGAGCTGCGAATGATTATTATTACATAATGGTCCAATGGACATTATAGTACTGTCAACATTTTGTATATAGCTAGATATTGCTGGAGAGCAGGTCCATTCCCTACTCGATACTGGTGCTGCCAGATCACTCATGGCTAAAAAATAAATATCTAATGTGTCTCAAACTGTGATGTCTGTCATTACTTTGGCCATCCGGTCTGGTATGCAAACTTGCCGGAACTCCCCTGCCAGTGATCGGTGAAACAGAAGTCAAACTCATGGATGCCGGCGCGCTCCCAGTACTGGTCACAAAAAACTTCCCACATGAGTTGCGGATAAGCAGTGATGCCATCAGCCGATGGAATGGGAAAATTGATTATAGAGCAGGAAAGTGACATCGTTTGATCAAAAATTCAGCATTACGCCATATAGAAACTTCATCCCCCATACAGCCTCTGTTTGAGAGTTGTTGCCACCCTTGCATCAATGACGTCATGAAGGGGTATACAAATGTTTTTGAAGAGGGCCTTTTCAACCTTGGTTACTGCAACTTAATTTGCGGGCCTACTGTACACCCCTCTGAATAATGAAAGTGGTCAACGATAAAATGATAAAAGCGGGTGTAATCTAGATTTCAACATCACCATGGGCAGCGCAAGTCACATTGACCCCCAAAAAGATGAATCATGCTGCATCAACTACTGTAAGCTTAATGCGGCCACGGTAAAATACTCAGACTCCTACTGCCTGCCAAGTTCTTTTCGACTTTTGATCTCAAAAGTGGATACTGGCAGATTTCATTAGCATCAGAGTCTCGATACAAAACAACCTTCATTTGCCATAGCGGCCTATTTGAGTTTAATAAAGCGAATGCCATATGAACTGGCCAACACTTCAGCCTCTTCCAACGCACCATGGGCAGGGGCTACATGGACAGGGGCTACATGGACTGATCAGTGTTGCTTTGTCTCCATTAAAGATATAATCATATACAGCAGAAATGCACCTCAGGCTCGTCTCGGAAAGGCTAAGTGAAGCTGGCATGAAAATAAAACCAAATGATGGTAAACAGAAGAGCATGACATAATTATCAGAATCTGAGGATTCAGAACATAGCCTGGAAGCAGGTGTAATCCAAAACATATATTATATTTTCAGTATACTTGTCTCCTCGCTTCACGCGGTGGAGGCCTATATATACGACATATACGTGCTGATTTTGATTCTATTTTATTTTAATTTTTATTATTTTTTTATTGTAATTGGATTGTTACTTAGAGCTATCCATTCATCTATAGGCATATTAACTGTTGTATTCATACCACCCCGCAAGGGGATCAAATTCTGTTTTGCTTAAAAAAATAGATTTTCGATCCAAATTTGTCGGCCATCTTAGATTTTGGGGTCAGAAATGTGTTTTAATATTACTAAATTGACGTCAGAAATGGATTCCTTGTGGTCGAATTAGCCAAAAAAGAGTATTTATACATATTTGTAGCTTTTATATGTCAAAAGTTATTTTTTCATAATGGCGCAGACGGCCATTTTGGATTTACGCCTCTAGAAAAAAATGCCGGGATTTTTGCGAGGGACACTGGGGGTAAATATTTTTTAAAAGGTTCAAGGAAGTCAAATCAATCATCAAAACATCTTAGCCAGAAAGTGGTCATGAAAGTTAGGTTTTTCACCCTACTATTTTAAACGTTTTCAAGCCTAGGCTTGGTAGTTGTCATATTAATAATATAATATCGGGGATATAATACTTTATTACATGAATTAAAAGAGCAACATATTCGTGTTATAATAATGTTAGATCAGTTTATTAACCAATTTAAAAGAAAATATAAAGAACATAATTTTGTGTTATGATAAACATGTCATTTTGTTAAATAATTTATAAAGTAAATTATTATATTAGATTTAATGGTGTTGCATAAATGTATTTTTATGTTGATATAGTCTGTCACAAATAACCGTCAGTATGGACAGTTCACCGACAAGTTTGATTGACAGGCGTTTTCAAATGCTGATTGGTCAATATCTCCCTCCCATCTCACCTGACGACGACGCTGGTCCTAGCATTAAATCAGCACTGGTTCATTTGCGGGCAGTTACACGATGATCGGCGCAGTCAGTAAACGTGAGCGTGTCAAATCATTTCAAGCCTACAGACTTGGTAGTTATCCTATGAATATCATAACATCAGTGATATGCTGTTTTATTACCAGATTACACGATTTGGATAAACATAATATTCGTGTTGTAGAAATTGATTGCACGATATAAAAAATGCAAAGACATCATGTTCGTTGTGTTTGTGTTCAAACGCTGATTGGTCATCATCCGCCTCCCATCGCACCGTGCCGTGTCAGGATGATTTACAGTCTCGTATGATCTCACGTTGAGAGTGAGATTTCACTAGATTTTGACAAGCACACCTCTACCCTAAAAACGATGACGTAATTAAACACTGTACATGACACAGACTTGTATACACAGCGTCACTCTGTTCGCGAGTCCTGTATTCCTGATTCAACTAATTTGACTTCTACTGTTTATATAAGACACATTCAACCAATTCACATTTTTATTATTTACAAGTGATAGTTAATATAACTTCTAACAAGACTACATAAGTCCCGAATTAGAATTTGATTTAAGCAATTTTGTATAGGGTTATTAATGTGGTCCTAGTCTAGGTCAAAAATCAAGACGCAAGACAACTAGGTCTAAGAAGCCCAGTCTAAGAGTAAGATAAGAACTAGACAGTCTGTCAGAGATTGCAAACCTCCATTGAAATGAATGATCCTAATCAGTATCCCAGTAATGGTCTACCTATCTGGCACCGTTTACCCGATATCAGGCCAATCGAGTTAACTAATAGCTGATTTACGGTCATTTTGAATTCGATATAAATTAGTTAAAAACTTTGGGGTATTTTCCCCCCGAAACCTCAAATTTTGATTTATAGTAATGGACTAACATCTAACAGTTTGCAAAATATTGGGCATGTGAAAGTAAATAATGGCCGATAGGGGGCCATTTTAAATTTGATCAAGTCAAATTTTTTCAAGATGCATCCTCATCTGAAATCTAACATTTTGTTTTACAGTAATGGTCTAGCCATCTAGCACGGTTGACCAAATAACGGCCACGTGAAAGTGAATAATGGCCGATAAGCGGCCATTTTGAATTTTATCGAGTCAAATTTTTTCAAGATGCATCCTCTCCTGAAATCACACATTTTGTTTTATAGTAATGGTCTAGCCATCTAGCACGGCTTACCAAATAACGGCCATGTGAAAGTGAATAATGGCCGATTGGCGGCCATTTTGAACTTGGACGAGTTGAATTTTTTCAAAATGCATTCTCTCCTGAAGCCTTACAATTTGTTTTATAGTAATAGTGTAGATATCTTGAGCGGTTTTCATGATATTCCACAATATCAGGCCTGCCGAGGTGAATAATGGCTGATAGGCGGCCATTTTGAATTTTATCAACTTCAAATTTTTCAAGATGCATCCTCTCCTGAAACCTTACAATTTATTTCATATTAATGGTGTACCTATCTTGAGCGGTTTTCATGATATTCCGCGATATCAGGCCTGTCGAGGTGAATAATGGCCGATAGGCGGCCATTTTTAATTTCATCGACTTGAAATTTCTTCAAGATTCATCCTCTCCTGAAGCCTCACAATTTGTTTTATAGTAATGGTGTAGCTATCTTGAGCGGTTTTCATGATATTCCGCAAAATCTTTCAGTCGGATTTACCGATGTTATAAATTAGGTCAAAGTGCTGGGTCAACTTCAAGGTCAAGGTCCAAAAACCTGAAAAGGAACATGTACCGTATATCCCCGTGTATAATACGATGTTTTTTCTTAGCTATTCATGTCACAAAAAGGCACCTCGTATTATACATAGATGTAGAATTTAATACATTTTTTTAGCTCTGTAGCGGTAGTTCAGCGGTAAGTTTTCTAGCGGTAGAAACGTAGGTTAGTCGGCGTGTATGGTAAGCAGGCCTATACACACGATACAACAAGACTGTGCCTTTCTAACTAGTAGCAAACAAGAGACGTTCACCCAGTGCTGGTACAATGTTGGGCCACCGTCAGCGAAGCTGGCACAAAACTGTACCAGCATTGGGTGAATGTGTCGTGTTTGCTGGGAGCCCCCGTCTCACATTCCCGCCGACGCGCGTGGCACGTTTGACAACCACAGGCAGATATATGACGCCGTTAGTCTGCAACCAATTCACACTCCTGACCTGTTCATTTATATTAATAATGATTTAATCTAAGATCGCCTTTCATATGGGCGTGTTCTATTGTGTACGACAAATCTGAACATGATATTTTCCTATTGGAATGAGAGAATGCGTTGATGAAATATGATAGGATATCACTGTTTATATCTTCTATCGCAAATTCTATACATGTAGGCCTCAGAATGTCCATATTGCTGGGATAACATTAACACCTACCGCTGTTGCCGCGGCTGATACGGTATTGAGCAAATGGTGGTATCTGTTAGCTGTAGTTCATGGAGCGCTGCTGTGTTATTGCACCCGGACACCTTATACAACCAAACACCTCTTGTGTCTAGACAATGCGGCTAGTCTGCAAATGTTTTACAATCACATTGCATCTTGGAATGTTCTTATTTGAGCACGACGATGTTAAAATATGGTCTTTGTAATAGATAAATTAAAATAATATAAATTTGTCGGCGAAATATAAATACGGGTATTTTAAAATCTGTGTGTATATATATGTAGCCTATGCAGGCCTCAGAATGTCTGCCCATCGAGACAGTCCCGATGAAATACAGTATCTGCTTACTTTACAAGTAAGCAGATACTGCCCTTTGGTTTTGTAGAGCTGTACTGTTGCCGCTGTTCCCGTCATTGAGCATCGTCTATGCAGGTGTCACAGCGCTATTTAGTATAGTAGAATAAGATAATATCCATGCCTCACATTCAGATGGCCCGGAACGCTGCCGACCGGGACGCTGCCGACATCCAAAATTTGAGGTCGTATTATACAGAGGGGTAGACGTTTTTCAGGTCATCCTAGGCCTCAAATCTTAACTCGTATTATACATGGCGTCGCACTATACGCGGGGATATACGGTATGTGCAATATGACTGTCATCGGCCCAGTACTTTTCGAGATCTGCTCCGGAAACGAAGTGCGCGTCAAAACGTCTGAATAGGTCATAGTTCTGAACCAGAAGTAGGTCAAAGTTCAAATACCCCAAAAGGCACAACTAGACCCCCTAGGGGTGTTGTGTGTAAAATTTGAAGACAATCGGACAAGTACTTTCAGAGATATGCTCCGGAAACGAATTGTTTACGGACGGCCCAACGGCCCAACGCCGTCACATCATCATTTTCACCTCTGCAACCTTGCGTATTGAATTCAGATTAAAAATATTTTAACCTGTCCATTAGCCACCTGGAAGTAACCCACATACCAAAAATTGTTATCCTAGCTTATTTTCTTACAAAGTTATAGGCAAAAGAAGAGGCCAAAAAAAAACGGAGGTAGAATCCATAGCTCCCTCCGTCTCACCTACGGTGACGGCGGGAGCTAATTACAACAAGACTACATAAGTCCAGGAGCTCCCGCGACGAATTAGAATTTGATTTAAGCAATTTCGTGTAGGGTTTTTAATGTTGTCCTAAGCTAGGTCAACAAGACGCAAGACAACTAGGTCTAAGAAGCCCAGTCTAAGAGTAAGATAAGAACTAGACAGTCTGTCAGAGATTGCAAACCTCCATTGAAATTATTGATCCTAATCAGTATCCCAGTAATGGTCTACCTATCTGGCACGGTTTACTCGATATCAGGCCAATCGAGGTAACTAATAGCTGATTTACGGTCATTTTGAGTTCGATATAAATTAGTCAAAAACTTAGGGTGCATCCTCCCCCGAAACCTCAAATTTTGTTTTATAGTAATGGACTAACATCTAACACAGTTTGCAAAATATTGGGTTTGTGAAAGTAAATAATGGCCGATAGGGGGCCATTTTGAATTTGAACGAGTCAGAATTTTTCAAGATGCATCCTCAGCTGAAATCTCACATTTCATTCTATAGTAATCGTCTAGCTATCTAGCACGGTTTACCAAATATCGGCCATGTGAAAGTGAATAATGGCCTAAAGGCGGCCATTTTGAATTTGATCAAGTCAAAATTTTCCAAGATGCATCCTCAGCTGAAATCTCACATTTCATTCTATAGTAATGTTCTAGCCATCTAGCACGGTTTACCAAATATCGCCCATGTGAAAGTGAATAATGGCCGATAGGAGGCCATTTTGAATTTGATCAAGTCAAAATTTTTCAAGATGCATCCTCTCCTGAAATCTCATATTTTGTTTTATACTAATGGTCTATCCATCTAGTACGGTTACTAAAAACCGGCTATGTGAAAGTGAATAATGGCCGATAGGCGGCCATTTTGAATTTGATCGAGTCAATTTTTTTCAAGATGCATCCTCTCTTGTAATCTCACATTTTGTTTTATAGTAATGGTCCAGCTATCTAACACGGTTTACCAAATATCAGCAATGTGCAAGTAAATAGTGGCCGATAGGCGGCCATTTTGAATTCGATTGAGTCGAAAGTTTTTAAAAGGCATCCTCTCTCGAAACGTCACATTTTGTTTTATAGTAATGGTCTAGCTATCTAGCACGGTTTACCTGATATCAGGCCTATCGAGGTAAATAATGCTGATTGTCGGCCATTTTTAATTCGTAAGTTTAAAATTTTCAGGGTGCATTCTCCTCCGAAAACTCACACTTTGTTTTATAGTAATCAGGTAATGGTCTAGCCATCTAGCACGGTTTACCAAATATCAGCCATGTGAAAATGAATAATGGCCGAAAAGGCGGCCATTTTAAATTTGATCAAGTCAATTTTTTTCAAGATGCATCCTCATCTGAAATCTCACATTTTGTTTTACAGTAATGGTCTAGCCATCTAGCACGGTTGACCAAATAACGGCCATGTGAAAGTGAATAATGGCCGATAAGCGGCCATTTTGAATTTTATCGAGTCAAATTTTTCCAAGATGCATCCTCTCCTGAAATCACACATTTTATTTTATAGTAATGGTCTAGCCATCTAGCACGGTTTACCAAATAACTGCCATGTGAAAGTGAATAATGGCTGATTGGCGGCCATTTTGAACATTGACAAAATGATTTTTTTCAAAATACATCCTCTCCTGAAGCCTAACAATTTGTTTTATAGTAATGGTGTAGATATCTTGAGCGGTTTTCATGATATTCCACAATATCAGGCCTGTCGAGGTGAATAATGGCTGATAGGCGGCCATTTTAAATTTTCTCAACTTCAATTTTTTCAGGATGCATCCTCTCCTGAAACCTTACAATTTATTTGATATTAATGGTGTAGCTATCTTGAGCGGTTTTTATGATATTCCGCAATATCAGGCCTGTCGAGGTGAATAATGGCCGATAGGCGGCCATTTTTAATTTTATCGACTTGAAATTTTTCAAGATGCATCCTCTCCTGAAACCTCACAATTTGTTTTATAGTAATGGTGTAGCTATCTTGAGCGGTTTTCATGATATTCCGCAAAATCTTTCAGTCGGATTTACCGATGTTATAAATTAGGTCAAAGTGCTGGGTCAACTTCAAGGTCAAGGTCCAAAAACCTGAAAAGGCACAACTAGGGACCTTAGAGAACATGTATGTGCAATATGACTGTCATCGGCCCAGTACTTTTCGAGATCTGCTCCGGAAACGAAGTGCGCGTCAAAACGTCTAAATAGGTCATAGTTCTGAACCAGAAGTAGGTCAAAGTTCAAATACCCCAAAAGGCACAACTAGACCCCCTAGGGGTGTTGTGTGTAAAATTTGAAGACAATCGGACAAGTACTTTCAGAGATATGCTCCGGAAACGAATTGTTTACGGACGGCCCAACGGCCCAACGCCGTCACATCATCATTTTCTCCTCTGCAACCTTGCGTATTGAATTCAGATTGAAAATATTTTAACCCATCCATTAGCCACCTGGAAGTAACCCACATACCAAAAATTGTTATCCTAGCTTATTTTCTCACAAAGTTATAGGCAAAAGAAGAGGCCAAAAAAAAACGGAGGTAGAATCCATAGCTCCCTTCGCTCACCTACGGTGACGGCGGGAGCTAAAAATCCTATATTTGTACAGTAACTAAGGCCGGGAAATAACGTTAGGCTACAAGCTAGTATAGTGTCCCGTTCAGTTATAAATATTACTGCATCCCGTGTATCTCAAGTCGTATCGACCTAGTAGTACTAGATAAAATCGGGCCATTTCTTATAACACGATCAGCTTACAACACAATTTGTACTTATGGACCCCACCGATCGAGTTATAACGAATAACTACTGTATACAGGAAGAATTGCCCGGGCTCATAGATCAGGAATATTTCTAAAAAACAAACAAAACTCATGAGTTAACTTCTTAGACGAGAGTTCGTTGAATAATTGGTTCTCAAGACCGCCGAGTCATGATAATGGAAAATCAATAAAAAAATTGAATTGAAATTTTATCGATATAAATTGAAATAAAAATGTAATTTTAGATATTTGAAATAAGTCATCAAAAATTACAGCCACAAAATCACATAAACAAATTTTTATTTTTTATTTTTTACCGACCATCTGCTTTGAATCTTGAATAAAAATTCTTGAGAACCGATTAATAAAAACACTGTAGTTTCAGGAGAGTTAAATTGCTGATAGGCGGCGGCGGAGACAGAAAAGTGCTCAACACTACATAAGCATCCCGATAGTATCGAAGATGCTTAATAACATATTTATAATTAACTCACTGGACATGCAGCACCATCAGGTATTCTATCTGCAACCTGCAGTAAGAAATCCCCTCTGTCAATACGGCTAGGTTGTCTCTTGATTTGCTAAAAAGACAATAACATGCTAATAAATTAAACAACAAGTCTTAACATTTTGAGTGTTATCATGTAATAAGGGAATCAATTGAACATTTATGTGTGCAGATATATATATAAATCGTTTTTTTCGATGTATATTCAAATGTTTTTATGTGAGCACCAGGACTCATTCACTCGGTCGCACGTGACTAAGACCTTGCTCTAAAATAAGTTGTGCTACTAAATATATCTAGTAGCGATGTGCTTATTCTAAATTTACTGAGGTGTGTTAGTAGAATTGTGGGTCTTTAGTCGCATTCAGGGTAATATGCTCCTAAGTTATTTATTTCACGAGCGCATGCGCCCCTAAGAGTTGGTTACCTAAATTGAGCACGACGATATATAAAATGAACGTTGTATTTCTAAAGATCCATTAGGATGATGGAAATGAGTTGGCGAAATATGCATATACCGGTATCAAAAAAGCCCTAGAATGTCCTGAAGAAACAGTAGGGGCCTACACTAGGCCCGGTCTATGATGTAATCTGCATGCTCCCGACGTTGGTGCGGCATTAAGCACGTCGTATCATCTTGTGTGGGTTATGCGTATAGGCGATGTATACAGTACTGTGCGATTGAAACTTGTCGGGGGAGAAGGGAAAGTGAAATGAAAGGGACTTCACGTTTCCCGGTGAATTCCCTTTGTGAAAAAATCAAAGTGTTTATTATGGGAATCACACCAAAAACTAATCAGCACATGTGCAGGGTAAGGTCTTTCCCTTAAATCAAACATAAAACAAATCTAGGAAGTGGTTCAAGCTCTAAAGAGCGACATAGGATTTTGGCGGCCATACTAGATTTTGCTGAAAAAGCTGGAAAACGCCAAAAAAATATACCCGGCAAATTCCTTAGGGCCGATATGCATACTGCAAATATCTAGAAATAATCCAAGCAGGGGTGTATAGGTAAATTAACAAATTTTGATGATGGCTAAAAATGAACAAAACTGAAATATCCACTAAAATTCAGAAACGTGAAAAAACATAGTTTTTTATTATCAGAATCACACTAATTTTGCTGGAGAAGCTGAAAAACGCTGAAAAAAATTTACAGGGCAAATTTCCTAGGGCCAATATGCATACTGCAAATAATCCGAGTAAGGGTGTATGGCTATATTATCAAATTTTGATGATGGCAAAAAGGAGAAAAACATAAATATCCGCAAAAATACTAAAACGTAAAAAAAAAAGTTTTTATTATCAGAATCACACCAAAAGCTTTTCAGCTCACGGCCAGGGTAAGGTCTTCCCTTTAAACCAAACATGAAACAAATCGATGGAGCGGTTCAAGCTCTAGCGTGTGCCATAGGATTTTGGCGGCCATCTTGGATTTTGTTGAAAAAATTAAAAAATGCAAAAAAAAAATTACCAGGCAAATTCCCAAGGGCCAGTATGCATACCGGTACTGCAAACATTTGGAAATAATCAGAGTAGGGGTTTTCGAGTGAGAGCAGAAACAAGCGGTGGCGGCGACAGCGGCGGCGGTGGCGGGCGGACTCAGCAAAAACAATAAGTCTCCACCACTACATAATGGGTGGAGATTTTATACAAGAACCCTGCGGTTCTGAACATTATTGAGAGTTATTTTTTTGCATCATACTGAAGTTGATATTTAAGCAATGGGCCATGCAAAATTAAAATCAAAACAAACATATTTTCTGCCAATACAGTAGATCCTGTCATCAACGACCCTGCCACCAACGACCTTTTGTCTCCAACGCCTTTTTTTACTTGCACGGATCATTTTTCTATAGTTAACGACCTGTGATCAACGACTTTCTGTCTAACGCGACTTGCGACCTCAAATATCTGGCAGAAGGTCATTATATTACTTGTGTCCAACGACCTCAACTTTTTTCGTCATACGACTTTTGGAAACATTCATGAGCAAACCATTGCATGTCAGATCTGACTGTGTGGATATCATAGTTAACAGAGAGGTATAACCTTGGAAGATCAGGCTGTTGTCGCAAGAGGTCTATCTACCTTAGACCGTCGATGTTACTACACAGCAATACCCCGCTAGGAAATCATCTAACCCTTCATGTCCAATGATCAACTAAATATATGACCTAGTAATCAATTGAATGCTCTCATTAGTCGAAAAGTATATAAAAAAAATTATTTTGCAAAGCGCTAATTAAACATGTTTTAAAATCAATCGTATTAAATTGTTCAGGGGATGTGCTAAGAAGATACGCCATGAATAATTATACAAATAATATTGTCTATAGCACACTAAATGTGAAGTACTATTCAGTTGTGTGTTGGCTGGTAGACAAGAGCGGCGCCGTCATAATTACGCTATACACAGCCTGTCAGTCAGCAGTACACCCCTCTCCAGACATGAGACGCGCCGTCACTGACCAGCAAACACAAGATATTGACCCAATGTTGTTTTACCGTTGGCCCACTGTTTTCGTAGTCGGTCCGCAATAAAACAACATTGGGTCAATGGCTCATGTTTACTGGGTGACTATACAGCTGGCGCGAGACGTTGATGCAGGGTTGGCCAACATTAGAACATCGCGTCAGGACATAACTAATCCCCCAGTCACTTTATTCTGTTAATACAATGCACTGCCTTAATGAGCCGTCCACGCATGTTTATTCACACGTAGCGAACGTCCTATATGAGCGTGGTCCGGCCACATATACCCAGCAGACACAAGACATTGATTCAATGATGGATTAACGTTGGTCTAGCATCGTAGACGGTGGACAAACATTAAACCAACATTGATTCAACGTATTGTGTCTGCTGGGACGGGGACGGTACAAACGTCTTAGTGTGGGCATAATGCTCATGTTAGTGTAAACACACATGTGTATTATTCATCAGTAATGAATAACTGTTCCCTTTTTGTTTCACCAGTTATTTTTTTGTTTCACCAAGGCTACATCATCTGTCCTATAGTGACACATTTAATGTGAATATACAACGCCTCATGCCTGTTAAGGGTCAGAAACTTCCTGGGCTGCCTGTGCTCTGTTAGCGTTATTAGCATAGCTAGCAGACATTCTGAAAAACACCGTCATAATCAGTGATATTAGAACAGGCATTGAAATGTTGCCACAACCGCGTGCTTTGATCCACAATGACTACCGGTCAGTGGTGGGTAAATGTCATTAGCCCGACATTGAACCAGTCGCCGCACCCGCAAATTTTACAGCAAAAACTCATTCCTGTGACCAGCGACTTTCTGTCACCAACGACTTTTTTGTCTGGCAGAAGCAAGGTCGTTGGTGACAGGATCTACTGTAACTATTTTTGATTTAAAAAAAACTTGCTAACAAGACTACATAAGTCCAGGAGCTCCCGTTCCTAATTAGAATTTGAACTAGACAGTTTGTCAGAGATTGCAAACCTCCATTGAAATGAATGATCCTAATCAGTATCCCATTAATGGTCTACCTATCTGGCACAGTTTACCCGATATCAGGCCAATCGAGGTAAATAATGGCTGATTTACGGTCATTTTGAATTCGATATAGACTAGTTAAAAAATTTGAGGGTGCATCCTCCCCTGAGACCTCACATTTTGTTTTATATTAATGGACTAGCATCTAACACAGTTTGCAAAATATTGGGCATGTGAAAGTAAATAATGGCCGATAGGGGGCCATTTTAAATTTGATCGAGTCAGAATTTTTAAAGATGCATCCTCAGCTGAAATCTCATTTCATTCTATAGTAATGGTCTAGCCATCTAGCACGGTTTACCAAATATCGGCCATGTGAAAGTGAATAATGGCCAATAGACGGCCATTTTGAATTTCATCAAGTCTTAAATTTTGCAAGATGGATCTCTCCTGAAATCTCGCATTTTGTTTTATAGTAATGGTCTAGCCATCTAGCACGGTTTGCCAAATAATGGCCATGTGAAAGTGAATAATGGCCTAAAAGTGGCCATTTTTGAATTTGATCAAGTCGAAATTTTTCAAGATGCATCCTCAGCTGAAAACGCACATTTCGCTCTATAGTAATGGTCTAGCCATCTAGCACGGTTTACCAAATATCGGCCATGTTATAAATTAGGTCAAAGTGCTGGGTCAACTTTAAAGTCAAGGTCCAAACATAAGCGGTTTTTATGATATTCCACAATATCAGGCCTGTCGAGGTGAATAATGGCCGATAGGCGGCCATTTTGAATTTTATCAACTTGAAATTTTTCAAGGTGCATCCTCTCCTGAAACCTTACAATTTATTTGATATTAATGGTGTAGCTATCTTGAGCGGTTTTCATGATATTCCGCAATATCAGGCCTGTCGAGGTGAATAATGACTGATAGGCGGCCATTTTTAATTTTATCGACTTGAAATTTTTCAAGATGCATCCTCTCCTGAAACCTCACAATTTGTTTTATAGTAATGATGTAGCTATCTTGAGCAGTTTTCATGATATTCCGCAAAATCTTTCAGTCGGATTTACCGATGTTATAAATTAGGTCAAAGTGCTGGGTCAACTTCAAGGTCAAGGTCCAAAAACCTGAAAAGGCACAACTAGGGACCTTGGAGAACATGTATGTGCAATATGACTGTAATCGGCCCAGTACTTTTCGAGATCTGCTCCGGAAACGAAGTGTGTGTCAAAACGTCTTAATAGGTCATAGTTCTGAACCAAAAGTAGGTCAAAGTTCATATACCCCAAAAGGCACAACTAGACCCCCTAGGTGTTGTGTGTAAAATTAGAAGACAATCGGACAAGTACTTTCAGAGATATGCTCCGGAAAAGAAATGTTCACGGACGGCCCTTCGCCGCAACATCATCATTTTCCCCTCTGCGACCTTGCATATTGAAATTCGATTAAAAATATTTTAACCTGTCTATTATCCACTTGGAAGTAACCCACATACCAAAAATTCTTATTCAAGCTTATTTTCTTGCAAAGTTATAGGCAAAAGAAGAGGTAAAAAACAGAACGGAGGCGGAATCCATAGCTCCCTCCGTCTCACCTACGGTGACGGCGGGAGCTAATTAGATGCACAAGTGCGATGTGTTTTCTTCGTTAGTTTACATGATAACAGTGTCCTTGTCTATATCCCATAAAATAATACTGTCACCATGAGACATATGAGTCATTTGAGACCAATGAGATGGGAGGGAAATGTTGACCAATCAGAGTTTGAGCACGCCTGTCAATCAGCCCTGTCGTTGAACTATCCATATGACAATGGTTTGTGTCAGCAATACAAATATGATTCATGTAATAAATATTATATTATATTATCCATAGGATAACTACCAAGCCTGTATGCCTGAAATAGTTACACATGCATGGCTTTCATTCATGGCTAGATTTCCACTAGGGGGGGGGGGGGGGGGGGGGGTAATAACAATCAAAATAAGCTGAACAATACAAAAAAATCCTTCTGCAAAAAGCTATGCTCGTAAACTCAATTTATACAATCATGTACGTGGCTCATCATATATTATTACCACTAATTATGAAAAACGTCATCCCCATGTCTGAGATACGCGATTGGTCCATCGATCTGATCCACTGTCATGGCTATATATGGCTTCACTGCTTATCGTGGACCGCAGCACAAAAATTAAAAAACTTTTGCAGTTTTAGTCTATGGACATGTGCACATCATATGGTCATATTAAGAAGCAAAAATAAAATCACCTATTTTTTATGACTTTAGCCTGATTTAGTCCCTTTAAGTTTCACAGACCACTTTGTTGTAGATGTTGTTTTAACACTGGGGCAACGTCGTAGAGGTAGACTAGCATGAAACCAGCATTGAATAACACATGTGTTTGTTGCATAAATAATCAACTCCACAGACCCGTCTGCTGGCTGTGAAAACATTCCTCAGTTTCGAAACTATTAACACTATACAACAAGTTAATAGCCTACATTCGGTCTGGTAATCGTATCAGCAATCAATCCATGTGGCTCGCATAAGCGTGGTATGCGATGGCCAACTTCACTGTGTATAGTCTCATCGCGTGATTTTGGGGGTGTACACTGTTTCATGACCACTTCCATGTAGACATTTATATTAGACAAATAATTTTTAAGTTGATTTTTACAAAGAAATGTTTATTTTTGTGTTCTGCTCTTCAATCATTTAATTAATGGATCTACGTATAATATTACTGTACCATCAAGTTGATGTTAAGTGCCTCAGAAAAACTGTGAATCTTGCCTTTTGATCGTAAATGCATGAAAATGTGACAAAAATTCATTTATTTCAATCTTTAGCGTAAAATATTACATAGAACGGATCTAATTCGTTAATTCAGTCAATACACTACAACACAAAGGCAGAATCATCTCCCGCATGCTAATATACAACATTATTAAGCTTTCTTAGTGTATTGTTGGTTCAGTGTACGGCGTTGCACGTGAAACAGGTGTACGAATTGCATAACATATTTTTTACTGGCTGTATCTCTTGCATTCATGTTTCTTTAACGTCCCAGAAAAAAAATCAGATATTGCCCGAAATGCATTTATAGATCGTAGTGGCTATATTGATAGGACAATTCTGTCAATAAACAATAAATACATTTCTTATTGACAAGATATAATTTGATCACATATCATCTTACAGTGTAAGCTAATTGTAGGTGACGCTGGCCCAATATTAACCTGACATTGAGGAATAATTTCATGTTTGTTGGCTACTTTTCCTGGTGATTACAGACGACACACCATACCATTACCACAAACGAAGCAGACATTTATACTGGCGCAGCGCGCTACACCTACTGTGCACATGGTTAGGTTATTTGTACCGGGTCTGCGCCTGTACTCGCAGTGAAAGGGTTAATATACCGAAACGTCTTACATACATTTCCTGTCAATAGTCGATAATACTTTATTGACAGGATTGTCACGATATCATTGGCGAGCTAATCAGATGCCTTGTTACAATTTATTGCTTTTCCCATTCGTCAAGGAACAGCCTGTCAATAGTAGTAAAACTTCTATTATTGGCAGGACGATACTGTCTATATTAACAAAAAAGTTATTATTGACAAGACATATCCTGTATATAAAGGCAAATGCTGTGCTTATTGAAAGGATTGTCCAGTCAATAGCCTCAGCATTTCTAGATATTGGCGCATAACATTTCAAGTGGGTGTGACACCACAAATTTCCATCTTGTCACGGGCAAAAAAGTACGTTTTTTTTTGTAGCAAGGAGTTCCATATCAGAAGGACCTGTCACAAACTCGATTTTAAAAATTATTAAACAGGAGGGCCCAAGTCGACTGTCCTTAAACTACCACCACTAGCAGAAGATGCATATATGGTTTGGTTAGTGCGTCAGTCCCAAGATGTATGTCTTTATCGTCGGGCAGGGGGTTATGGTGTCGCCTTGGATGTCTGGCCGTTCTTGTCTCTGGCCGTCTGTCCGCATTTCGTTTTCGGGGCAGATCTCGGAGTCGGAAACCCATCTGCGGATTTTTTTATTTTGCATACGCACATCCCTTAGAAGGTGTGGATGTGCCTATTGGGGTTATGAACTTCGACCTACTTAAATGGCCACCATCGGTCACAATTAACTTTAATATGCCTGATATCTGGCAAACCGTGGCTAGACCATTACCAAAAAGCAAAATGTGCATTTTGAGGTTGGGATATGCCCTGAAAAAAATCAACTCGATTAAATTCAAAATGGCAATTATTGACTTTAAAAATTTTGCCAGATATCTGGCAAACCGTGCCAGATAGCTAGAACATTACTATACAAATAAATGTGTGGTTTTAAGAAGAGTATGGCCTGAAAAATGTCAACTTGAGCTAATTCAATAATGGCTGACTTGCGACCATCATTGACTTTATTATATGTCATAAACTTGGAAAACTGTGCTAAATAGGTAGACCATTACCGTAGAACAGAATGTTAGCGTTCCGGGAAAGATACCCTCTGAACAATTTCTATCACACGGGCTGTCCTCTTATTGCTACATGTTACAATCGGCAAAACTTGATACATCAACATACAGCAAAGTATGATAAATTGATTAAAATATACATGCGATAAGTGAGACTAATGTGGGACCAAAGATTATTTACAATAAGATGGTCGACTTGTGGATTTTACCATACAAATGCATGTAATACATTATGCAGTGGTGTCCGCTTTTAACGGGAGTTGGTAGTACGCTTTGGCAAGTGTATCATCATATAAAACAAGTGATAACTTCACCACTTTAGCCTCCAAATAAAAAAATATTGTTTTTCTAGGTTTGACAGTTATGACAATATCTCTGCAATATTTATTTTTGGAACGAAAATAACTGTAATATAGCAGATAAGTCATCTTATATTATGATAAAATTCTAGAGATTGAAATGTCTTCATTTAAATAACAGAAGAGCTGTGTACTGAAAATACACAAATATGTGGTTGCGAAACGGGAGGGGAGTGACGGTATCTCGTCAAGCAGAGTGACGACAAGGGAGATCGGGGCAAAATATTGGTAACAACTATAACTTGACAGACTTGTCTTTCGGTTTAGACTTTTATTATTTAAAATAATCGATTTAGAACACATGAGCAATATTATAAAATTTTAATATTATAATGTCACTGGGGACTGGAGCATTAGCAGTATACTGATATCTTAAAAACATATTTTGAAACTTCAATGGCTCAATTGGAACCACCGTTCATTTTGTCTGAATCTCATTTATCCTACAATATAAACTTGCAATTTTAAATGTGATGCACAGGGATGCACACAAAACGTTTTCCAGTTCCTGAACCTAATAAGCTGTACTAATAGAAAATCAAAGTAATTTTTTTTTTTTTTGAAAAAACACCAAGAAATAGAGCTCTTCTGGTCGCCCCTCTAAAATGGCTCTGGAAACCATATTGTTAGGACAAGTAACAACATCTGTACACTAATACATTAAATAACCATTGCAAATAACTCAGTACACATGAAAACCTCTCTACAAATTTAATTATATTGATTGGAACACTTGGAAATATTGAAATCGATGAGTGTCTAGAATATTAAGATATGTGAGCTGAATTTAAATGTAGAGGGGGTAAGGTCACTATTTCATATCTTGAGAACCCAATATAATTTACACGCATACAAATAAGATCTTATGGCAAAGCTAATATGATATATATAGGGCTACAATGATACGGCATATTTAAGTCACGAGAACATCACAATCAGACAGACACATTAATGTAAAAATAAACTTTCCGAAATCTAAAACAAACGCAAAAATGAAAAAAAAATATATAATTTATCCACTATAGTGGTCTAAGAGCATGTCTATGTAAGGGTAGTGTTCACCTCACTACTGAGATTGTCAATACAGACATTTCTGTAGGATACGAATTTAAGTAATTTTCTCGATTTTGTATAAAATTGCGTTTTAGAATGCTAAGAACCTGTACTAATGGAAAATCATAGTTAAACAATATTTATTTTTGATTGAAAAAACACCAAGAAATAGAGCTCTTCTGGAGATTTGCCGCTCCTCTATGATGACTGGAGCGTTAGCAGTATACTGATATCTTGAAAACAAGACACGTTCATTTTTATGCCAAAATTTATGTATAGTTGAATTTTAATAATTTTTCATTTCTCCTTCCATTACTGGTAATAATGTGTTCATTGTTTTCCCGCAGTACATGGTGTAGCCGAGTGGGGACATATAGGCCTATATGTAATATTAACGTGAAACTTGCATGTGATTTATTGTCTTTGATGAACGTGATAATTGGATCTCTTTTATGACTCATATGTTGAATCTGTTCAGGTATATTCCCAAAAATTCGTTCATTTGAACCAATTCTATTAAGTTTTGAAGTGGAACAAAAGCCCCACACCCTGAATATTCAAATATTGCTTCTTAGACAGAAATGTATGCAATTTATTATTCGCATCAACATTAGTTTACATTGATTACTTTACATGCAGATCACGACACTTCGCGACAAATATATCTACTGATTATACAAAAATATTTTCTTCCTTAATGGTAATAATACCCTATTGTGGCGTGAATGACTTCAGCATTGAATAAGCTAATTCTGTGACAGATCAGGTGAATCAGCAGTAACAGTAACATGTTTTATATCAGCAAAATATCTCTGTGATACAGTATAGGTATATTGGGGGGGGGAGGGGGGTTGGGGGGGGTCCCCCTCTCAGCACCACAGGGGGGGATATCCCCCCCTTGTTGGCAAAGAAAATGACAATATATTCCAGATTTTGCTGTCATTTCAGTTCAAATATGCCATTTTAAGCACACTAAATTTAAAACTCTGATTTTTTTCGTTTGGACCCCCCCCCTCTCAAACATTCTTGGCGGAAACCCTGAATATTATGTTTTCCTTTGTCCTTATCTTCGTTTTCTTTGCCCGTATCTACCCTTGCACACATTGTCACCCACCAGCAAATACGAGAGGATGAACCTATGCTGGGGTACTGCTGGACCAGCATTACGAACGTTGGACCAGCGTCACTCTATGATTGGGTCAACGTCTCCTGTTAGCTGGGCATCAGCTGTTGTTTGTAAACAATGAATATGCATACTTGTTTATACGGGCCCATCAACCCCTGAAATACCAAAGGGAAGAAGACAATTAAAAAGTCTTGATAACTAACAAACCAAATTATTGGATAAAAAATAGAAGCAAACCTCCATCAACACTTATTTTTCTGATTTTTATGATGTGAGGTATGTTTTGTTTTCAATAGGATCAATGTCATATTTATTCTCCGTAATACGGTTTTTATATTGTAATATGTTATTTTATGTTTTCATTTAATAAGAGAGATATATCTTGCTAATATTAGCATTTTCTCACTTGGATGCAACCGCACACCATTTTTAAATGCAACCGTACACTCATCAAAATTGGGCATGTATGCAACATTTATGAGTGTACACTCCTTTTTTGATTGGTTGATTAATTATTCGAAATTTAAAATGCCAAGATATTAGATTGAGTTATTAAAGCAGCTCTTTGTGATGACATCAATTTTCGTTTTTAATTCCGTACTGGAGTAGTGTATCCCACGGATCGTGTTTTTATTTTTTTCTGAATTTTCATATTTTTACAAATATTTTTAATCAACATTTCTATGAAACCAGAAGTAACCCAAACAAACTATTTGTATACCTGAAGGAGGATTGAATGTTCTCACAGCATTGGGCCACATGCTGATGGCATCGGCCCAGCGTTGGGTGGACAATCAGTGCTGCAGGTGTGTCCTCCCGTGTCCTGACTATAAGACACCAATTAGCCGCGACTGCTCTGATTTTACGGCCCGATACGTGGGAATATGTGATGTAAAGTGCTGAATCTTGCCGACTTGTTTTCTTTACATGGCAATATACGACCTGGAAATACAACTATTTCACTCTTTTTCGGTGCTATAAAATTATTTTTTGATTTTTTCGTATTTTCAGTTAAGATCAGTAGGTTTTATATAGCTTCATATAAATTAAATTTTCAAAATTGACAGCATTGAAAATATCTCATTCCAAGGGGTCCCTTCTTGATGCTAATAACCGTGTTGATTGATTAGTCTCAGCACAAATGTTTTTTTTACATGAATACAAAAAGAATTTAAATATCTATCATTTTTGGTGATTTAAATGTGCTATACATGTTAAGTTATCCCACCAGCATTGCTAAGATGTTAATCAAGCTATTGCAATCACGGCTGTATTCAATAAACCTTTACATTACATTTTGCATTGTGCGCTGACATGATTAACGAATAAAATGTTTACTTCAATAAATTGGTAAATTGTGTCGTCTGCTACCGGAAGTGACATGCAACAGTGTACAACCCCACATGCAATGATTACGTCTATATACAGTGAACTTGGGCATTGGCTGACAGTCACTGAGAATGGGCGCGCATTTTCCCATGCCCGCGCCGACCCTGTGGCGTGTAGCAGCTATTATGACTGAAATACCCTAACAAAATATAATGGCGATGGTACTCAATCGGATATTCCGACGATTTAGGAGTCCAATATTTGGTTGATTAAAATTATTAGCAGCATTTCATACATTTTGGAATCAGGAACTCGTTTTCTGTCATAGGCCTACTGCAATTAATCGTTGTCGGCATGTTTTGTATCATTGAATGCTGAAACTTCCTACTCTTCTAACAACGCTGAATACTCCTGTGAAACTATTAAATCTAGTGATAAACATTTCACAATTTGACAGCGTGGTCCGTAATGGTCACATAGGCCTACTGAAAATCTGAACTTCAGATTAGGGTCATCCATATGAGGTACAAAAATGAAGGCCCCAAGTCAAGGCGTTATGAGTTATGAAGTTATCGTGTTTACAAGCCATTTTGGTTTCCGTGACCTGGTGACCTTGAAATCAGGTCAAGGTCACTTAAATTCGAGCTTGGACCTTCAGATTAGTATCATACACATGAGGTGAAACAATTAAGGCCCTAAATGAAGGCGTTATGAAGTTATCGCGCTTACAAACCATTTTGGTTTCTGTGAGCTGGTGAATTTAAAATTAGGTCAAGGTCACTGAATGTCAAACTTGACTTTCAGACTAGTGTCATGCTCATGAGGTAAAAAAGCAAAGGCCCCAAGTCGAGGCGTTATGAAGTTATGGCGCTTACAAGCTATTTTGGCTGACATGATCTCTTGACCTTGAAATTAGGTCAAGATCACTAAATGTCAAAATCGACCTTCAGATTAGTATCATGCATATGAGGTAACAAAATGAAGGCTGCAACTTCTAAGTCAATGCGTTATGAAGTTATCACACTTACAAGCCATTTTGGTTCCCGTGATCTTGAAATTAGGTCAAGGTTACTGAATGTCGAACTTGACCTTCAGATTAGTGTCATGCAAATGAGGTAAAAAAATGAAGGACCCAAGTCGAGGCGTTATGAAGTTATCGCGTTTTTACAAGCCATTTTGGTTTCCGTGACCTGGTGACCTTGAAATCAGGTGAAGGTCACTGACTGTCGAACTTGACCTTCAGATTTGTGTCATACACATGAGGTAAATAATGAAGGTCCTAAGTCAATGCATTATGAAGTTATCACGCTTACAAGCATCTGCTGCGCCCGCCCGCCGTATATGAATTCATCATAACATTGCTTGATTCCTATATTTTTATCATTTAAGAAGAAATCATAACTTAAAACTTAAAATAATGTTCTTCAACTTAGTTCTAATATTTATCTAATTTTAAAAAGGTATTTTTCGGCTTATTTTGTAATTATCTGTAAATAATGTATCCATTAAAATTTTTCAGGCATATCCCTACCTGAAACCACACATTCTGTTTAATTGGCAGTGTTTTCCCCAGGATTTGTCCAAAGGGCAATTCCATGGTTTTGGACGTACACTTCAGACAGTTCTGTGCTATATTTAGTCATAATTTATCAATATATATATAATAGTAAAAGTGATGTTTCAGTACAGTCTTGTCTCATTTACAAGTACATGTATCACTATTAAAAATTTTGTTATTTTTTTTAGTTTGGAAGAAAAATTAGTAAAATATGTCGGTTTCGGACGTACTCAGAGAATGGTCATTTTGCAAACATGCATGATATCTCATAAAATTTCTGTGATGTGTGGTGTGGATGAAAATATTTTCTGTATATTTTTGGAGAAAAGACGTATGTGTGAAGGGTCCTTTACAAAATTTAATTTTTTAGTGTTTCTTCCATGGTGAAAATATAATTTGAAGTTTGGTTTCGGACGTACATTTTCCGGTTTCGGACGTACGCGTCTGAATTCAATACTTAAATGTAGCAGTTATGGTATCACTCTGTATCTAGATTTAATTTTGAGTCCACCACATGCATGATAATTAAAGCTATAAAAAGTACTCTTGTGATTTATAGATTGCTATGAAATGCATAAACCATTTGGAAAGCTCTGCTTGTATGGTTTCGGATGTACACCTACCGTAATTTGATAGTGATAATGACACCCATGTAAAGAAAATTATTAATAATTGAGCTAAATGGTCAATGATTCTTCTTGCAATATAAATAAATGTATGACTCTCACTTCTCATAATGATGACTAACTGCAATAGAAATTTGAAACCACTATTTTTACATAAAATGTACTAGAAGTGCTTGTTTCAACTGTTCAAAAGACAGTGTTTGTCTGAATTCCATGTATAAAATATACGATATTGTGTATGTATCTTGACATAACTAGAAACTGAGATATATTCTATAACATTTCACAATTATATTTCTAAAATTTGAAAAAGGCAAGACCTAAATTAAATTCTTTTTCATACATGATGACCCATATTCATGTAACAAAATCTTCACAGGGAAAACACCATAACATGTAATGTGTATACCGGGTATCTGAAACTGCATTCGTCTAGAAAGTAGTATTTATCAAAACAGAAGATAACTTTGAAACTTTACTAATACAACCAACTCCTGAACTTAGCTTTAGATCCTCATGTCTATTTCTGTCTCGGACCGTGGATTAGCTTGTACTTTTTGGATTCGGATGTACATCCCCACCATAATATATTTATAAACTTCATTAAATAACAATTCAAGGGAAATAATAATTAACAAGACTACATAAGTCCAGGAGCTCCCGCGACGAATTAGAATTTGATTTAATCAATTTTGTGTAGGGTTTTTAATGTTGTCCTAAGCTAGGTCAACAAGACGCAAGACAACTAGGTCTAAGAAGCCCAGTCTAAGAGTAAGATAAGAACTAGACAGTCTGTGAGAGATTGCAAACCTCCATTGAAATTATTGATCCTAATCAGTATCCCAGTAATGGTCTACCTATCTGGCACGGTTTACTCGATATCAGGCCAATCGAGGTAACTAATAGCTGATTTACGGTCATTTTGAGTTCGATATAAATTAGTCAAAAACTTAGGGTGCATCCTCCCCCGAAACCTCAAATTTTGTTTTATAGTAATGGACTAACATCTAACACAGTTTGCAAAATATTGTGCATGTGAAAGTAAATAATGGCCGATAGGGGGCCATTTTGAATTTGATCGAGTCAGAATTTTTCAAGATGCATCCTCAGCTGAAATCTCACATTTCATTCTATAGTAATCGTCTAGCTATCTAGCACGGTTTACCAAATATCGGCCATGTGGAAGTGAATAATGGCCTAAAGGCGGCCATTTTGAATTTGATCAAGTCGAAATTTTCCAAGATGCATCCTCAGCTGAAATCTCACATTCATTCTATAGTAATGGTCTAGCCATCTTGCACGGTTTACCAAAAAACGGCTATGTGAGAGTGAATAATGGCCGATAGGCGGCCATTTTGAATTTGATCTAGTCATTTTTTTTCAAGATGCATCCTCTCTTGTAATCTCACATTTTGTTTTATAGTAATAGTCCAGCTATCTAACACAGTTTACCAAATATCAGCAATGTGAAAGTAAATAGTGGCGATAGGCGGCCATTTTGAATTCGATTGAGTCGAAAGTTTTTGAAAGGCATCCTCTCTCGAAACGTCACATTTTGTTTTATAGTAATGGTCTAGCTATCTAGCACGGTTTACCTGATATCAAGCCTATCGAGGTAAATAATGCTGATTGTCGGCCATTTTGAATTCGTAAGTTAAAAATTTTCAGGGTGCATCCTCCCCAGAAAACTCACACTTTGTTTTATAGTAATCAGGTAATGGTCTAGCCATCTAGCACGGTTTACCAAATATCAGCCATGTGAAAATGAATAATGACCGAAAAGGCGGCCATTTTAAATTTGATCAAGTCAAACTTTTTCAAGATGCATCCTCATCTGAAATCTCACATTTCGATTTATAGTAATGGTCCAGCCATCTAGCACGGTTGACCAAA
This sequence comes from Flabesymbios commensalis, assembly GCA_964017125.1. Lineage (NCBI taxonomy): Eukaryota > Metazoa > Annelida > Polychaeta > Terebellida > Flabelligeridae > Flabesymbios > Flabesymbios commensalis. The sequence continues at coordinate 50,511,162 of OZ024907.1, read as the reverse complement.
TATCGGCCATGTGAAAGTGAATAATGGCCGATAAGCGGCCATTTTGAATTTTATCGAGTCAAATTTTTTCAAGATGCATCCTCTCCTGAAATCACACATTTTGTTTTATAGTAATGGTCTAGCCATCTAGCACGGTTTACCAAATAACGGCCATGTGAAAGTGAATAATGGCCGATTGGCGGCCATTTTGAACTTGGACAAAATGATTTTTTTCAAAATGCATCCTCTCCTGAAACCTTACAATTTGTTTTATAGTAATGGTGTAAATATCTTGAGCAGTTTTCATGATATTCCACAATATCAGGCCTGTCGAGGTGAATAATGGCCGATAGGCGGCCATTTTGAATTTTATCAACTTGAAATTTTTCAAGATGCATCCTCTCCTGAAACCTTACAATTTATTTGTTATTAATGGTGTAGCTATCTTGAGCGGTGTTCATGATATTCCGCAATATCAGGCCTGTCGAGGTGAATAATGGCCGATAGGCGGCCATTTTTGATTTTATCAACTTGAAATTTTTCAAGATGCATCCTCTCCTGGAACCTCACAATTTGTTTTATAGTAATGGTGTAGCTATCTTGAGCGGTTTTCATGATATTCCGCAAAATCTTTCAGTCGGATTTACCGATATTATAAATTAGGTCAAAGTGCTGGGTCAACTTCCAGGTCAAGGTCCAAAAACCTGAAAAGGCACAACTAGGGACCTTAGAGAACATGTATGTGCAATATGACTGTCATCGGCCCAGTACTTTTCGAGATTTGCTCCGGAAACGAAGTGCGCGTCAAAACGTCTAAATAGGTCATAGTTCTGAACCAGAAGTAGGTCAAAGTTCAAATACCCCAAAAGGTACAACTAGACCCCCTAGGGGTGTTGTGTGTAAAATTTGAAGACAATCGGACAAGTACTTTCAGAGATATGCTCCGGAAACGAATTGTTTACGGACGGCCCAACGGCCCAACGGCCCAACGCCGTCACATCATCATTTTCTCCTCTGCAACCTTGAGTATTGAATTCAGATTAAAAATATTTTAACCCGTCCATTAGCCACCTGGAAGTAACCCACATACCAAAAATTGTTATCCTAGCTTATTTTCTCACAAAGTTATAGGCAAAAGAAGAGGCCAAAAAAAAACGGAGGTAGAATCCATAGCTCCCTTCGCTCACCTACGGTGACGGCGGGAGCTAAAAAGATGTTGATATCATATTTAAGCAACTAAATGAACATAAGCTTGTTTTTCGACACCGAAAATATTATATTGTTGAAATATAGGTGTTCCTATTTCAGTTGTAAGGGTTCCTTTTTGTGGTTTCGGACGTACATTATCTTGTACGTCCGAAACTTTGCTCGTCCGAAACCGTTATTTCTGAGAAAGCAGCCCAGTGAGAAACCTCAACTATACTGAAAACTAATCATGGGATATAGTTAATTTTATATATTAAGTAAAGTTTTTTTTCTCGCTTTCACTTAATAGTAAAAGAACAATTGGTATATTTTGGGTTTCGGACGTACACAAGCATAATTTATTTTTACAAATTATTTTTTAATCATAAAATTTTTATTTTTCAAATTTGTTAAAGTAGTATTACAAAATATAACTACTTAACTGCATACAAATCTCAAAGCTAGGCAATTTTAAGGTTTAAGTGGCACAGAATTTTGGATTTTCAATTTTTACCATTTTTTCAATAATTTTTCTTCTTTAATATCATGTGCGTTCAATGAGCCATGCAGACGTGAAAAATGTAAAAATTACAAAAAGTGTTTTGAGCTTAACTAAAATTGATCAAATACCTGCCATATGCAGTGATAACCTTTGTGATTTTATGAGATTTTTTTTTTGTAAAAGTTTCATAATTGGTGGAATTGCCCCAAAGAGTATCGGCTTTCTGAAAGATGCTGTTTTGTGGCTGAATTCATGGCCAATTCAAAAGAAATTAGGAATTAAAGTTTTTTTTAGCATTTCGGACAAAACAGAAGCGTCTCGGTACTGATGCACTAAGACGCTTTGGGGAAACCACTGGTTGGTCTGGGTAACTTTTACAGTTTTCCAGATATTACTCATTTTAAAGTCAAAATTGGACGATAGTCAGCCATTTCGAATTTGAATAAGTTGACATTTTTCAGCGCATATCCGTCCCTGAAACCGCATATTTTGTTTTATTGTAATCCAATGATCTGGCATGGTTTTCCAAATATCAGACGTATTAAAGTTAATTTTCTCCGATAGTCTGCCATTTTGAATTTGATAAGACTAGGAGTTGAAATTTTTCAGGGCATATCCACCTGAAATCGCACATTTTGCTTCATAGTAATGTTCCAGCTATCTGGCACGGTTTGCCAGATATCAGGCATATTAAAATTAAATATGGTTGATAGTCAACTCTGCCATACTGAATTTTATAGAGTCGCTATTTTCAGGCCATATCGCTCCCTGAAACCACACATCTCCCTGATGCATTTCTAATGCTATGCTATGCTAGTGTATGATATGTTATGAGCATGTTAGGATGCTAAGCTACGCTATGATGTGCTATGCTAATGCCTGCTATGCTAGTTTATGCTATGTTATGCTATGCTATGTTCTGCTATTCTATACTATGCTATGCTATAGTATGTTGTGCAGTGTTGTTATGCTATGTTTGGCTATTCTATGATATGGTATGCTAGACTTTGCTACGCTATGCTATGCTATGCTATGCTATGCTATGATATGCTATGCTATGATGCTATGCTATGCTATGTGCATACACAGTGACCAAAAACTGTTTGAAGGCCTAGTGTGTACAGAGCTGCAAATATCACAGTAGTTGTAAGTCATGCGTTTAATGTGTATAATGTGTGTAATACAAGTTGTGATATTCAAGTTTCAGAGATGCCAGTAGGTCATGGGGAAAAATGCAAAAATCAGGATTTACTTTTTTGGAAGTCGAAAAAAAGCATTTGAGGTGAAAAAAAAACATTTTAGGCCATACAGTATCATTAAAAATCCGGTAATTTCGTAAAATTCATGTAAAACTGGCATCTCAGAAGTTTTGACGTACCCGGTACATGTACTACGTCCAAACTTATTGTTTCTATGGATGATAATTGAAAGTCTATTTCTCCTGCAGTTTTTTACCCAATCGATATGAAATTTTCACACAATAACCCTTAAATATTCAGGGGGTGCGCTATGACTATTCCAATGAGGGATTGTCCTATTAGCTCTGTCAATTATTTCGTCCATTTTCAGAGGCCGATCACTCCTCGAGTTTTCAATATTTTAAATATGTTTAATATGTTTGTATCATGATGTGTGGCTCTTATAGTTTTGATTCTAATTGCATTTGAAGGCGTGGGGGTTTTAATTTTAATGGGATTTGAATGACGGGTGAAAGCATTACATGTCGGCTAATATCCATTCATTGCATGAATAGACTCAGGCTGAAATCCGGGCAGTGTGTGTAGGCTGGTCTTTAACCCTTTAATTCTTCCTTTACCAATTTCGCATTTATGCAAAAAGTATAATCTTTACCAAATTCCACATGTGTACATGCATTAATAGCAATGGAGATATTCCATTACATACATGGTTGAATATCGCGAACTAGTTATAAAATGGTAAGTGACATGGACGCAATGTTCTCTTGCATTTTTAATTATGCAATGTGCGCATGCGCATAGCTATAACCTGCATTGTGTCCAGGAGCTACCTCAAGGGTCCTCCATCAGTACAATAATAAGTATTTTGTACATTTGTCCTTTTTTGGCTGAAATGTATTCAAAATTACATATAATTGTAATACCTCATGTTATTACCCCACTGGGAGTGGTAGTAGCCTAAAATTATTGTATGTACCACCCAATCAAATCAAGCTGCGAAAGGAACATAGCACTTTGGATGATAATAAGTGTTGTTTCTTTGTCGTTGACAAATACAACTGAATGTACTAAATCAATATTTTAGAGGTACTTTACCATTTGACCTTGACATTTGACCTTGACCTATAAATGGCCTTTGGATATACATGTAGTATTTTAAAGAATTAACTCTTTTATCAGCCTTGCTAAAATTTCAATAATTTCTGCCCAAGTCAGGAATGCAAGTACACATACGCCCGCTCGCCCGTGGCGACAAGAATTATGAAAGGGCGATTGTAAATGAGCATGTCACTAGCCCTGCTGGCGACCGATTCCCTGTGCGATCCGCAGATCATGTGTGGCTATTCACGCATAATTGCAGAGCGCCGCACAGCATGTACAGGCGTTGTCGTCGTGGCACACTACAGAGCGTTGCTACGGCTCACGCGTGGCTGTGTATATCGGAGGCCATTAAGTTTGAGGAGCACTGAAGCGCACATAATTCAAGATTTGGTACACTGAAAAGTGAGCAACTGAATCAAGTTTGATGCTGACACACATGGACATAAAAATCACGTTCAGCAAATTGTTAAACAAACTACTGACTAGTAGGCCTGGCCTGGTCAATCAGGGGTGCGTGGGCGCCCGATCTGCGGTAGCCTCGACAGCCCACAGCGTCACTTATGCGTCGTGGTTCCCAACATTCGTTTCCCCCGATATTTCACAGTTCAAAATAGCGCTGATCAAGAAGATCATTTATCTAGTTTGCTGACATACATGCATGCTGACAACATTTCATTGCCCAACGAGCTGTGGGTGAATAGATGCAGTCTTGAATTGTTGCTGATTCTAAAAGACTCATGCATTATTGGCCTGATAAATCAAGCATTAAATTTACATAAAACGTCTGCAAAAACGTCTTGCACTTTTGTGTGAATACAAACTGTGGCTAAAACTACAGTTTCAGTCACACATAGGGCTGCCGCTGGCGCATGTATGTCGGCATAGAAACGATGTGAATAGCTGGACATAAGGGTGTTGAGACTAAGAAGGTCTAACCATGCTAATGGGCATAACACAAACTAAATCACACCCCCACAAAAGGCCTGAAATACACATGAGATAACCTTTTTATCCCAGTTATTTTGTATCTTGCTTTGTCATGATGCCATGAAGGCTACCGTGCTAGAGCTCCATAGACTTTCCTACTTCATTGTTGATAGGACTACTTATCAAGTTCAGTCCCCTTGAACCTCTAAGCGATATGAATGAAGACATACATTTTTTTTCAAGTATGCTTATGTGACATCATTTTTATGTTTAAAATGACTGACTTTATTATATTTGCAGAACGGGTTACGTTTTTTTGAGATGGCCCCCTTTTTTCATCGAAGTGGGCAACATAGCCCCTTCATTCTACAAGTTGTAATGAACACTAGTGAGCCAATGTTGGATTAAATTAATTGTCTGTACATGTAATAATTATGAATAGCCAATTAAATCTAAATGAGTTATGAAAGGTGGGGTCGCCACCAGCTAAGAAAATAAAGAAAACTAGAGAAGAAATGCTGGTTCAATAACGTAACTTTATAGGAAGATAAAGGCTGACCCGTAAAGACATTTTCAGGTGGGGTGGCTGGACTATTTCACTGGCCCATTTACTCTGACTTCACTAGAGCTCAAGCAGCTGCAGATGTGCTAATTATAGCTAAAATGCCCACTTGCTCAGGCTAAGCCTACGGAAGATGGGTCAGAAGGAGAAAAATCATTAACCAGTGATTCAGCCATATCGCGCACAGTCCGGCAATTTTTTTCATAAAAACATTAAACTAGTAAAGGCAATTAAAACATCATAAGGGCTAGTGGATTTTTAGTTCCACTAGCCCAGCTGGCGAGTGGATAAAAATGACGATTTTTTTTCCCCTGCGGCAAGGGCTACCCCAGGGATCCTCTATCAGTACAATATGAAGTATTTTGTGCAGTTGATTTCTGGGGATAGCTTTTTCAGGGAGAAGTCGGTAAATGCTAGATTTTATAATTTAAATGCATTTGCATCATGCTGTTTCAAAGCTGGGCACGTCTTGCAGACGGTGGCCCAGCATTGAACCAGCGTTAGAGTGTTTAAGTATGGACATTACTAGTTCACACTAGTAGCCTTTTAAATGCTATATTTGACAATTAAAATAACAGTTTCAATTCTATCAAACACGAAAGGTCGACCCAAATTGTTTCAATGTTGGGCCTGTGTCACAGACAGTGATACAGTATTAAACCAATAGAGAGTCAAGTCAAGGCTTTGTATGTTTTCATTTGTTTCTGTGATTATTTATGCTTATATTATAATTTGTAATTTATTTAAATTCTACGCCTTAAATCCAGTCCAGTCAGTTAACGAAATGACGGAAGTGGAATATTTTAGAAAATATAAATTTATATATTTGTGTATACGTACATACACATATATTAGCTATATCAAATTTGAATTTGCTAGGTCTACTTTTTATTTAGAATCAACAACCGCATATACCTACATCTGGACTTCAACATGAACCACTTTAAATATATGATGTACCACATAGCCAGGAAATAATAAAAGGGAGTCCAAATTTACTTATCGTTGGGCCAGGACGGGGTCTGAGGTCCTCTCACAATGCAATTTGGTGGAATCTGGCGATATTTTTCTACATCCAGGCTGAAAATAGGCCGTCCAAAAGACGGCTGGACGGGTCTCTGGCTAAGGCCTTGAATGGATTTTCTAGGTTATTTCTATATACCAAATTATTTTCATACACTAATTTTTATTAATTCTCTTAAATTACTTCAGGATACATTTTACTTCTGATATCGAAGCTGCAGCTTATAATTTGTGTACATGTCTTATTATTCTCATTTTATGTACCGGCAGAAATGGTTATGTATTTCTGGTACCGGGTATATTATTTAGTGTACTAGAAAGGAAAAAAATAAGTCAACAATTATAATTCAAAGTATCAAAGAATAACTAGATTTGCCTGAGGGGCAAAGCTTGCGTCTCCACCCACCCCACATAGATTTAGCAACCAAAATACATTAATTATAGAGAACTACAGTACTGTCCCCATTTAAAAAAATGTGATGTCGGAATAACACCAAAATCTATGTCCAGGGTAAGTTGCTTTCTTGTTTCCTTCAGAGTAACATGTGATTTATCGGCCATCTTGAATTTTGTTTAAAAAATGAAAAAAGAAAAACAATTCTCCTGACAATTTTCTCAGGGCCAGTGAGCATACAAGAATGATAACATTTGAGCTGTATAGCTATATGTATTATCAAATTTTGATAATAGCCAAAACGAACAAAACTGAAATATCAGCCAAAATACTAAAACGGTTTTATTATCATAATCACACCAGAAATTAATCAGCACACGACCAGGGTAGGGTTCTTTCTTTGAACCAAGCATTAAAAAAATCCATAAGCAGTTCAAAACAGTGACAGGATTTTGGTGGTGATCTTGGATTTTGTTGAAGAAGCTGAAAAACGCCAAAAAAGTTTACCAGGCAAATTTCCTAGGGTCAATATGCATACTGCAAAAATTTAGAAATAATCAGAGCAGGAGTGTATAGCTATATTACCTGATTTTGATGATACATGTAGTTAAAATGAACAAAACTTAATCCGCTAATATTCCGAAACGTAAAAAAATCAATGTTTTTATTATCAGAATCAAACCAAAAACTAATCAGCACATGTGCAGGGTAAGGTTTTTCCTTTAAACCAAACATAAAACAAACTGAAAAACACCAAAAAAAATTACCGGGCAAATTCCTTTGGGCCAATATGCATATTGCAAATATTTAGAAATGATCCGGGCAGGGGTGTATAGCTATATTACCAAATTTTGATGATAGCCAAAATGAAAAATTTAACGGAAATATCATAATCACACCAAAAACTAATCAGCAGGGTAGGGTCTTTCCTTTAAACAAAACATAAAACAAATCCATAAAGTGGTTCAAGCTCTAGAGAGCGACATAGGATTTTGGCTGCCATCTTGGATTTTGTTGAAAAAGCTGAAAAACGCCAAAAAAAATTTCTGGGTGAATTTCCTAGGGCCAAAATGCATACTGCAAATAATTAGAAATAATCAGAGCAGGGGTGTATGGCTAAATTACCAAAATAATGAACAAAAGTGAAATATCCGCTAAAATTCTAAAACGAAAAAAAAATTAAAAAATTATTATTACCACTTGGGAGGGTGCTACTAGTGGAATATTGCTGTTTATGCGGACGTAATATTCGACTATTGGCCCTACCAGCAGGCCCTCAAGACTATCTGTGTGTACACTCTGTTGCCTGTCTGGCGCCTGCTATAGTCACCTACTCAACTCACATGATCTTTGCTGAAATGTTGCTGTAATGTTGTCAGGCCAACGTTGAGTCAGGTGTTAGTTGGCTGTATCAAATGCTATGAAATGAAATAAATGGGGTTCTACACCACATTTGTACACATATAGGCTAAACTGGGTAAGGAGAACCTGAGGATGGAGAGATGAATGAGGTGTCACTGCCCTCCAGACACAGGATGCGAAATTGGGCCCTGTTGGTCTACGGCCGAGCACACTAACTCTCGGTCACGGAGGCTGCCCACAATAAACAGGGAGGAAACATTTTGTTTCTTTGAAACTTGAATGCCAGAGCAGGAGACGAATCCGCGATCTCTGACTTTCCTAGCAGGCACCAGGACCCCCCCGCCCTTAGGTTTTGTTATTACATATATACAAACACATTACCTGTGGATTTAATATTGGTTCACCGTCAGGGGCGCTGCCCAACATTCTCCATATTTTATTCTGCACAACATATTAAATGTGCATAATATATATTGGTCATGTCATTGCTATATCCCTTACCTGTTATAATTGACAGGTATGTTTTTACTCTGGTTCTGCCATAATAGTGTTCCCTGTTCCACTTTGATTTTCATTTATTGCAGAAATGAAAAATATATATTTTAATGTTTTATAATCCACATGCACGGCTGGTCCTCGTCTTCATCATTGACGGTTGGCCAGTAATTGGTAGAAAACAATCAACGAATGGGAAAGCGTGAATTCAACTATGATGCTGTGTCATTAAAAAAAACACTATTGGCCCAGCTGCTTTATAGACAATTTATAGCCCCACATATTATTACTTCGAGGCATGTTTTAAATATACATATATCCACTTCTAAAGTATGCATACTTTGAGGTGCATCCCAGCAAATACGATACGGCGAACAGTGGATCAACACTCAAAGGTTTCGAATTTCAGAAGTTTAGCCAGACCAAATATAGAGTTAACTCTATGGCAAGACACGTGTGATTGTACTCCAGCGGTATTGCCTCATTGTAGTGGTCAACGCGATGCGTACAAAGCATAATCTCATAACAGGCTTGGGGCCAAAGTACTCGGTACTTCAGTACTTTGGTACTCGAGTACCGATTTTGCAGTACTCGTCGGTACTCAGTACTTGTACTCGTACTTGTACTCAAGTACTTTTAAAAATAAAAGTACTTTTAACGAGTACTTACGAGTACTTTACGAGTACTAATCATCTCAAATTGATGCAAAATAGCTCACAGAAAAATCATAAATCATTATAGCGGGATATGGAACATTCAGTTAATGATTCTTTTACCATCCGTTTAACAATTATAGTGAAAAATGGTTTAATATATACTTTAAAATTATTTCAAAACTAGTCCTAATTACTTACATCAACTTTTAACAAAAGTGCGCCTTTTTTTACAATATCATGATGCTAATTGTTTGTTCTGCCTTGTATATACTAGTATCCTCGTGTAGTTCACAATATAATTAAATAGCTATTCTTAATAAAAAAGACTAGAGACATTTCTTTGGAAAACAGGAATATATGTTGATATCTAACATTTACAAGTGACTATACTATACGGTAGGACTAGTAATCATTAAAGGGGGAGGCGTGATTTCAACAATAATGTAGCGGTATTTAGGAATCACACTTACAACACCTTGTTCTTCGCAGCTAAGCTCAAGGAAAGACACGACATTGAACCAATGGTGGTATAATGTTGGGCCAACGTTGATGACTGTGTACTAATATTACTATAGGTTTAATTTCTCGTGTTTGTTGGGTTGGGACGATCGATCGGTATTTGCACAATATTGGCCCAATTGCGTAGACACTTAGCCGACATTTCCCCAGCACTGGACAAATAATGCCACTTGAGTGAACAAGTATAGTTTATAACTGTTCTCTTATAAAGCAGTTGAGACTCGATGTGGACTAAGCTATATTAAAACTGCCATAGCTCATACAACTCAGTACCAATGTTGTGTAAGTACTAAAAAAACACGACGGCGACAACGCGACGTCTCATCTACAGTGACCTTATAATGTCGGGCCAATGTCCAAGACATTGGGCCAAGATTTAACCAGCAAGTACGTAGGATTAACACATGTAGTAGCAGTACTGTTCAAACAAAGATGACGAAATTAATTGGACGGCGAACATAACCCTTTAACTGCGGGAATATTCTTTATATATCATTAAAATTATAAAGCGGCACATCCAAAAAAATTCGGAGCGCTTTACATACTAAAAACAAACAAAAATAAAAGTAGACAAAATTATGCACAAGTTTACAAGACGTCAGGTGTCTAGCGAACTAAACTACCTTGAAATGTACAACATATAGGCTATACAATGTGTCAGGTCACCAGTAAGCAGCAGGTCAGTCAAATAAATGCTTTTTGATTTGTAATTTTTTTAATATCGTGATTATGTAGTTTGTCATTTGAAGCTAGAAATTGAGTCGGCAATTATAGCTGCAAATAAGAGGAAGATATAATTGAACACGTTAGTGTCGCGTAAGGGTTAAAGGTGTGAGGTTAGATAACGAGTCAACTGTCTGCCTACGGCGGCTTTATATAACCCTTTCCGTCCCCGAAATGTGCTGACAGACCGAGTATAAAAATAAATACAACAGTGATGTGCTCCTCCTATAAATTGCATACAAATATATATTTAAACTAATAATAGGCTAATTTATCAGCGTATACCCGAGCTGAATCATGTAAGGCTATACATATATTATGGTAATGCATTTGATTTGATATCAGTCACCAGCAACTAAAGTGTGCTTGTTATCGCGAAACAATTCTGCCGTGCAAAGCCAACAGGCACTTCTGTTTACTTTACAAGTAAGCAGATACTGTCTTTTGGAATTTCAGGGCAGAATTGTGATCCTCGTACCTTTAATAGCCTTGATCTTTTCCATGACACAACGTGTGTTCAAGCTCATTTAAACGTGTATTACAGGCGGCACTGGTCCAAAATTTTACAATCATTAGGACTAGCAAGTTTTTAAGCTAGCGTGTTTTGCAACGTAAAGCTTTAGACACAGACAATTTGTATACTAGTATGTACTTATTTATGCATTATGATTCGCCAAATAATAGGCCTACATGTAGCATACAACACTTTGTACACTGATAGGAAAATACGATATTATACTATTGGCTAGGACATGGTATCAGATATGCAATCTCAATAATAGGCCTGTCCCATAAAATATTATTTTCACCACTCATATATCTATATGTGACCCGACCTGGCAAAATGAGTCTTAAGTCGCATATTTAAATATTGGAGTTATTAAGATATCCCGCACCTACACAAAATTACCTTTAGAATGGTATATCACACAACTCTGTAGCGTGTTTAACTCTGAAAATATGAGTCGACAAACCCAGAAAAATACAAAGTCTGAGTTGCGTCATTTTGAGAAAATAGCATTTGAAGTTCAAAAAGGCAGTTTGTGCAGTTTTGGATAAAAACACAAAATTGTATTAAAACGAAATAAATAGAAAAAATATTCATTTCCACCCCATTTTCTTAATAATCGTTTGCCAAAGTGTGACTTGAAACTCATGTTGCCTGATCGGGTCACATATATCAACATGAAGTAACATATATTATAATCAATTATTTATTTAATAAATGTCATGTAATTAATTAGAGTTTACAACCAAAGTACTCGGTACTTGTACTCAAGTACTTTTCAAAGTACTTGTACTTGTACTCAAGCACTTTTGAAAATCCAGTACTTGTACTTGTACTCGTCATTTTTTCAAGTACTTGTACTTGTACTCGAGTACTTTTGTCCAGTACTCGCCCCAAGCCTGTCTCATAATATATTACACTGGCTATATACGCTATACTTTCCACAGAAGCTATATCGACTTAATGTTAGTTTAATGTTGGGCCAGCAGTGCAGACGGTGGACTAGCATTAAACCAGGGATAACTGGATATTTAGTTTATTGTTGTGCCGCCCTCTACATCGTTTACCCAGCATTAAAGGAACATCAATTATTAATAATATTACTATTTGTAAATTCAATTCAAAATAAAGTTAGGCCAAAAATAAATATATGTTTGTTTCCGATTTGTTGTCATTTTAACCAGTGGGTAGGTAGGGAATTTATTTTATTTTATTTTTTATTTTATTTTTTGTCACTTCAACCAATCGGTAGGAAAGAACTATTTTTTATTTTATTTGGCGCCAAATTCACTTCCCTGCATGTCTTATCTGTACATTATATAATGATTTTTTGTTTTCTCGACATTTTTTGACCCCCCCTTTCCTTTTCGTAACGTTTTTTTAGTTACTTTGGCTACAGCAAGTAAGTCATCCCTTAACTTATGAATTTTCTAAAAAAAAAAAAAAAAAAAAAAAATTTTCTTTTTTTTTAGGAAATCCATAAAATAAATTTGGGTCGCACATGTTTTGATAGGGTCGGTCGGAAATCGGAAACAAACAATGTTTTTTTTTTAGGCCTTATGGCTTTGGTACCACACATTTTAGTAACTTCTAATTAGATCCCTATTAGCGCGATATTTAGGCCTTTATTACAATGTGATGTTGAATATCAGCTACTATCGATAGGGTTCATAATACAAGAACATAAATTAGGCCTACTATTTGTGTGTTTAGCATAGACTTGGGTTAAAATCTACGTTCAGTTTAACTTGAATATAGCCCAAACATAGAGACGCAGACGGTTAATATACGGCAATATAAATAGTTAAAATTATATGTATGAGATTATTACTATTACATATTCAGTGCCCGATTTATAAATTGGAAAAAGGGGGCCAAGGGGCCCATGATATTTTTCGGAGGGGGGGGGGGGGCATTGGCCTTAGACGATGGGGCATGTAACCCATTATTATTTTAAAAGGGGGGCACTTTCCCAACAACAAATAAAACACTTAAGGGTCATTCATATCACCTCATATTCCATATTAAACGTTCATCAGGAGTTCATGCTGATAGAAATATCAAAGATTCATATTTGCGGTTATGCTATTATTAAAACCGGAAGAAGAAAAAATGGTTTAACATTCAGCGTTTGCAAGTAGGCCCAATCGACTTCACGTCACCACGCATTCACTTAATATCACTTGTGTCAATCAATTGTGTCAACAATATCGAGTGTTATTGGTGTTGATCACATAGCTTGAGTGCTACTCATTGTCTTCCTCGGGTGCTGTCGGATCTCTTCTTGGGGCAGTGTCATCAACTTCCTCTGTTGTTGCCACTAGGCCTACACCTATCCACCTTAAACTGCTAAGCGCGACTGTAGTCGCTTTAATCCGTTTTATTAGCCATTTAAACATAAAGATTTGTAAATTGTTTAGTCTTAAATTACAAATTAATCAAATACGAGTTGTTTTCTCTCACTTAAAGTTGTGGGTCAAGGTGGTGAGACACAACTCCAAGTGTTTGAAAATTTAAATTATTTAATTTAGTGCTTTAAGGGTTAATATATTAATATTATTAGTCACAATGAACAAATTTTCTACAATATTTGGTGTACAAAATAAATTTGTAGGCCTATTATTATTCGTTATATATTGGTCCATTTTTTTAGAATTTTTTTTTTTTTGATTTTAATGGCACAGATAGTCTAAGTCTATATAGACATCTACACCACGTTCAAGGTAGAGATTTCCCTTTGAAAATACATTGATAAATGCGGATACAACAGGTGTGGCAAAGTTGTGGCAAGGTTACTTAGCCCCATGTGGCGAGGTTACCAAAGCTGTGGCGAGGTTACTCAGCCTTCTGTGGCGAGGTTACCAAATCTGTGGCGAGATTACCTGTGGCGAGGTTCCCTTGTGGCGAGGTTACAGTCAGGTTACAGTCCAATATTTCGTTGGAATCAGCAACATTTCTACTACATTTTGGTTTCAGTAGCTCGTTTTCTGCCATATTTCATTTAAATTGCATTGGTAAGAATGTAGGCCTATGTTTTGGATCATGGGATGCCGAACCTTGACTCTGTTCTAGCAACACTGAATACTAATACTGAAACTAATACAGCGATACACAGCTCACAATTTGACAGTGTGCGCTGTAATGGGCATTTATTGGCGGCACTACCATGTCAAAAATAAGAAATACAGGAATTTCGTCACTATATCTAGCCTGACTGGTAAATGCACAGCACAAAAATTTAAAAAAACTTTTGCAGTTCTATTCTATGGACATGTTTACATTATATCGTCATATTAATAAGCCAAAATAGAATCACTGATTTTTTTATGATTTCAGCCTGAGCCGGTCCCTTTAATTCAGCAGGCAAGGCCTTATCTTCAAAAATCCTATGGCCCACTAAAATTAACTTGTTGCGTCAAAAACAAAGATATTGCTCAAAGTGTGGGGCAGCGATAGAAGGATGTTGGGCCAGTTTTATTTTTTGTGGGAATCCCACAATTAGGCCTACTCTTTATAAGTCGGGCACTGGGTATTCTTTACATCAGGCGCCAGATAACACCAGATAACACGATACATTGGCCCAATGCTGATGTAATGCTGGGCCACTGTCTGCGACGCTTGGCCAATATCATTCCAATCAAAACCCTTTACGGTCTAATCACTATATTTAATCATGAACATATATTTTATCTGAACACTTCTTAAAGACGAAAGTAGGCCTACCTAACCTAGGGACCCCAAACGTTATATTGGACATATTCACACTGGTGTACAGAAATGTCAACCGTTTCTCACACACAGCACCCCTATTTCCCCTAAATAGGACACAAACTAAACAAAATAAACTTAATAAATAAAAATGTATAGTTCACCATACTTTGTCCCCTTTTCATATAAGATGGTTGTAATGAAAGGGTTAACTTACCACACGATCAGGCATTGCAATAAATTACATTATTCGGTCATTTTTCACACCAGAAGTGTATAAATTATATCAATGTGCAATGCCTTTTGCCGCAGAGTCCAAAAATTTAATTTTAATAATACAAAATTTGCAATTTTTGGAGATAAATTTCTTAGCCAGGACCTAATTGTTATATTGCGTAACATAACACCGTTGTGTCAAGTGAGGCAGAGAGGGGTGGGGGAAGGTGGCTAGCCCTCCCGCGACAGACTGCTGGCATTCATGAACACCTACCCAGCTATCACGGGGCATCGACCCAATGTTGTTTTAATGTTGTGCAGACGTCGAAGACGGCGGGCCAGCATTAGAACAACATTGGGTCAATGCTCGTGTCTGCTGGGTTGCGGTCACAGCTGATCAGCAAACTGGAGTCATTGACACGATGTTAGCCTGATAGTGGCCCACCGTTTACAACACTGGGCCGACATTAGCCCAGCATTGGCATAACTGTATATAGGCCTTAACAAGATAAACGTTCACCCAATGCTAGCTTACTGCTGGCCCATTGTCTACGACCATGGCTCAGCTGTAAAACAGCATTGGCTAAAGGTCTCATTTTTGCAGGGAACACCGGCAACTCAATACCCTGACACAATGTTGGTTCAATGTTGGAAGAGTGTCATGGATGATGGCACAACATTTAACCAACATTGGATCAGTGATAGCCAAAAGGAGGCAGTGACATCAGCGGACAGGAAGTATATACTTGATTTACAAGTGAACAAATACGGCCTTTTGGCTTGGCCCGAGAACTGGGATGCCAGTTAAAAAGCAGTAAATGCCTAGTATACCAGGGAGCAGATATTGCCTTTTGACATTGCACAGACAGAACAGATAGTAACGGAAGTTAACGGCAGACGTTTGTGTGGAAAACCAGCTTAAAAGTTTGTCAAGTCGACAAACTAATAAATACAGTAAAAATCATAACAGCTATGTACAAAATTACAAAAGGATAAAAGTGAATCGCTAATACTAGTTATTGAATTATGATGTATCAACCATTCAACAATGGAAAATTAGAAACAGGTGATTGAAAAATTAGACTATAAATCAAACAAGAGCACACTCGACAATAGTCCGCCGCCATTATTGAACTTAATGTCATTATTGCGGCCACAAGGTCAAATTATTGACGTAAAATGCGAAAAATGACAATAAATCGGCCATTTTGAATTTTTTTCCAGCCATTATTGAACTTGTCCGAGAACTGGTTATTAGTAACATGCATAACAGATTTGAAGATGATACATGAAAAACTTTTCAAGTTATCGCGCCAACAAGGTCAAATTATTGACGTAAAATGCGAAAAATAAAAAAAAAAACGACCATTTCGAATTTTTTTTCAGCCATTATTAAACTTGTCCAAGAATCACTTATTAGTAACATGCATAACAAATTTGAAGAGGATACGTGAAAAACTTTGCAAGTTATCGCGCCCACAAGGTCAAATTATTGACGTAAAATGCACAAAATCGCAATAAATCGGACATTTTGAAAAATTTTTTAGCCATTATTGTCCAAGAACTACTTATTAGTAACATGCATAACAAATTTGAAGAGGATACATAAAAAACTTTTCAAGTTATCGCGCCCACAAGGTCAAATTATTGACGTTAAATGGGAAAAATCGCAATAAATCGGTCATTTTGAATTTTTTTTGAGCCATTATTGAACTTGTCTAAGAACTACTTATTAGTAACATGCATAACAAATTTGAAGAGGATACGTGAGAATCGCGCCCACAACGTCAAATTATTGACGTAAAACTCGAAAAATCACAATAAGTCGGCCATTTTGAATTTTTTTTCTGCCATTATTTAACTTGTCCGAGGACTGGTCATTAGTAACATGCATAACAAATTTGGGAAGGATACATGAAAAACTTTTCAAGTTATCGCGCCCACAAGTAAATGGTAACGCCGACGACGCTGAACTTCAATTGCAATAGCCCACCTTTAAAATTAAAATGTGGGCTAAAAAAGAAATCATCAAATATAAATTTGCATATATGCAAAAAGCTAATATTGACAGTCACAGGCAAATACAGGTACAACTGTATGATCAGATTAGATTGTGATCAGATTAATTGTATCTAATTTCTTTAGAGATTAGCCAGATAATATTAATGAAGTTTATTAGAGCTTCGGAAATGTCTTCTGTTGAACACAGAAGACTGAAGTAACCAGATCACAAGTTTCAACATGGATGTTCACATACCTGCAGAGAAGAACGAAAGGGATCGCCATCATCCACATATTCTGGATCATACCATTCTGCCATTTTGAATTGTTCTATTCAATTTCACACTTCTACCTGAAAACAAGATTAGGACAAATCATAACAAAACCCTGCTGATTTCCAAAATTGTACTGCCAGTTCACCTTTACATTTTAAAAAAATATACATTTTGCACGAAAAACATGAAAAAATTTTCATCATTTAGGTAGCAATATATGGGCAATTCCACCAATTATGAAACTTTTACAAAAAAAAAAATCTCAAAAAATCACAAAGGTAACCACTGCATATGGCAGGTATTTGATCAAATTTAGTTAAACACTTTTTGTAATTTTTACATTTTTTACGTCGGCATGGCTCATTGAACTGACATGAAATTAAAGAAGAAAAATTATTGAAAAAATGGTAAAAATTGAAAATTTGAAAAAATGGTAAAAATTGAAAATTCTGTGACACCTAAACCTTAAAATTACCTAGCTATGAGATTTGTATGCAGCTAAGTAGTTATATTTTGTATTATTACTTTAACAAATTCAAAAAACAAAAATTCCATGATTGAAAAATAATTTGTAAAAGGGTCATTCCAGCGAAAAGGAGACTATTGCGACATATTTTTTTACGTAAACAAAATTACCTGAATTCATATTGTGTATGCTACTTCATTAAACACATTTACAAGAATACGAAATAATGGTTTCAAATGCTAATTAACCATTTTGGCTAGTTTAGGGAATACTTTTAAAACTGACGTGTCAAAAAAATTATGAACAAAATGTCCACTAAGTTACGAACAACTGCCTAATGAACTATTACATTGTTAATAGCCTGTGAATATATTGCATTGCTGCAAAACATAGCCAAGGTGTCCCTCTGCATGAAATAATGTCATGGTCCATGATATATTCACAAAAAAGCTGATGTGTCACGTGACTTACAAAAATTACGTGAACATTTATATTTACATAAATACTGTGTTTCAGCAAGTGACTCTTCAATGTGTTTAAATAAATAAAAAAACTACTTAATATTGAGCCATCCTATATGGTGACACACCATGTACACTGTTTTATGGACTATCTACGTTTTTTTTATCAGATTAAGATATAAGGCAACAATATATGTATTATACCAGTCTTTTTAGTAAGAATTAATGATACTTCTCCTATGCAGAGCCAAGTCACAGAGTCCACTAAATTTCATTGCCGTCCACTAAGATACCTTTAAGTCTAAAATGTAATACTATACTTCAATACCAGATAAATTAAATCCACAAGGAAGATATATATGACATCAAAGACAAATGTGACAAGAACTATATTTTACTGTAGACTGGAGCAGACATATTAAACATTTGTTCTACTAAGTTAACAAAAAATTATACTAAGTTACCAGAAAAGGTAACTTGGAAGACAGCAATTTAGTAGACATTATTTGAATAACATGGGCTAAAGATCTGAAAAATCCCCTCTATTGTTGCCCACTTGTTTGCATTGACTTGAGATACAATTGCACTTCAGTATGGCGTGATAGATAAATATATCTACTGAGCATGCCCACAAGTGCAATGGTAATTTTGCACACAGGACATAAACATACTATTGGGTTATCTTTTCAAAATCTTCAGCAAATCCCGTTTTCGTTTTATAATTTATTTTTTTAATATTGCTTTGGCGAAAATACATGCAGTGGCACCTAGTGAACATTTAGTAATGATTGGAATCCATTCACCAGGTGTCACCCATAGACGAAATAATATGGTGACATAGTGGACATGGCTAAGAGGCACAAAGAGGCATGAAAAAACATGCATAACTAATATTTTTCGGTACATTTTCAATTAACAAATGTTCACATTAATACTAGCCAAAATACTAAATGATATGTTGGGGAAAGCAAACTTATATTGCTGGCGTAACGTATTCATGAGCAGCACTGGGACAGTAACTTAGTAGACAATTTAAGGATTTTTATTTCTCAAAAAATCATAATAAATTAAACTATCACCATAGTCAATGTAAATATATAAATACATACCATAAACTAGTTTATACTATATATTGGGAAAGAAAACTAGAGCCTGACGGCACTGGAGTAGAGCTTGTGCCGGGCTTCAGGGTCATTGCATAACTCTTGAAAATGACAGCGACAACGCTGAGGCTCTCTCAAAAAAAATTCTCGTCACTCTGCACTAGGGAAGCAGAAGGAGATATCCCAGCCCCTTCAAAAAGGTGTAATAAACAAATAAATGTCTAAAAAATCAATAAGGAGACTGTGTCTCACAACTCAAAGTTTCAAAATCTCCCGGGCCAGATAACCTACACCCACGGATATTATCAGAAATTAAAAACACAATATTCCCACCCCTAGCAAAAATCTTCAACACTTCACTATACACGGGGGAATTGTCACTAGAAGTGTGCCAACATAACAGCTATTTATAAACAAGAGGCCCAGGGGCCTTGATGTTTGTCAACAGCATTGCAAAAAACAGCTATAAATGTGTCAGGGAATGTATATCTATACTCTAAGATGCATTATTATGAAAAGATGTATATCATTTATATGATCATCGGCATTTATATTATTATGTTCGGTTCCCATAATACATTTTGCTGATTTTACACAAGTTTTGAAGCACTGCACCTAATGAAATATGATGACAAAGAATCATTTTACAGGACTACAATGTTAATATTACAAAAGTGCAATTATTACTTCTTCTGGGACTTTTATAATGCCTCAGTTAGCCGGGAATTTTCACGAAATCTTTAATTTTCAATTTTAATTCTTCTGTCTAAAATAGGCCTAACAAAGTTGTAAACTATCAGCTTTTAATGTTTCTTACTCAGCCATGAAATATACAGTAGCCCTAATCCATCATTATCACATGTGGACGTAATGCACTTTCACTGCACCCTCTTACGTAATGCCAATTATGGAAATCACAATACACACAGTAGACCTAAGGATAAAGACCCATGAAGGCTTTCTCAGTTTACACAATCTTTGCTGGAATGTTGCTGTAATGTTGTCAGGCCGACGTTGAATCAGGTGTTAGTTGGCTGTATCAAATGCTATGAAATGAAATAAATGGGGTTCTACATCACATTTGTACACATATAGGCTAAACTGGGTAAGGAGAACCTGAGGATGGTGAGATGAATGAGGTGTCACTGCCCTCCAGACACAAGATTTGAAATTGAGCCCTGTTGGTCTACGGCCGAGCACACTAACTCTCGGTCACAGAGGCTGCCCACAATATTCAATATTTACGATTGAACAGGGAGGAAACATTTTGTTTGAAACTTGAATGCCAGAGCAGGAGACGAATCCGCGATCTCTGACTTTCCTAGCAGGCACCAGGACCCCCCCCCCCCGCCCTTCGGTATTGCTATTACATATACAAACACATTACCTGTGGATTTAATATTGGTTCACCGTCAGGGCGCTGCCCAACATTTTTCATATTTATTCTGCACAACATATTAAATGTGCATATTATATATTGGTCATGTCATTGCTATCCCTTACCTGTTATAATTGACAGGTATGTTTTTACTCTGGTTCTGCCATAATAGTGTTCCCTGTTCCACTTTGATTTTCATTTATTGCAGAAATGAAAAATATAAATTTTAAAGTTTTATAATCCACATGCATGGCTGGTCTTCGTCTTCATCATTGACGGTTGGCCAGTAATTGGTAGAAAACAAATAATGAATGGGAAAGCGTGAATTCAACTATGATGCTGTGTCATTAAAAAAAACACTATTGGCCCAGCTGCTTTATAGACATTTTATAGCCCTAGATATTATTACTTCGAGACATGTTTTTAATATACATATATCCACTTCTAAAGTATGCATACTTTTAGGTGCATCCCAGCAAACACGATACGGCGAACAGTGGATCAACACTCAAAGGTTTCGAATTTCAGAAGTTTAGCCAGACCAAAGAGTTAACTCTATGGCAAGACACGTGTGGTTGTAGCCTACTCCAGCGGTATTGCCTCGTTGTAGTAGTCTGTCGCGATACGTACAAAGCATCATCTCATAATATATATTACACTGGCTATACGCTATACTTTCCACAGAAGCTACATCGACTTAATGTTAGTTTAATGCTGGGCCAGCAGTGCAGACGGTGGACTAGCATTAAACCAGGAATAACTGGATATTTAGTTTATTGTTGTGCCGCCCTCTACATCGTTTACCCAGCATTAAAGGAACATCATTTATTAATAATATTACTATTTGTAAATTCAATTCAAAATAAAGTTATGGCTTTGGTACCACACATTTTGGATCCCTATTGGCGTGATATTTATGCCTTTATTACAATGTGATGTTGAATATCAGCTTCCATAGATAGGGTCCATAATACAAGAACACAAATTAGGCCTACTAGTTGTGTTTTTAGCATAGACTTAGGTTAAAATCTACGTTGAATATAGCCCAAACATAGGGACGCAGACGGTTAATATACGGCAATATAAATAGTTAAAATTATATGTATGAGATTGGTACTATTACATATTCAGTGCGCGATTTATAAATTGGAAAAAGGGGGCCAAGGGGCCCAGGATATTTTTCGGAGGGGGGGGGGGGGGCATTGGCCTTAGACGATGGGGTATGTGACCCATTATTATTTCAAAAGGGGGGCATTTCCCCAACAACAAATAAAACACTTAAGGTCATTCATATCACCTCATATTCCATATTAAATGTTCATCAGGTGTTCATGCTGATAGAAATATCAAAGATTCATATTGGCGGTTATGCTATAAAACCGGAAGAAGAAAAAATGGTTTAATATTCAGCGTTTGCAAGTAGACACAATCGACTTCACGTCACCACGCACTCACATGAGTTAATATCACTTGTGTCAATCAATTGCGTCAACAATATCGAGTGTTATTGGAGTCGATCACATAGCTTGAGTGCTACTCATTGTCTTCCTCGGGTGCTGTCGGATCTCTTCTTGGGGCAGTGTCATTCCTCTGTTGTTGCCGCTAGGCCTACACCTATTCACCTTAAACCGCTGTCGCTTTAATCAGTTTTATTAGCCATTTAAACATCAAGATTTGTAAATTGCTTAGTCTTAAATTACAAATTAATCAAATTCGAGTTGTTTTCTCTCACTTAAAGTTGTGGGTCAAGGTAGTGAGACATAACTCCAAGTGTGTGAAAATTGAAATTATTTAATTCAGCGGTTTAAGGGTTAATATATTTTTATTATTAGTCACAATGAACAAATTTTCTACAATATTTGCAGTACAAAATAAATTTGTAGGCCTATTATTATTCGTTATATATTGGTCCATTTTTTTAGAATATTTTTGCTTTTGATTTTAATGGCACATATAATCTAAGTCTATATAGACATCTACACCACGTTCAAGGTAGAGATTTCCCTTTGAAAATACATTGATAAATGCGGATACAACAAGTGTGGCGAAGTTGTGGCGAGGGGACTTAGCCCCATGTGTCATAGATGATGGCACAACATTTAACCAACATTGGGTCAGTGCAAGCCAAAAGGAGGCAGTGACATCAGCGGAAAGGAAGTATATACTTGATTTACAAGTGAACAAATACGGCCTTTTGGCAGCGCTATGGCAGGAAGAGACTGGACGCCAGTTAAAAAGCAGTAAATGCCTAGTATACCAGGGAGCAGATATTGCCTTCTGATATTGCACAGACAGAACAGATAGTAACAGAAGTTAACGACAGACGTTTGTGGAAAACCAGCTTAAAAGTTTGTCGAGTCGACAAACTAAAAAAGTGCTAAAGAGATACCAGGAAATTATAGACCAATCAGTCTGACCAGTATTGTAGGTAACATTATGAAGTCAATTATGAGGGATATGATAATAAATCATTTGAAATCAAATAAATCAAATTAATAACGGTCATGGACAAGTGGTATAAGATCTTAGACGGAGGGCCCTGGGTGATGCATACATGGGATATACTGCGACTTTATGAAAGCCTTTGACAAAGTCCCGCACAAAAGACTGATAAAAAACCTAGAAAGTTATGGGATATCTGGGAACATTTTGAAGTGGGTGACATCATTACTAAGTAACAGAAAACAGAGAGTGAGAGTAAAATCAGATCATTCCAGGTGGGTGGATGTTATAAGTGGTATACCCCAAGGCTCAGTACTCAGTCCCCTATTATTTGTGACCCATATAAACGACCTTCTGAAAAAGCTAAAACCTCCGAAATATTCTTATTTGCTGATGACATGAAAATGTTCAAAGCCATCCATAGCAAAGATGACTGCAAACTACTGCACAATGACATAAACTGCACATATAGTTGGGCAGACTCATCCCTCCTAATTTTTCAACCAGCCAAATGTAAACGAATGAGGATTGGGACATCAACAATCACAAGAAAGAATGTGCCTAAACTAGAGAAAATACTCATTCATACTCCGGTTCACTGACATTTGGAATAGTCTACCAGAAGTAGTTATACCGTATCCCCGCGCATAAACGTGCATGCATTTATAATTGAATATCTCATGTTTTGGGGATGTTTTGAAATTACTTTATGTTCGAATATAAGTGCATGCACTTGTTTTCGAAAACTAAGTGCATGCACTTGCTTTCGAAAACCAAATGCACCCCTATTCTCAGTGACTTTGTCGCTCACTATGATACTTCAAACAACACTGTCATCAACTTGTGAATGCTGACATTCAAAATTGTACTATAATATTATAATCATATTTGTATTTTATACATATATGATGCATATTTAAAGACCTGAATAAACTTATCCCAGCTGAACACATGTTGAATTATCCCCATTCTAAGCCTGTAGATACCCATCTAAACAAACAACTTAAGTTAAGTCACTTTCGAAACCACCATGGTACGGAATATGGTGTTCGCTCATTGATACGATCACTGAAGCTAAGCGACGTCGCGCCCGGTTCATAAGTGGATGGGTGACCGCCTGGGACTGCCAGGTGCCATATACACTATCATGGGGCTCAGAGAACCACGTAAATCAGATGGCTCATCTGACTGACTTTGAGTTGGACGTAAAAGAACCTCAATGGACGTAGGCGCAGTTTCCATCTGGCAAGACCTGAAAAAAGCGATAATATGGAGTACTTGGCACATATATAAGGCCATGAATGATATCATGAATGATAACAGGCCTTGTTAAGTTACTCCCGTGGCGCGATAGCACATTAGTGCGTACTGCCACGTAATATACAGATACAGATGGTTAATGACTCCTTGCCTGAGCTGAACAGTAACGTCACATTACACAAAAAATAAATGACATTATTCATACACATTTGGAACTGCCACACGAGGAGGTAATACGATGTGAACGGATGGCGTCACGAAATAATAAACCAGGAGTTGTTAAAATCTACCCAGTTTCTGTCCCGCTTTGTTTTATATAGTGCACAGATAGGCCTACATAGTCATCGGTAGTCTATCCATATAAAATAAATCACTTAGGCTATGTGAAGTGTAAATTTTCACCCCTTTCAGTACCCAATTGAGGCAAAGTGAAAAAAGGACCCGAATATCGGTCGATGAAGGGTCGCATAATAATCAATTTGTAATATATCCAATCATTTTTGTGTTATTACACTGACAAGAACAGCATTCCCAAAATGAGGCGATAACCGGACGGGATACGTTAACTATACACGGCATCAAATTAAAAATGATCAACCAGGATCGCATGATTTTCGTCGATTTCTCCGCCATTTCTCAACCGATTTCCTTCAAATTTGCAAAGGCCATTTTCTATTCAAATCCTAACAGCCTGGAAAATTTCGTAAAATTACCTAGCGTATTTCAAAAGTTAGACCATTTGACATGTAGGCCCCTAGTAATTTTTAATTACGATGTCCCTCTATAACCCCATTAAACTAATTCTAGAATTTTATTACATGGCAAATGGTCTTTTGAAATATTAAATATAGACCTAATACTGCAAATTTTTTACCGCTGTTAGGATTTGAATAGAAAATGGCCTATGCAAAATTTCAAATAAATCGGTTCAAAATTGATGGAGAAATCGCCGAAAATCATGCGATCCTGGTTAATTTGACGGCGAGTATAGTCTAAATCTAACTCTAAGACCAAGTGGTAGGTACATTCAAACAGTCATTATGATGCGGTTTTTCGTGTTTTTTCAGGATTTATGTGAATTTGTGATACACTGCAATAAAAGACATATTTTTCTCTGTTTGTCTGTTCTTCTTGCTCACTATTACTGGTAGAAATGAAGCCATTATTGTAGAATTAAAAAAGTAATTTTCTTTGAATGACACTTTTATCACCTTTCCCGAGGGTTCCCATCATTAGATTTCTCGCAAACGGTAAATTTGCAAAATTTGCAATTTTAAGTAATTCAACCGGTCCCGGAACACACATCACTGCGCCTGTTCGGATAGCAGCTTTATATTTGCATAAACAGGGGTGCCGGGCGTGGGTGCTTCACAGCAGGACTCGGGGTATACCAGTCGCTGACTGGCTGGCATCCTACAGGCAAGGATCTGCATTTAAGGAGGCGGATCCTTGTCCTGTACGTGCTGTGTGCACACGCACGTGGCTCCCAGGTATATAAATGGTTTCCCGGTTAAAGCACAGTGTGTTTTGTATAGTAGCGCTGCTGCTCGCATCAATATTTCCCACCCACCCTGTAAACCCATTTAAAAAAAAAGTCAATTGATGTAGCATTTAGATTATATATTATGTGAATTATAGTATTATAATGGTAATTGGTACTATGAATTCGAAGATGTAGCGTATTTTACAAATATACTAAAGATGTATACATCTTATTTTACAATATACTAAAGATTACTCGAATATAAGAATACATTATCAGATGTTTTTAGCCGCCTGATTTCGGCTGTATGATGTGGGCTGGTTGCGTAATCATCACAGATATTACGTAACCAGTGGCACTGATATGAGGTTGAATAAACTTTATTGGCCAAATCCTTCGTTGTTTTTTGTTCACCACAATTATCTTTTTATTATGTACACTAGTGTAGGGACCGTAAAATAATCATGAAAAATGGTGCCAGCTTTCGCTTTTAATTCCATAATTGTTGCAACAAGTGCTTGAAGAGGTAAGTGGAACAGGCATGCTGTGGTCCCTTCTGATAATTTTTTTTCACAGGTGCCATTTTAAAATTTTTGTAAAAAAATGCAAAAAATGAAAATAGACTATGTCCACTGCCCTATGAGGAAGTTCTGGAGGACATCGTTAAGACCGGTTAGACAGAACAATGCAGGCATTTTGAAGAATTGAGATGCCTGGGGAAGGCTGTACCAGTTTGCCCATGGTAAAACCTGGGTGAAGTTTTGTTTGCCTACCCTGCACTTCCTCATGGGGCGCACAGAGGGTAAAAATGAAGTTCCATGGCTATAAGCAGGTGGAGGCTGACCGCAGATTAACGTACGTACTTTGAAGGACGTACGTACTTCGATCTAGCTAGACCGTACGTCCATAGACGTACACCTACATTTATAATAGGGCTCCCCTTCAGCGTGAGATTGCATCGTTCCCATTTATAAATAGAAATAGCTTGACATGGGAAATCTTTCATAGAGACCTCACGCGTCGATTGATACCAAAACGAGGCTAGGCGCATGTTTATACTTCTGGCAAATTTACAAAGAAAGAGAGCCTGTGATTTTTGGCAACATTCTTCATTGTTTTTCGGTGAGTATTGTCATTAGCCAACGTTGGGAATTACTTTTTTATACAGAAAAATATGTATGCTATCGTAAGAGCCCAAATTTATGTAGTTCCTATGTTTGAGTTTTCAACATTTTAAGATTATTTCAGGGTGGTGTACATCCGTACGTTGATTGAAGTACGGACACTAGCCATACTTTGATCGACGTACGACAGTGATAGACGCCAAACGACGTACGTACTTCAATCGAAGTATACTTTGAATGAAGTACGTACTTCAATCGAAGTACGGTATAGGCTTCAAAGCTAAGGCTAAGCCTTAAGCACAGCCAGGCCTGGTCTGCCCTACTTAGCTACTAGACTAGTAGGCCTAGCCTAGTAGGGCTAACCCAACAAAATATTTGTATAACATGATGTATACAACGTCGGCTCAACGTTGGTCCAGCATTGTACAAAAGTAGGTTGACCGGTCCTTCCGATAATTATTGATCACACCCTAACACTGTATTTTAAATATGCCCAGCACTGGCACAGTGGCGGCACAGCGCAGAACCAATACTGGTTTAATGTTGGATCGCCATCTGCGACGTTGACCCAACATTACCATCATTGTTTTATGGTATAGTGTTTGGGTAGGCCTAGTGAGGAAGGTCTTTAAAATATATTCTAGTGATATCTAACTAACGTTCAGGGCCGTCATTTGGGGGGGGGGGGGGTTTGAGAGGGTCCCTCCCCCCCCCCTGTGACCACAGAATCCACCATATTCCACTAATTTGCCCCTAACAATAGAATAAAATTCCAGACCCCCCAACCTGCGTTTCCCATTCGCTCAATGCCAAATATCAATTCAAGCAATAAATACCCCAGCAATCCAAAATTGGACCCCCCCCCCCAAAAAAAAAAAAAAATCCTGGGCACGAGCCTGCTAGCTAACTATTATGTGTTATTATTAGTCAGATCCCATTCATATAGTATAGAACTATAGGCCTACTGTTGTTTCGTAGCATTATTAAAAGACTAATTTCAATAATGAGACTATGAATGTCGCTAGCCGTTATAAAAATGGGGATGTTGTTGTTAGTAGTGTCCCAAAATATTTAATCAATTTCATTTGGTTTGAAAAGTTCTCAGATGTGGCCCTGGCAGTGCAAGGGTTTATAGTTAGTAGACTAAGTAGGCCTAGGTAGGGTTATAATTGAATTATCAATAAATAAATAGATATGTCAGCCTAAATTAACTTATACGTCACTGAAGTACCAGTAGACTATCATCATTTACAAATACATAATTTGACAAATTTTGTTTATATTTCAGGTAACCGCTTACCAAATCATTTGACAACATACCTTCAGCCTGGAGATGAAACTCAATCCCAAGATATAAACACTAGTGTAACCCAGAAAGCAAACCGCTTCCTGTAGCATGTTTGGACACATTATAGAAGGGATTGTAGTATAACCCCCACATGCATCCACAATAGAGAGAGAGCGAGAAAGAAGACAAAAAAATATGTTCGACTCTCTCCTCTCTCTTTTTTCTTTTTAGAACTCTCTTTCTCACTTTCTCAGTCCTCTCTTTCTCTTCTCTCTATCTCTCTCCCCACTATCTCTTCTCTCTTTCTATCTCTCCTTACTCTCTCTCTCCTATACTCTCTCCTATTCGCTCTCTCCCACTCTCTCTCCTACTCTCGTCTCTCATACTCCCTCTCTCTTACTCTCACTCCTACTATCTTTCCTACTCTCTTTCCACTCTCTCTCCACTCTCTTCATCGCATTCTCTCATCTCTTGCTCTCTCTCCTATCTCCCTCTCTTTCTCCTACGCTCACTCCTATTCTGTCTATCTCCTATTCTGTCTCTCCTTCTCTCTCTCGCTATCTATCCTACTTTCTCCTACTCTCTCTCTCTCTCCCTCCTGATCTCTCTCTCTCTCCTACTCTGTCTCTCATACTCTCTCTCCTCCTCTCCACACTCTCCTCTATTTCTCTCTCCCCCTTCTCTTACTCTCTGCCCTCTCTCTCCCTCTGTGTGTCTCTGTTGTGGGTTTCTGTGGGGGTGATACTACAATCCGCTATACTGTACATTCCCTTTATTCATGTCATTAAAACAATGAAGGACTACGCAGTAGTATAAGATGGAAAAGGAACATGCTTCTGATATGGCCTGCTGTTGCTTTTTTAAGCATCAAACATTTTGGATCACTATAATATCATGCATTGATGTAGCTATTGCAATAATAAAATATTCTTGTGTCTGGAACTCTGTTTTATGTGTGTTTATAACATCATGTAAGTTAACCACCAAGAACAAAAACATAAAAACGAGCAGAAAAATAAATAATATCGAAAACAATGAAATATCGATAACTCAATTGATTTTTCACCTAGGCCCTACAGCATTAAAAGAAATGTCTATCTAATTGTTATGGCAATAAATTTAATTTGGTATACAGTATATATAATATTTTGAAATTAAAAAAATGGCCTGACCACCCTAAGGGGCTGTTCAACAATTGCGTAAAGCTTTTTTGAGAGATTTTTCACCCCGCTCCGCCCCCCCCCCCCCTCACACCCTTCATAATGCTTTTAACGTTGTACGTGTTGACTACGGACCGTAACACATCGCTTACCCCCCCCCCTCCCTCTTCCTTCTAGGCGTTATGTAATTATTAACCCTTATGCTGCCGGGACCGAATATATCCGTTTTTAAGCAACTTTCAGACCAATACATTCAACTCAAAATGCTAAAATGTTTTGTGATAGATGCTTAGTTAATCTATTAATTCATTTGCGAGATGTATTTGTTCATTAAAATAATTATTTTTCGACATTTGGAGCTGGAAATTGCGTTAGCAATTCCAGCTTCAAATGAATGAAAAATTGTCTGAAAAAATCGGCAACATAAGGGTTAAGCGGCCCCAAACACTGGCATTGTTGATAAATAATATGATTTCAGCTGGATCTCGCCAACAAACTAAATTGTACAAGATAGACCTACAGATAATCAGGGAGATAATATTTTTCATTGTTTTTTTACGTCGATTGACGTACGATAAGTACGTCAATCGACGTACGTACTACAATCAAAGTATTAAGACTGAAAAAAATTCACAGTTCACTTAACCCTATCGACAATTTAATGTCAATATTTAATTTTACAAACATAGAAATCTTTCAAAACAAGTTACAATCGAAACTTGAATAACACTTCTCCGAAATTATATTGTAGTTGTGATTGGCAATGTTCCTATTTCTGCAAAATAAGCAAAAATGATGTAGTATTTGAAAAGTACTAACTTTGAGCTATCATGTGTCCCTGGTGAAAGCACATTGGGAATTCCCCGCCAACTAGAATGGTAGGCTATCTACCATTGTGCAATCCTCAACCGGGCTAACCAATGACAGGAGGCGACACAAGCTACAGGACATGATATTTATAGGTACCCCTAAAGCCAGTTGATGACGAGAAGCGTACGTCAATGGAAGTACGGTCGACCTAGATCGAAGTACGTACGTCCTTCAAAGTACGTACGTTAATCTGCGGTCGGCCTCCACCTGATAAGGATGAGAATCCATCAAAAATTTTCTTCTTCCATGACCCCCTCGTGGACTTAAATAATAAAAAAGAAACTGGGGCCGGAGGCTATGCTCAAATTTCTGATTGTTGTGTGACCTATTTGCTCTGTTACAGTATTGCGGGGCACTCATTGGGTGCCCTGCCCCTGATGTATCTTAAAACCTGATATATACGGATACAACATCTCACTTAGTTTTATTCAGCTGCTTCTAAAAGTTCAAGTGTCTGGGTGATGTTTTGGCTTCTGTATCCCTGCCGGAATTTGCAAAATTAAGGTCACAGCTTTTGGATGTTTTTATCATTAGCTCAGCCTCAGATTTTGATCTGACACAGCATTTTTCTTGCTCAGTGAAAACTGGAAATTCAGTGGAATGTCACAATGTGGTCAATTATTTATTCTAGCATGTGGGCAGTTACGAAAAAAGGCACAGCATAATTTTATTGGACAATTGTAAAATTTATTGAAAGTAGGTCTACCTACAAACTTACAAAGAAGACTACAACTCCACCCAAGTACAAGTACAAGTGGCAAGTCTCAGACTCAAGTCAAGACTACGTTAGGGCTAGGCTAATTGAAAAAAACTGTTGTCTAGACTAACGTTAGACCTAAATTTATTGAATAGTTTAATATCCAAGGCTTACGGAATGTAATACATGTAATAGACCTAACGTTAGGCCTAGTCTAACCACATGAACAGATGAAGTCATGAACAGTCATTCCCAGTGGCAGTG
The DNA here is from genome assembly GCA_964017125.1 of Flabesymbios commensalis. NCBI lineage: Eukaryota > Metazoa > Annelida > Polychaeta > Terebellida > Flabelligeridae > Flabesymbios > Flabesymbios commensalis. The sequence continues at coordinate 50,479,831 of OZ024907.1, read as the reverse complement.
CGAGTGGCATTGCCAGTGCATGGCAATACCATGTGTCATGTCTACCATGCGTGGATTATCTGATTATGTGCCACCTGGAGGCAGGAGCGGGGGCAGCCATCAGCCTCGGGGCCAGCTGACTCTGGGAGCATTCATTGTACTAAAGAATAGAATTTTGCAAAAGCAACTACATCGATGAGTGGAGTATGTTCCATCTGGCACATACATCCACAGACCCATCCCCGGGGCCAGGTGACGTTTGGAACATTCATTGTACTAGTATCACCTAATCCCTGACAGATGAAGTTTGCCAAGTGTGCAGCGAGCCCTTCATCCCTTCCAAGGATGAGGTAGGCCTATAGCCAGTGTGCAGCGAGCCCCTCATCCCTCCTGAGAGATGAGGTTTACCTAGTGTGCGGCGAGCCCCTTATCCCTTCTAAGGATGAGGTTTAGCCAGTGTGCAGTGAGCCCCTCATCCCTCGCTTACCCATAGTGCAGTGAGCCCCTCATCCCTGACACTGCCTAAGGCTAACAGATGAGGTATACACAGTGTGCAGTGGGCCCCTCATCCCTAACTTTCCCTGAAAGATGAGGCGTACCTAGTGTGCAACCAGCCCCTCATCCATCATAAGGATGAGGTTTAGCCAGTGTGCAGTGGCCCCCTCATCCCTGAATGAACCTGAAAGATGAAGCCTACCTAGTGTGCAACCAGCCCCTCATCCCTAAGAGATGAAGTTTACCAGTGTGCAGTGGGCCCTTCATCACTCCTGAGAGAGGAGGTTTACCCAGTGTGCAGTGGGCCCCTCATCCCTCCTAAGAGATGAGGTTTACCTAGTGTGCAGTGGGCCCCTCATCCCTCCTGAGAGAGGAGGTTTACCTAGTGTGTAGTGGGCCCTTCATCCCTCTTGAGAGAGAAGGATTACCCAGTGTGCAGTGGGCCCCTCATCCCTCCCGAGAGAGGATGTTTACCTAGTGTGCAGTGGGCCCTTCATCCCTCCTGAGAGAAGAGGTTTACCCAGTGTGCAGTGGGCCCTTCATCCTTCTTGAGAGAGAAAGGTTTACCCAGTGTGCAGTGGGCCCTTCATCCCTCCTGAGAGAGGAGATTCACCTAATGTGCAGTGGGCCCTTCATCCCTCTTGAGAGAGAAGGTTTACCCAGTGTGCAGTGGGCCCTTCATCCTTCTTGAGAGAGAAGGGTTTACCCAGTGTGCAGTGGGCCCTTCATCCTTCTTGAGAGAGGAGGTTTACCTAGTGTGCAGTGGGCCCTTTATCCCTCCTGAGAGAGGAGGTTTACCTAGTGTGCAGTGGGCCCTTCATATCCCTCTTGAGAGAAGGTTTACCCAGTGTGCAGTGGGCCCTTCATCCCTCTTGAGAGAGGAGGTTTACCCAGTGTGCAGTGGGCCCTTCATCCCTCTTGAGAGAGGAGGTTTATCCAGTGTGCAGTGGGCCCCTTATCCCTCCTGATAGAGGAGGTTTACCCAGTGTGCAGTGGGCCCCTCATCCCTCCTGAGAGAGGAGGTTTACCTAGTGTGCAATGGGCCCTTTATCCCTCCTGAGAGAGGAGGTTCACCCAGTGTGTAGTGGGTCCTTCATCCTTCTTGAGAGAGAAGGGTTTACCCAGTGTGCAGTGGGCCCTTCGTCCCTCCTGAGAGAGGAGGTTTACCTAGTGTGCAGTGGGCCCTTTATCCCTCTTGAGAGAGGAGGTTTACCCAATGTGCAGTGGGCCCCTCATCCCTCCTGAGAGAGCAGGCTTACCCAGTGTGCAGTGGGCCCCTCATCCCTCTTGAGAGATATGGTTCACCCAGTGTGCAGTGAGCCCCTCATCCCTGAGACTGCCTGCAATATGAAAAGACAATAGGTAATCGCATATGTGGTCTATACCTTTTAAAAATCAAATCTACACAATTTTTCACTATCTACAATGTAAGAAAACTTGCTAAAAACACCAAATTATTTAAACCATATGGCCAAATTAAAAATAAAGTTATAAAGAGTGAATTCGGATCTAGCATTATGTTTCCCCGTCAGAAATTATTTATGTATTTATCCCAATCCTGAAAGTTAGGCATTGTTCTTGTTATTCAGACGTTACGTTTCCGCAAAGACAATAAACATATGTGTAAATATTTCTTACATATACATTGTATGTGTAAACAGAAAAATGTAAGTATACTTTTGTGTAAATGAAATATTTACATTATAAGGCATCTTTTCCCAAGTGATAATGGAGATCCCAAGGGTATCATCAAAATTTATATTATCCAAGCTAAGCTAGATATTGTATTATTTTAATAGTTTCTTCTGATGCACCATCAATGTGTCACTAAGATCGATGTTTAGGAGATGCAAGAAGCTATTCCCACAATGTTCTGTAATAATGTTACAATCATGCTAACCGGCAAAATATATATGAAAGACATGTGTGATGATTTAAATTGCGTGCTATGCGCATTATTAATCAATGATGTTGAGTTATGTCTGCCACATTGGTCTTTGGCAGACTTAGAATCCTGGTGAAAATGTATGTTTGAAACCGGAAAACGGGATTCAGCTAAGCCAAATACTCCCGTCACAACGTCGAAATGGAGGGGGTATCACCTCTCACATAGGGTATGGGAACTTGTTGTGGAATTTGTTTAATCTTGGAAAGCCTGATGTGGTGTTTCTGGGCTCCTTTATAGGCTACCTCATATCATGATTTTAACATGCAAATTCACATAGTCATGGTCAATGGTGATTAACCACAATGATCCGCGTGATAAGCAGTCGGCGGCCTTACAGAAGTTGGTAATAAAGAGTTCGGTCTAGTTTGACACTAGTGAAAGAAGCTACCTTCGACTATGTGCCCTTAGAATAGATAAGTTGAGCGAAGGCAACAGTTTTTCAGCATTTAAATTGCACAACAAAAATCACGTCTGAGGTAAACCTCATCAATGGTGCTGATGCTCATTTTACATCCCTTTTCGGCTCTAATGCTCATTTAAGTCACAACGTAATATGATAAAAAACAGTGCAACCTATTGATGAGATGAATGGTGTACAGATGATGACGTGAGGGTGGGGTGATAGGACATGGTAGGTTTTTAAGTGTGTTTTTCTTCACTTGCCCAGCAAGGGCTTCGGGGCATTCAGTAATTCACCCCTAGGCATGCCCAGATAAGGCTCGTTTTTTTGTTCAAAAGCGGTTCCGCTATCCTCGGGTCGGATAATCCCCAGAATAACAATAGCTAAGGGTAACTCCATTCATCCCAAGTGTGAGACATAATGTCTAACACTCAATTGCTGGTTGTTTCAAAGCTAGCAACTACCACGACCAACATCATTGCCTGCACTGTAGTGACACTGCACTGGGAGTGCCAGTCTGACAGGGGAGCTGCATTGCCACCACTGTTGAACGGAGGAGCCAGGGTACACCACTGGCAATAAATCAATGCAGCTTCAGTGGAAGGAAAATACTATTTATCCATTCATCCCCAATAAACATGTCATCTTTTGTACAACATTATGTTTTATTGCCGTATTGTGTTGTTTTTGCTGTAGGCCTTACATGACCATCTCGACAGATAAGTGTTGTCAAGCCTTTTTTAATTATATATACTTTCTGTTATTTTAAGTTTCTCGGGCTGTATATGGATTGTGTGATCATTTCCTACTCCGGGATGCTTGACATCTGAGGCATCGCCAGTGTTTCATTTAGATTTTCATTATTGTTATACTACAGTAATAGAACATGTATGTATGGCATTGTTAGGCATTTTTCCATTGATGGATCAACTTTATATTTTGCACAACCATAGACCGATGGTTGCCTGGAACAAGGTGAAATAACACTCTCTTCTATTTTCACATGTTTCAATAACGTGACACCTGCGCTGGTATCGTTGCGGCTTGAGACAAATCGCCCATATCATCAGGTGATCATAGGCTTAGTTGTTTGCAATAACTCAGTGAGGTTTTGGCTATGGTTAATTGTACTTTGTTGTTAGTTTGGACGTTTTACTACGTCCAAACTATTGCTTTCCTACTGGATACTTTCTTATTCTTCTTCTTATTATTATTCTACGGCCGTTTTTTGCGCATTTATTTTCCATTTAGCTTTGACGTGATCGATTTGAAATTTCACCAAAATGGTCTTTGGGTAGTGAGGTAGGGTGCTATATATTTTCTAAGCGATCAGACAAATAGCGACTGCGTGCGAGTATGGCCAGGTCAAAGGTCACAAAAGTCCCACTGACAATACATTACAAAACTTAAAACGGTCATATCTCGAAAACGGTGCGTCTGAGACGACAAAGGAGCAAAATTTCGACCCTCTGGGTTAGTACTGATACCACTTAGAATCAATATCGGGTCCATTCCATGATGGCATAGTTTTTATTTCAAATTGCTATATCTTGGAAACAGTGCATCTGAGGCTAGTCTTTCTAGCTGTAGTCTTTCTAGAACATAGACCACAATTTTCAACCGATCGACATAATATTTGGACACATTAGTCACTAGGCTCTAGGGTACCTGGCTATGTATTTTTCGTCGCTGTAACCCCCATCGTTCCAGAGAATCACCTATTATCGCTCACTTGTCAGAACTCTACTTAAAGTCTTTCTAGCATCCAGACCACAATTTTAAACTGATCACCTTTATACTTGGACACATTGATCGCTGCCATCTATTGTACCCTGTTATGTATCTTTTTGTGATGTAACCCCCGTGGTTACAGAGAAATAAGGGTTACAATGTCCAAAATTTAAATCGCCATAACTTGGTCAGTTTTTGCGCTAGAGGGCCAATTTTTAGGGTAGTGTAATCAGGAGAAACTACTGCGTAGTAAAGATCTCTTTGGTCGCGCTAAAAATTATCATTTAGGTTAGCGTTTAAATAAAGATACTAAAGCATACATGTGCTTTACTTGAAGAGAATATTTTTCTGAGTCACTTCGTTGTTACATATATTAGTGCAGTGTGGCCTGCTGATCATGTCGATATCACTTTTGAAACTCTAGCTGTGATATTGACAGAGTTGTGGCTCTTTAAATTTGTAAAAAATGACGATGACGTCATAAAATCTCATACATTCGAGATAGAAAAATGGGAGTATGAAAGCACGCGAAAAAGTAGATCAGGAAAGTGTGCTCAGATTTCCCGTACGTCCAATAGTTTCCGAGATAATTAGTTTGGACGTTTTCCTACGTCCAAAGTATTGTTTTCCTACTGGATACTTTCTTATTCTTCTTCTTATTATTAGTCTACGGCGGTTTTTTGCGCATCTATTTCTCACTCAGCTTTGACGTGATCGATTTGAAATTTCACCAAAATGGTCTTTGGGTAGTGAGGTAGGGTCCTATATCTTTTCTGTGCGATCAGACAAATAGCGTGCGAGTACGGCCAGTCCCACTGACAATACATTACAAAACTTAAAACGGTCATATCTCGAGAACGGTGCGTCTGAGACGAAAAAGGAGCGAAAGTGTGCCACATAGCCCAATAATGTAAAAACCAATATATCTATAGGTCCAGTCGGGGGTCACCATTTCAAAAAAATAATGTATGGTCTGCAATAAGCAGCCCCTCTAACATGCAAATTGAATCTAAAAAAAAAAACATTCCAAGTAAAAATAGATTCTACCACGACTGGACTTATCATAACTACTTATATGCTGTGTTATTGGCTGTAATACGTGACCCCCGCCACTTTTCTTTATGCCTCACCTAATCCCATGAAAGGTCAGTCCCATGTCCACACGGAGCTAGTGGGATCGACTGACGTTTAGTCTTCTATGATGTTACAGACAGCCAATGAGACAGTATATTTTCACTTTTTAAAAACAGTTTACTTTTTAAAAACTAATGTGTTAATTTGTAATACTTCATTAATTACAAATTACTTACGAGTCTCACCTTCACCAGCAGTAGATAAAAAAATAAAAAAATTTAATAAAAGTTTAATATTTTATTAATCAAACAAGTGCATCATTGGTCAATGTTGTTAGGCTTCTGACTGAGACAACTTTCAATTTCATTCAAGATGTGCAACACCAATTAGGCCTACCTTTAGTTACAAGCTACTGTTCACGAGAAATCGACATACTCCAATTTAAAATGTTTTTGCATACATAAAAGTACAATTTTCAGTATGACGCTCTACTTAGATTTATTCAATTTTAATTACTTATATTTAACTTAAACCTGCTGCTATATATACTACACTATTGGTTTTTTCAGCTAGATACTAATCACATGACATTATAAAAGTGATGTGTAATTGTTATTTTTTACTTTAACTAGGTGGGGCACATCTTCTCAAAATCATGCCAAGGTCACCTCAAGGTCATTTTAAGGTCAAATTTGCAAAAAAAGTAGACTTTTTGTCATTTATGAGCCCATTTAAAATGACTTTAAGATGACATTGTCGCGGTGGCCTACCTTTGTAAATGGGTAAAGTTTGAATTTTAACATTTGCTCGAGTGCCTGGTAATGCCCATTTCATACAAAAGGCCAAGTCTTAGAATTGAATTCAATTGAATTCCCACGTTTTTATTGGGGGTTATCTGTTCTGGCCCTTGATGTAGGCTACTAAGAACAGACTTACGGTCTCAGGCAACTAGCCTACTTACTTTGAAAATATCAAGTAAAAGTTTACACCATTTCAAATTTTTATTTTTTTTCTCTATGTTTCTTAGATCCCATTTCCCACTACTTATTGTGTTCAGGAAAAATATTCATGAAAATGTATCAAGTGATTTTTTGTCCGCCAATTGTTGATTTTGTGATTGGAATTCACCGAAAACATAATACTAGCGTATTAATTACACTGACTGTCCCCATATAAACACTGTCACGTTACGCTGGGAATCCTGCCCGAGTGGCAGTCTCATTTAAAAGAAATAAGTAGTCATTTCATACAGGGGGAGGGTGGGGAAAGGGTGGGGGAAGGCCACATACAGACTGCATGAATCAGCGAACAGCGTATCAGTGTGTAGGCACACACACGGCAACTGAGTGTATTTTACATCATTGTTATTGTAAAGCAGTGCTGATGATATTAGGCGTGCGATCGCACGCGCACGCCATCACAATCCTAAAACTAAGTTGAGGCAAGGAAAAACAGCACACCTCATACTGGACGGGCACCAGTCTGATGACCGGTTGACAATGTTGACTAACCTCATACAATGTACAGAAACAAATTGAAAGGCAACACTTAGTGGATTGCAAATCTCACCCCTTGCTCACACTCCTTGCTCATTCAAGGAGTGTGATTTTCCACACACCACTATTTCACAAACCTTTTGATTTTCATTAAGAAAAATGTAAGCGTTAACCCCCATTTTTTCCTTTGTTATGTAGACAGTCTCTGGTGGGTCTGTGACGTCTAGTGTGTGGACGATAATACAATGTAACTTGTAAGTCTATGGTAACTGTTATTGTAATCAGTTGTGTGAGACCTTATGACTTATTTGTGTGCCATAAAAATTAAAATACAGTTTGTGACAAGTGAAAGATATAGATAGATGGATAGCTTCACAACAAAAACTATCACAACAAATTAAGTAGTCTATTTGCCATTTGCCATCAGTCCTGAAAAATTAATTGAAAGATATTTGAGACTATTTGACAAAATGTCGTGAAAATAACTTAAAAATTTACTGGATAATACCCCAAAACCTTACTTTTATTTTGGACCAGACTGTAGCTCTCAATCTCTGTCTGTTCATTTTAATGACGCATATGTCTGCACAAACTCCCCGTCGTTAATAATTATCTATCTATCTAGGCCTATCTATAATGTTTTTGTAAAAAGTGATTGAGCAAATCTGAATTTCACTTTATTTCTATAAATATAATCGCTTCCGAATAATATCAAATTTCGTGCCTTTCCATGTAATTTAATATCACATAGGCCTACTACCAATCTTCGATACAATGAGCACGAGTTTTTTGCTGTAACAAGTATATTCTTCTGGGGTGGAATGGTATAGTAACTGTTGAAGGTAGTTTTTTTATTGTGAGGTTTGACATCAATGGATAACGTATATACGCTACGTGAGTTGTGATTATTAATTGAGGTTTCCGTCAATTAGCTGTCATCACTTTTGATGTAACTTGTGTTGAGTTGTGGCTCACGCGTTAACGTGATAACAACAAGCTATTCAGGACGGACCATTTCCGTCCAAGGACAACACGACAATAAACACTAATAAGACACTTGTTAAAATAACAGATAATCATAAACAATCTTAATATAAACATAATATGGACTTAAAGGGGTAATTACCGGCCTAGAACCATTAGCTACATAGGTTATCATCATGATTAGGGCCTACTGTCAATATTGTTTTACACGAAAAATATATATAAGAATAAGAATATTTATTGGGTAAAATCATTCAGCTTTTAACAACATGACTATTGTTTTTCGTGGTGCCCATAAACAAAGTAAATATTAACAGAGTAACGAATAATAAATAAAAATAGTTCGGCAGGCTTGTGTCTCTGTAGGCCTAAGTGGCATATGAATTTATCTGTCATCTAAAAATTAAGTCAGATGGTGGGATGGTATGTAACCATGCGGATATGTAGTGTAAATGTTTGTGTATATGTGATATATAATATAGTGAGAGATTTGGAGTCTTTATTGACGAATATATGTAGGATATATATGTATCCTACTAGAAAAACGATTAATAATAATAAAAATTATGTATAGGGCCTAGCGTATACTACGTTGATGGCCGTTGATTTTCCTCGTATGTCTCCCTCTCTACCATGCATAGGGAGCATACGAGCACTTTGACCCACTCTGAATATTAACAATCCTTATATGCAAATGAGCTATTAATACGAGCTCGTTTCTTTTCAGGATGATAAAACGGGGCTCTGATAATGCAATGAATGCTCCCAGAGTGTACTGGCCCCGGGCTGATGCATGTGCCAGGTGGCACATACTCCACTCATCGATGAAGTCACTTTTGCCAGCTTTGGTATTCCAGCCATTTTTCTCATGTTTTTCAAAACTTTAGTCCAAATAAATAGCCTAATGTTATGTCTGGTTGATACATGTAGTCTACTAAAACTGGCTTAATTTATTTTCAGTAAGCCTATCATGATAGATAGACTCTAGTCTAGATCCTAGTCTACAGTCTGTTCGACGGTGGAGAATGGTCCAAAATAAAAGCTAGCTTTTCCGTTTTCGGTAGGCCTAGCCCTAGCCTATCTATAGGTCGTACGACCAATATCGCGAACCACGTTTTTCGCCAATTACAAAATATTTACCAGCTGAAATAATTATTTTTTACTTCTATTCAACTCACTAACATGTCTGGCGATCTCCAGGTATAATTTTGTTTGAAAAATATTTTAACTTGGGAGATCCTTTCTTTGTTATCATATGTATAACGTTTTTCGCGAATTTCACTTAATATCGCCCACCACTCTAATGATGAATGACTTGCACCTGTCATTATACATGACAAAGAAAGGATCAGACGATGTAAAGTATTTTTTGCCGAAAAAACGGCAGAAATAGGCGCCGGATAACTTGGCAAGTTGAATAAAGTTGAAAAAAAAAATTTAGTCACTAAATATTTTTTAAATGGCAAAAAACGTGGTTCGCGATATTGGGCATATGACCTAGACTCAGAATTGCGTTACATGTCAAATGGTCTAACTTTTGAAATACTAACGTTAGTAATGAATTTCGCAAAAATTTTCAGAGTTGTTGCCAAATGATCAGATAATAATGGTTGAAACATTTCATGACAATCGCTTGATAATTGACTGACTCAGTGACTGGATACCAAAAAGCTAACTTTCATTTTGGACCATCCTCCACCGTCGGACAGACTGTAGTCTACTTGACATTAGCTGATTAGGCCTAACCATGTAGCCAGGCTAACGTTGGTGAACCAGGATCGCATGATTTTCGCCGATTTCCCCGTCAATTCTGACACTGTGACAGTGACACTCACAGTCACACTGACAGTGACCAGGTGACAGTCTGAACCGATTTTCTTGAAATTTTGCGAAGGCCATTTTGCTTTTTACTGCTATTTTACAGCCCAAGCCTTTGGCATTGGTAGTGAAATGACGGTGAAGTGGACGTACAAGTTCTAAGTTCAATGAAGCAACTCCCAGTCCCAGGGGAGTGCCCGGTCCCGTTTTTAAAAAGGCACTCGAAATGCCAGGGTTCACCAAAATGACACAGAGGCTCTTCACGCCTGCCGAGCCAGGGAGTCAAGGAGGGGTCATTTTAGTGAACCCCGGCATTTCGGGCGTCTTTTTATTAAAGACGGGACCGGGGGCTCCAGGACATCTCACACCATGGCATAGCCATAGGACCTATACAGACTGTGAAACAGACTGTAGGCCTAGGGCCTATGATAGGCTCTAGGCCTACATCTGTTTCACCAGAACCTGGGAGTAGCCTTTTTCAAATTTGCTCGGTTGCTTTTTAAATTTTTTTAACAATATTTTTCTCACATCATTTTTTCATGTCCCCCTAACATCTTTGAAAATTTGGTGCAATATTGTTGTGTATTTTAAAAGCTAGACCATTTGGCATGTAATAGGATTCTTGTTTCACTGCAATGGTTTTAAAGAGAGCTGTCATTTTGAAAATTTATTACATGCCAAATGGTTTAACTTCGCTGATACACAAAAAAATCCACCAAAATTTTCAGGGATGTTGGGGAAAGATGAAAAAATAATCTGAGAAAAATTTTGTTAAAAAATTTTAAAGAGCGACCAAGCAAATTGGAAAAAAACTACTCCCAGGTTCTCGTGAAACAGACTGTAGTCACAGATGGCATAGTCTGGCATAGACGTTTCGCCCCCCCAAGAGAAGACGTTTCGCGCCCGTTTTCCAAGACGTTTCGCCCCCCTCGCCTTGACGACTTACCCCAGTTTGAGACGTTTCGCAGCCCTGTAAGATGTTTTGCAACCACTGAAGACGTTTCGCCCCCTACGTGAGACGTTTCACCCCTTATGCTATATGAGGCTATGTGAGACGTTTTGCCCCCCCCATTGAGACGTTTCGCCCCCTATGGGCCCTAGGGAAGACTTTTCGCCCCCTCTCTGAATTAAGACGTTTCTCCTCCATTCTTAGAGGACGTTTCGCTCCCTAGGTAAGTTGTCGCCCCTGTTATTATAGGACGTTTCGCACCCTAGAATAAGAAAATTTATCGGGTAAAACCATTCAGCTTTTTACAATATGTCTATATAATAAATTGCTGTTTTTCGTGGTGCCCATAAAAAAAGTAAATGGGCAAAACCATGGAATTGCGACATAACAGCTATTTTTTTAAACCATGCAAACACAAGATTAACTCTGTTGTTAGACAAATAACAACTTTGCTCAAAATTTTTTGTATGAATTTATTTATTCTGGCTAATATTTATAATATATATTCACAGCGCCACCTAGTGGTAATTTTTTACTATTTTTTCCTCCAAAATGATAGGTATTTTTAATGTTGATGAAAAATTATTATCTGAATTATTTTACTTAGTTTAAGGATACTACTAGGGGACCATGGGAAGGTATGCTTTAATGCTATGCAAAGAAAACAAAAAAATGTCTTGAACGTTTAGTTTATTCTGAGATTTAAGTGTCGTGATGTATGCAACGTCAGGGCTCGTCAAATTTCTAGAATGGTTGGTAGCCCGCTCCCTCTCTCATGATTGGTTGGTGTCTGGTGGATTCCAAGTATCATGATTAGTAGACTATCTAAGGCCTACAGTAGGCCTATTTATATTATAATCTGATTTGTATAATTATTTAGAGCCTATAACTATAAGATATATAATAGACTAGCCTTATTTTTTCAAAGCATTTAATTATTTAGATTTATAAGCATGTCCATTTAGAAGTTTGTTCCTTGTAATTCAATAAAAATGTCTCGTTATCACCATGATCACATGATTATTTTATATATTGTGTGTGGGTTGTCCTAAAAAAATATATGCAAGTTAATTGACTTGCCACTGCCAGCATATAAATATGTTGTTCAAACTTCAATTTTGTTGAGAGAGGTGACAGCCAGGAAAACCCACAATAAAACTACTACTCAGCCTATTGGTAGGCCTATATGTAGTAGGGCCTAACCAGTAGGCCTAAGTGACAGTCTTTGAATGACCACGTCCACGTGGGACAATGTGTTTACAAACAAAGCTGAACATGCATACATGTATACTGCGTTGTACTCCAGTGTACCTTGCAGAGTTGATATGGTTTTGCATACTGATTACTGTAGCGCTAAGCAGTTTTATGTAGGCCTACACATCACCTGGTAATACAAAAATGAGGGCAACGTAGCCTACGATTAAGAATACGTAAAGTCCCGTATGAAAAGACACTTCGTCGTCATATAACATGTATAAGGAAAAGCGATCAGCTCTCTGCTGATGATCAACACGTGCGTGTATGACGCCCCAGAATGTGGCGCCCCTAATTTGGCGCTGTGCTAGTTTTGTGACCCACCCCCCCCCCCCCCCCTCCCCGCGTCTATTTCCCGTCTGCGATGCGATATCACTTATGGATCATGGGAAGAAAATAGTATCTGACTTAAAACAACCTATTCTACCTACAATAACTTCCCCAAAGTTTCCCATTCATAAAATTGTATACTTCTTGAGTTCTACTGCTCCAAATTTAATTTCTCTCTGAGATTATTATAATTAGGTATTCTGCTTGACACAGGTCAAAGGACATGCAAATATTGAACAACGGCTGAACAACGGCGTTCTCGAAATAACTTAATTTATGCAACCGAGTCGGATCGTTAATTTCCGTGAAAAAACAAGATGGCGGAGCTCGGAATTAACGGAATCTCAACATAAACAATGGTCGAATCGTGTACAAATATGAACGTTCTGACAGAGATAGATCGATTTAAACTAGAGCAAGTGAAAGAATATAGTCTTTAGAATATACCACATAATTTTCAGAAACATCCGACAAGAAAAACGCTAATAGCAAACCAATAGCAAAGTGTTGTTTTCCTTATATAAACGGATGCATGGCGCACAACGTCGTAGGCCTAATCACGCTGGCATTGATACTGGAAGTGGTAGCCCGCCGGGCTCTGGCTGTTACCGTTGTGGTAGCCCCCCCAGCTCAACTGGTAGCCCCGGGCTCCCGGGCACCCAATTTGACGAGACCTGAACGCTGCATACATCACAAAAAAATGTAATTTATTTTATTATGAAAAATTTTCAGTGAATATTCTCAATATATTTTTATTAAAATAACAAGTTTCCTATAACCCATATTATGTACAAATGCTATAACATTTGTATAATTAGTTAAACTGGGAACAACCGCACAAAAATGAATTCGTGATGTACGCAGCAGGATTGTGATGTACGCAACATGTAATTTCATTGAAAAATATGAAACATAACAAACGTTTACAATGTTATTTAGGAGCGTCATAAAATTAATGTGATTCTCTTTAGAAGTATATTTGATTGCATAGACGCGTTAGAATATATCTTATTAGTGATAGAAGGTCTTTTAAATTATGTTTTATATTTCAGAAGATTTTTGGTATAATTTAATAATTTCATGTTAATCTGGGGTAAAACATGTATGTGAAATGGCTAGATTTGATTAAAATCTCGTTTTATAAATTAACTGCATGTTAAATATTATGTTTGATAAATATGGTGTTATTAGAAGACCATAGAATATCTTAAATATATTTCCAGCAAAGACAAGTCATTTTGATAAACCTCCAAACGCCCCCCCCCCCCCCAAAAAAAAAGAAGAAGAAAAAAATAGATTAAATATTAGCTAGCTTCCATCTATATCTATTGTAAGCATCAATTTATGTTGCACAAAATGCACCCAACTATGAACTGTGTGTAATATAAGTATTATATTACACCAGATGGGATTAATTATCACAAAACATTGCATTTTTGTCATCACAAACATGATTGCTGCTGTCTGTGAGTGAAATCTTTAACAATTCTTTCGCAGGGGTGATATGTAATTTAAACAGCGACCGATAGTTAACAGAATGCTGTTCTACATATTGTCTAAACTGGTATCACACAGAGCTCTATGTATTTCTATTGAAAGTTATCATTAATATTGATCATACAATGTTAAAAGGAGACATTGATTTCTAACTAATTTAACAACACAGAAGATTATATATCGGGAATCTGGCCATCTATTTATCAGTCAGAGAAAGTGATGCCCTCGGGTAAATATTTTATTTACTCCAGGAGGTAAATTTAATAAAATAATCCTCAAAGCACGGTTCACAGTAAACGCTGCATTATGTCATTATAAAGGCATGTAGCATGTTGTGCAAGACTACAGGGAATACGACTTGTTTGGTGAGACTTTTTGTCAAGTGACAAGTAATTCTATAATCTGGAATAAGACAAGAAACACGAAAGATTGATAAAAACAGCCTTATTGCTTACATTTGGAACACATTTCCTGAATTTTCCCTTTAATGTATCGATATATATAGAAATGTGTGCCGGTCGAAGAATGGCATCTCAGCTATAAGAAAAAAATATGACCCTAAAACCGGCACACTGTCTTATGCTTCGAAAATGGTTTTAAACGTAGCACTGTTCAACTAATATTTACATCACCAGGTAAATACGACATGAACTTGAGCAGGCCTGCAAAATCAATTATACTCCTTCCATTCACCGGGGGGGGGGGGGGGGGCTCTAATTTTGAGTCCTAATTTATTTACTTCATGACGTAACTCTTGAAATTACACATTTTAAATAGTCTTGTCTATTAAAATGTTTTTTGTCAACTGTCGGCCTGATGACTTTTACCAAATAGCTAGCCCTGGATAAAGTTGCCCGGGCCTTCCGGTCTTGTCAATCGCTCACTATTTTCCGGCAAGAATCGAATGTATTTCTTTTCGGCAGTGATCAGCTCAGCTGTCAAATTGCGAATATTTTATGCTATTTGCTACACAAATAAATGTTTAGCGAATGTTTTTGCGAATCTATATTCCCGTCCCTTTGACGATAGCGACACACGCTGTTACAAACTACGAGGGCTGACTGATCAGTCAACGACGCTACGGCGACACTACGGTGCCATCAAAAGCCAAACAGTGGCAACTGCTTAAGTTACTGAATGTAAGCTATGCTTACTACTGTTTGCCGAAATTTGATAGCAGTTTGACCTGAGTTTCTGCTCGGGAGTCTGGATTGAAAAGAAACGATCAACTGCTTTTAGGCTTAGACATGTTTTACAGCGACTGGAGTAGTTTAGCCAATGTTGTTTTAAAGCTGGATCAGCGTAACAGACGCAACAGCCAACAGACAGTTTTCTGAATGCCGTGATCCCGGGCCGTTAGGCTTCCGTAAAATCACTGTTGTGCGGTGTCTCAAAAATCGCAGCTCAGTAGTACTGCATTGTCGCCGCGGCTGTGCTACACAGTGCCAGTTGTCTTACGCATGCGCAGTCATCAGCACCGTCATCGCACGTGGTCAATATGTAGCGGGACGCTGGTTTATCAGCGTGTAGCTGGCTAACCCCACAATCATGAGACGTTGACGTAATGTTCATTTAATGTTGGCCCATTGGTCTGCAACGCTGGCCCAACATTAAAGCGGTGCCCAACGTCCAGTGTTTGCAGGGATAAATAGGCATATGATATAGGCCTAGTGTGTCAGAATCTTCAACGCTGCCCATTGGTTAGTCAATGAACATGATGAATGCTTATGATGCGTGCTTATTGTGATATGTACGTAAGGTGTAACATAGTCTATAATATTCCCAGTAAACTGTCACAGTGATGCAGATCTCGTGTAGGCCTATGATATGTTGGTTGAAGGCTGGACTGACGTCCCAGATGCCTGTAGGCCATATAACATTAAACAAACATGCAGATGGCCAAAGCCACAACATCATGCTATTAGCAGTGATTAACAGATTAAACAGATCTCGTCGTGACTAGTGACATCTGCAATTTAGGATTATGAAAGGGTGCATGTGCCACATTAAAAGTGACAGATAGGGCTCACACCCTTTCATATCCAGGGGGACGATATATCGCGCGTATAGCGTGGTATAACCATGATAACAGGAGCATCATATTAAACGCAGTGTAACAGGATCATCATATCTTGATTTATCACTTCCTGCTAAAAATATTTACCTCTTCAGGTAATTCAATTTTTACAATTCAAAGTAAACACTTTCTCGCATGAAATCGGCTCCCAGAGTAACATTCACATCCATATGGGCACTTTTCTCCTGTTCTCAATGCAATGAAGGTTTTGAAATATTTGATAAAAATATGCATATTAATATACTTGATTATGATCATAGTTGCAACTAAGTGATCATATCAAGGAAAACTTTTTTTATCACTTCCTGCTAAAAAATTTACCTCTTCAGGTAATTCAATTTTTACTATTGAAAGTAAACACTTTCTCGCATAAAATCGGCTCTCAGAGTAATATTTACATCCATATGGTCACTTTTCTCCTGTTCTTAATGCAATGAAGGTTTTGAAATATTTGATAGAAATATGCATATTAATATACTTGATTATGATCATAGTTGCAACTAAGTGATCATATCAAGGAAAACTTTTTTTATCTTTTCCTGCTAAAAATATTTACCTCTTCAGGTAATTCAATTTTTACTATTGAAAGTAAACACTTTCTCGCATAAAATCGGCTCTCATAGTAATATTTACATCCATATGGTCACTTTTAGTCTGCTGTTAATGCAATGTCATAAGGTTTTGAAATATGTGATAAAAATAAGCATACTATACTTGATATGATCACAGTGGCACATAAGTGATCATATCAAGTACAACTTTTTTTATCACTGCCCACTAAAAATATTTACCTCATTAGGTAATGCAATTTTTACTCTTCAAAGTAACCATTTTATTTCATGAAATTATTTCAAAGATTGAAATTGACATCCATATGGTAACTTTCAGTCTGTTTTCAATGCACTGTCATACAGTTTTGAAATATGTGATAAAATTATGCATACTATACTTGATTATGATCATAGATGCAAATAAGTGATGATATCAGGTACAACTTTTGTTATAACTTCCTGCTAAAATATATTTACCTCGTCAGGTAAGTCAATTTTAGTATTCGAAGTAAACACTGTCTCCTGATTTCTGCTCTAAGAGTAAAATTGACATATAATTCTGTATGGGCTTTTTTAGTCTGTTTTCAATGCAATGTCATAAGGCTCTGAAATATATTCAATAAAAATAAGCATACTATACTCAGATACCTGATTATGATCACAGTTGCACATAAGTGATCATATCAGGTACAACTTTTTTTTTATCACTTCCCACTAAAAATATTTACCTCGTCAGGTAATTCAATTTTTACTTTTCAAAGTAAACACTTTCTCGTATAAAATCGACTCTAAGAGAACAATTGACATCTATATGGTCACTTTTAGTCTGTTGTCAATGTAATCACATAAGGTTTTGAAATAAGTGATAGGAATATGCATACTATACTTCATTATGATCAAGTTGCACATAAGTGATCATATCAGGCACAACTTTTGTCATCACTTCCTGCTAAAAATATTTACCTCCTCATGTAATTTAATTTTTAGTATTCAAAGTAAACACTTTCTCGCATGAAATCGGCTCTAAGAGTAAAATTGACATCTATATGGGCACTTTTCTCCTCTTTCAATGCAATGTCAAAAAGTTTTGAAATATGTGATAAAAATATGCATATTAATATACTTAATTATGATCATAGTTGCAACTAAGTGATCATATCAGGTAAAACTTCTTTTATCACTTCCTGCTCATAATATTTACCTCTTCAGGTAATTCAATATTTACTATTAAAAGTAAACACTTTCTCGCATGAAATCGGCTCTAAGAGTAAAAATGACATCTATGTGGTCACTTTTAGTCTGTTTTCAATGCAATGTCAATAGGTTTTGAAAAATGTGACTAAAATTATGCATACTATTCTTGATTATGATCATAGTTGCAAATAAGTGATCATATCAGGTACAACTTTTTTTATAACTTCCTGCTAAAAATATTTACTTCGTCGGGTAATTCAATTTTTAGTATTCGAAGTAGGTGATTAAAATATGCATACTATACTTGATTATGATCACAGTTGCACATAAGTGATCATATCAGGTACAATTTTTTTAGCGGCTCAATCAGGCCAAAATCGTCAAAAAATCAGTTATTTTAATTTGGCATCTTAATATGACCATATGATATAAACATGTCCATAGACTAGAACTGCAAAAGCTTTTTTATTTTTTGTGCTGCGCATTTACCAGTTAGGCTAGATATAGAGACGAAATTCCTGATTTCTTATTTCGGACATGCATGTCCAAAATAAGAAATACAGTAATTTCGTCTTTATATCTTGCTTAACCATGTTAACTGGAAAATACGCAGCACAAAAAATAAAAAAGCTTTTGCAGTTCTAGTCTATGGACATGTTTACATCATATGGTCATATTAAGATGCCAAAATAAAATAACTGATTTTTTGACGATTTTGGCCTGATTGAGCCGCTTTAATAACCTGACGAGGTAAATACTATGAGGTTGTAAAAAAAATGGTACCTGATATGATCACCTATGTACAACTATGATCCTAACCAATTATAGGGTGCATATTTTTATCACATACACGTATTTCAAAACCTTATGACAGCGCATTGAGAACAAACTAAAAGTTAACATATAGATGTCAATTTTACCCTTACTACTTTGAATAGTAAAATGGCATTTTATTACCTGACAAAGTAAATATTTGTAGTAGGAATTGATAAAGAAAAGTTGTACCTGATATGATCTCTTTATTGTGCAACTATAATCATAACCAAGTATAGGTTGTATATTTTATCAAATATTTTCAAAACCTTATGACATTGCATTGAAAACAGACTAAAAGTGATCATAGAGATGTAAATGTTACTCTGAGAGCCGATTTCATGCGAGAAAGTGTTTACTTTGAATAGTGAAAATTGAATTACCTGAAAAGATAAATATTTTCAGCAGGAAGTGATAAAAAAAAATTGTAACTGATATGATCACTTATGTTCAACTGTGATCATATTATCACATATTTTAAAACCTATTGACATTGCATTGACAACAGACTAAAAGTGACCATATTGATGACAATTTTACTCTTATAGTCGATTTCGCGCAAGAAAGTGTTTAACTTTACTTTACATAGTAAAAATTGAATTACCTGACGAGGTAAATATTTTTAGCAGGAAGTGATTAAAAAAATTGTGCCTGATATGATTACTTATGTGCAACTATGATCACAATCGAGTATAGTATGCATATTTTTATCACTTACTTCGAATACTAAAAATTGAATTACCCGACAAGGTAAATATATTTAGCAGAAATTAAAAAAAAAAAAATTGTACTTGATCTGATCACTTATTTGCAACTATAATCATAATCAATTATAGTATGCATAATTTTCGTCACATATTTCACGACCTATTGACATTGCATTGAAAATAGACTAAAAGATGTCATTTTTTCTGTTAGAGCCCATTTTATGCGAGAAAGTGTTTACTTTCAATAGTAAAAATTTAATTACCTGTGGAGGTGAATATTTTTAGTGGGAAGTGATAAAAAAAAAGTTGTACTTGATGATCACTTATGTGCAACTGCGATCATAATCAAGTATCTAAGTATATATGCTTATTTTTATCACATATTTCAAAACCTTATGACATTGCATTGAAAATAGACTAAAAGGTGTCAATTTTACTCTTAGAGCCGATTTCATGCGAGAAAGTGTTTACTTTCAATAGTAAAAATTGAATTACCTGAAGAGGTAAATATTTTTAGCAGGAAGTGATCAAAAAGTTGTACCTGATATGATCACTTAGTTGCAACTATGATCATTCTAGAAAATATTTACTTTGAAGAGTAAAAATTTTATTACCTGATGCGGTAAATATTTTTAGTGGGAAGTGACAAAAAAAGTTGTACCTGATATGATCACTTATGTGCAACTAAGATCATAATCAAATAAAGTATGCATAATTTTATCACATACACGTATTTAAAAACAGACTAAAAGTTACCATATGGATGTCAATTTTACTCTAAGAACCAATTTCATACAAGAAAGTGTTTACTTTGAAGAGTAAAAATTGCATTACCTGACGGGGTAAATAATTTTAGAAGAAAGTGATCAATGAGTAAAAATCATGAAAATTGCATTACCTGACGAGGTAAATATACTATTTGTTTCCATACAGTAATCACACAACACCGCTATGGCCATCTGGTGACTGCAACTGAAACTATACGCTTTACCTGGTGAAGTAAATAAAATATTTACCCGTGGGCATCACTAACTGTTTATGTAAACATTTATATAAATTTATGGTATTATAATATATAATTTTGAAATGTGCTGTAGTTGTTATGGTGACATAACCATGTGCTAAATGCGTGGCAGTGTTTCCAGTTTTAACTTCATAACTATCATACATAATTTAAAAAAAAAGTGCATGAAAATATTCTACATTTCCAATTTAATTGCTCCTTCTTTTTGACATGTTGACAAACCGTTGCATACATCACGGTAAATATGTTGCATACATCACGCTTGTATCAACAGTTTTCAGAAAAACAAGAAGCTAGCGGATTGAAATTATTCTACTTTTGAAGATAAATCGAGGGCATTAACTTGATAGAATAGAGAGTATATTAAAAAAAATATTTACTGACAGGAGAGAGGCTAAAGTTTTTCTAAAGTTCAAAACTAGTGTCACAACAATGTTGCATACATCACGATTGAATATTGCTGCCTGGCTACATTCCATGAATAGATTTTCCTACAATATGATCAATAAATACAACTAGATTCAATGTGTTATTGTATGCATGGATCATATTAGGGGTTTCACTTTATATTTTATTTTGGCAGCCAACACAAAAAAATAAAACTGTCACAATGTTGCATACATCACAGTGGTCTTGCCAAATATTAACAGAGTAACAAATAATAAATAAAAATAGTTTGGCAGGCTTGGTTTCTCTGTACTGGCATGTGAATATATCTGTCATCTTAAAATTAAGTCAGATGGTGGGATAGCGCTGATCGGTCTTACGGTAAGCGGAGCGAGTCGCCTGGTCCATGGCTAATTGTGGGATGGTATGTAACCATGCGGATATGTTGTGTAAATGTTTGTGTATATGTGATATATGATGTTGGTTAATAGATGTTGAAATTATGTGCAATAAAGAAAACTGTGGCTTTTTTTAATGTCTTAAGGTTTGGGAGGGTTCAAATGGATGTTGGTAACTGATTCCAGAGTCGAGTGCTTTGGTAGTGAGCAAATTTGGGTGTGATCTGGGTACAAAAAGGTCCCCGGAGGTGGATCTCCTTGTACGGTACTGATGTGAGACAGGGACCAACCAGTGAGACATGTAATTTGGAGTTTTGGAATGCATAATTTTGAAAACTAGGACAGCTGTCAAAAACATAATTCTTTGTTTAATACTCAACCATTTCAGGTTCGAAAGTATGTCCGCAATATGTGTCCTGGGATGACATTGTAAGATGATACGCATGCCACGGTTTTGAATTTTCTGTAGTTTACCTATGTTTGTGTCACTGGTTGTTTCCCATATAGTACAACAGTAGTCAAGGTGTGGAAGAACCATAGTTTTGAACATTAGAGCTCTGGGGCCGTATTCTCGAAAGAGATAAGAATTGCGTAATATAAGATATTAAGATCTGTTGCGTGACTTTGAGAATTTTTCTTAAGTGCTATTCTCGAAATAGTTAAGATAAGAAGTTGAGTATATTATTACGTACTTTATGGCAGCTTCAGAGGTGCTGTAACTTTACGCAACACAGTGTTTTTTGTGCCAAAACAGCACAGAAAAGCCGTGTTTACAGCCAAAAAATACACACATATATGTAAAACTTACACTTATTTGAACACAATACAAAAGACCGTCAGTACATATTGATGTTTTTCATTAAGCTATGAGACATTGAAGTTTGCATGCGAGAGAAGCTGTCACCATAGTCTGGGCATAGCCATGTAGGCCTAGAATCTGCTCTGACATGACTGTCTGATAGACTAGGCTAGCTTTGTAACGTCATAGTGAGATGACGATGTTGGAGCTGTTGCTATTGCAACAAAGTAAAGAAAATTGAGTAGCAAAGAATGTTCCAAATTTTTTCGAGAAACGCAACTTACGCACCTTTTTAGTTCCGCCACTTCTTATCTTATCATAACTCCTCAAGGCCCAATTAATGGGGGCAGCAATCTTGACAAATATCATGCTGATTTTTTATTAGGGTGCGAAACGTCTTTCCTAATTATGAAAAGGGTGCAAAACGTCTTTCCAAATTATGACTAGGGGGCGAAACGTCTTTCTGATTAGGGTGCGAAACGTCTTTCTGAAATATGGTTTAGGTGCAAAACGTCTGATTTCAGAAATATGGTTTGGGTGCGAAACGTCTTTCTGAAGTATGGTAGGGTGCAAAACGTCTTTCTAAAATATGAAAACGGGGGCGAAACGTCTTCCCGGTGTATAGGGCGGGGGCGAAACGTCTTTCCTAAGTGTGAGTATGGGGCAAAACGTCTCACTAAATAATGGTGCAAACTGACTATGGGGCGAAAAGTCTGTGTACCGGACCGGGCACTCCCCTGAGAGTTGCTTCATTGAACTTGAACTTCTTTTTAAATCCTAACAGAGGTAAAAATTTATTTTAATTATATTGAATATTTCAAAAATTAGACCATTAGACATGTAATAAAATTCTAGAATTAGTTTAATGGGTTAACCCCGTTTATAGGGGGACGTTGTAATTTCAATTTATTACATACAGGTCAAATGGTCTAATTTGTGAAATACGATATGATCTAGGCCCTATAATTTTACGACATTTTCAGGGATATTATTAATAGACTAACCTGTTGCAGTAAATTGTCACACCTTCATTGAAGCAATTACCTGATTACCGTCTGGAGGGTGTAATGGCTATCCAGCACTAGCTAGTTCCCACTGGGCCAAATAATGGCCCATCTGTGAAGTACAAATTTGAAAAAACGTGTGTATATTTGTGTTAATAAACTGCGTCGCTCTATTGAACTGCAACACGTTTTACTTTAACATGAAAGGTTTTAATGGTTAATTATAATTATATATAATAATAATAAACAAAATCTAATATCTAGAACCCAAGTGTTCCACTTTTAATTTTATATTTATTTATAATTATTTTCATTGGGTTTTTTAAAGTATGAACTTTAGCATAATTTTTACTATATACGGTATATATCAGTGTAGATTCAGACTAGAAATTATTATCTCGTTTTCAAAACATAAAATAGACCATGGATTCATCCATAAACACCTGAGTTTGTTATATTTATACCACAATAATATGGTGAAATAAACATATATGTACTAATGTCATTATTAACACTGTTTGACATTAACCCTTACAACGCTGAATTATTTTTTTATAAATCATGAAGTCCAAAGGGTTTTATTCAATTTGAAATCATCATAAATGTCTTAGTTGGCTTTTTCTGATTCATAATCATTTGATTACCTATGTTATGGGTCTACAGCCATTAGAAATATTTGTACTCTTACAGTGCGGTGATTGACTTTAGTTGTCATTGATGGACAGATTTTCCGTTCCTCAGATACACTTTGCGTTGTTGAGCTATGACCTCAACTAATTAGTCTGAACTATGGACAATTTGTCTGTGTGTGATACCGGTATCTCTTTCATACAGGGTCATCATCATTGTTTACCGTAGTACTCAATTGCAGTTCATGCGAGTGGCGGCACCTGTGATTATATAGTCAGAGGAAATAAGGGTCAATATTAGCTAAGGTGTAATAAAGTGTAACAGACACAGTTAAATTATATAACCTATTTTTTTTACAAAAAACACAATTTCCCATGAAGTAATTGATGAGAGCTAGCATTATCTACCATTAAAAAGACAGTTGTTTTACACAGATTTCACCACAATCACATTAAAGTTGTTGTTTCATCGCTTCTGTATGTTACTTTTGACAGATTTTTGTTTTTGCAATAGATTATTTTTCAACAGTGCAGACAATAGGGACTCTCACCTCGGCTGTATTATATGTACAACAAATCACTTAAACCCTACAGAACAATGCTAAAAAAAACAAAATATGGCCGGAGGAGCAGCCTGTCTGTCAAATAGTAACACACGAATCATTGTCTGTCAAATAGTAATGAACATAATCATTGTCCATCAAATAGTAACACGGTTTTACCCTTTTTTCCCCCGCCCGTAGGGGAAGGGGGATTTTAGTCGCGCCAGGATTCTGTCCGGCGTCACGTTTTCTTGTGGGCGCAAAAACTGCTGGTCAATTTTTTTTGAAATTTTAACATGACATTCCTAGCAACATTGGGATGTGCAAGTGATTTTTCAGAGATGCTACCAAAATTCAAAACGACTGCCAGAGGTCAACTCTAAATTTTTTTGTGGTCGCAAAAAGTCAGAAATTATTCAATTTTTACTATCACATTCCCCTTGATATGGAGATGTGCAGGTGATTTTTTTAAGGTTTTACTGAAATTCAAAATGGCCGCCACAAATCAATTTTAATTTTTTGTGGGGTGCAAAAACTAAAAAAAATTGTTTGGTCAATTTTTTTTTGAGGAACATGTGGAGGTGCAAGTGATTTTTTCAAGATGTTACCGAAATTCAAAATGGCTGCCAGAGGTCAACTCCAAATTTTTTTGTGGAGATGAGCAAGTGATTTTTTGAGGTTTTACTGCAATTCAAAATGGCAGCCATGGATAAAATTCATATTTTTTTGTGTGCGCAAAAACTGAAAAATTGAAGTCAGTAATAATTCACATTGTACAATCACATTACCCACCATCTGGAAATTTGCATGTGATTTAACTGGAATTCAAAATGGCCACCACAAATCGACGTTATAAATATTTGTGACCGCAAAAAGTCTAACCTAATTTATGGCGGGGGATTATATAGGACTTCAGGCCTCTTGTCAATTTTTGAAATCTGTTGTCAAACTATAAGTTCTGTGCGATCCTTTTGTCAGCTAGTTGTGTGTTTTTATACAGCTTCGTGGCTGTGATCATGTCAGAGAAGTTTGTGATAGTTCCAATCTATCATATAACAAGGTTATTTACATGTAACTAATGTTGATGCTTATGCACGTTACTTACGCACATTATTGACGGACAGGTTGTTTTTTATTTTTATGCTGTCATTGTTCCCCTCTAATACAACAAGTGATGACGTAATCGGAGAGTGTCCCGAGTAGTATTTTGTGAACTCTTTGCTGAACACTTAGCTATTTGTGTGTGTCCCTGGACAGTGGAAATTATGCATGCATGTTACTTTTTAATGGACTCTTTAAAGCTTATTTTTGCCTCTCAGCCATTAAGGCTGTGGGGTATAGTGATCACAAGAGGTGGGAGGTCTGGCGGGCGGTCGGGCGGCCGTCAGAAATTCAGCTCTTACTTAAAAGTTAACTGATGAATTTTGTTTATTTTTCACAGATATGACCTAGGCAATTCATCCCATATATTTTTTTCTTGCACCAAGCCATATGCGGCCATTTTCCAAGATGGCCGCCTAAAAAGCTTGTTGGCAAGATAACTTATGAACCGTTGGTTGGATTGCATTCAAATTTGGTATGGTTGTTCTCTAGGTATTTCTGACGATCTGATTAACTTTTGGGATCAATCCATTAGAAACAAAATGGCTGCCGCAGCCATTTAAAAAAAACATTGACAAGGTGGTAGTGGGGGTCATTTTTTTCTTATTAAGTCTCCACCCACTATGTGGCCACTTGTTTCTGCTCTCACTCGAAAACCCCTACTCGAATTATTTCTAAATATTTTCAGCATGCATACTGACCCTAGGGGATTTGTCTGGTAATATTTTTTTTTTTGCGTTTTTCAGTTTCTTCAACAAAATCCAAGATGGCCACCAAAATCCTATGGCGCACGCTAGGGACTGAACCGCTTTATCGATTTGTTTCATATTTGGTTTACAGGAAAGACCTTACTCTGGCCGTGAGCTGAAAAGTTTTTGGTGTGATTCTGATAATAAAAACTTTTTTACGTTTTAGTATTTTAGCGGATATTTCTGTTTTGCTCATTTTGGCCATCATCAAAATTTGGTAATATAGCCATATACCGGTAACCCTACTCGGATTATTTATAAATATTTGCAGTATGCATATTGGCCCTAGGAAATTTGCCCTGTAAATTTTTTTCGTCGTTTTTCAGCTTCCTCATCAAAATCCAAGAGGGCCTCCAAAATCATATGTCGCTCTTTAGAGCTTGAACCGCTTTATGGATTTGTTTCATGTTTGGTTTAAAGGAAAAAACCTACTCTGCAAATGTGCTGATTAGTTTTTGGTGTGATTCTGATAATAAAAACTATGATTTTTTTACGCTTCAGAGTTTTAGCGGATATTTCATTTTTGTTCATTTTAGTTATCATCAAAATTAGTTAATTAGCTATACACCCCTGCTCAGAGTATTTCTAAATATTTTCAGTATGCATATTGGCCCTAAGGAATTGCCCGATAATTTTTCTTGCGTTCTTAAGCTTCTTCAGCAAAATCCAAGATGGATGTCATAATCCTATGTCGCTCTCTAGAGCTTGAACCGCTTCCTGGATTTGTTAGGGTAGTGGTTAGCACCGCTGCCTTTCACGCCAGAGTTCGGGGTTCAGTTCCCGGTCTCGGCGGTTTGAAAGAAGCAAAAATGTTTCTTCCCCATCCACGTGTGAAAGTCAGTATTGTCGGGAGCCTCCGTGACCGAGAGGTTGCCTGCTCGGCCTCAGACCGCCAGGGCTGGAATTTCGAATCCTGTGTCTGGAGGACAGTGTCATCTCAATCATCTCACCATCCTCAGGAGGTTCTCCTGGCCCAGTTTAGCCTATATGTGCACAAAGGTGGCCTAAAGCCCGATTCATTTCATTTCCTGGATTTGTTTTATGTTTGGTTTAACGGAAAGACCTTACCCTGCACATGTACTGATTTGTTTTTGGTGTGATTCCGATAATAAAAACTTTGATTTTTTTACGTTTCCAATTTTTAGCGGATATTTCAGTTTTGTTTATTTTGGCTATCATCAAAATTTGGTAATATAGCTATACACCCCTGATCAGATTATTTTTAAATATTTGCAGTATGCATATTCGCCATAGGGAATTTGCCGGTAATTTTTTTTGCGTTTTTCAGCTTCTTCAACAAAATCCAAGATGGCCGACAAAATCCTATGTCAATCTCTAGAGCTTGAACTGCTTCATAGATTTGTTTCATGTTTGGTTCAAAGGAATAACCCTAGTACCCTGAATGTGTGCTGATTAGTTTTTTGTGTGATTATGATATTAAAAACTTATATTTGTTTACTTTTTAGGATTTTAGCTGATTTTTCTGTTTTGCTCATTTTGGCTATTATCAAAATTTGGTAATATTGTTATACAACTCAAATTTAATCTTTTGTGTATGCTCAGTAGCCCTGAGAAAAAGGTCAGGAGAATTGTTTCCTTTTTTTCATTTTTACAACAAAATTCAAGATGGCCGACGAATCACATGTTACTCTTCACCGATTTGTTCACCGATTTGTTCCAAGGAAGCAACTTACCCTGGCCATATGCTAATTAGATTTTGGTGTGCTTCTGAAATCACATTTTCACATGGTTTACATAAAAATTTGATGACAGTACTCAGAGGGGTCAAAGTTTTTGAAAGTAGAAGGTTGAAAGAAAAATGTAGACGGCTAATCATTTTTTATGTTTTGCGCGCAGCGCCAAATATCCGAGACGCGAAGCGGCGAAGCTGTGAAGGGGGGTTTGGGGGTCCCCCCCCGCCTGGAATTTTAAAAAGTAGACACCATTTGGTGGCATCTGGTGGGTTTTAATGCCAAATAAATAACCATGATAACACACTTTCAACACAAATTCTCTATTATAATTTTAATAATAATTTTTTTTAACAAAGGAAATATTGGGTCTATTTTGCCTGTAAGACATCAGTGTTTTTGTGAACAAGTGAAAGGAATATTTTTTAAGGTCAAACTTATATTGGGTCTATTTTACCAAGCTATAAGACATCATCAGTGTTTTTGTAAACGAATGAAAGTAACAATTTCAATGGCAAACGCCCAAAAACTCAGAAGTCATCCATCATGTCGTCAAAATCATCAATACTGTCTTGAAATAAATTAATGTCAGTGTCAAGATTAAGCATTTTCAAAGATTAAGCATATTTCATCGGGATCTGGGGAAGTAGCTGAGTCTTTAGTTTTACAAGTGGTCGCATTTGGCAACGCCATGACATTTTCGGGGTGCTGAATATCTTGATCACTTTCAGACCCACTGGACTAATCGGAGACAGTGCCACCCACCCCTACTTGTATCCCAATCTCTTTCTACTGAGGCTTCTTTGAGATCAATGCGTGAGTTTGTTATCGAGCTTTGATTCTGAGCTGTACACACACGTTTTTATGCCATGTATGCTGAAAATGAAGCCACAGACTGCGCCGGTACAAAGACATGTGGTTTCCGTTGGACGTTTATGAATAACGACTTGGCCTCCATTAATCAGTAAACATTCATATTATTAGAATCAGCAGCATTGCACCTACATTTACGCACGCGCAGCCCGTTTTCAGCTGCATAATTAAAATGTATTAGACATGTTTCCGACATTGGAGTGGCGATGGCTCTCACTCACTGCCGTGTTAAAAAGCTTTGAAACCCGCTGCTAGAGCAAGTTCGCTTTGCCGGCGCTGATCGCCAGTCGCCGGCTTGCTTTGACCCCTCTGAGTACTGTATTTCTCTATAATTAATGTACTATGTGGGGCTGGTGGAGACGCAAGCTTTGCCCCTCAGGCAAATCTAGTTATTTCTTGATATTGATGAACAGAGCCTATGGTTCAGAGTTTGATTCCTTTGTATACTGCTACAGTATACCAGTTTCGAAAGCAATAGCACATCACATGGCATCATGGAAAGTCTGTATTTTAAGCAATAATCATGAGCAGAGCCAATTCTATTCAGGTTTTGACGGACACACATAACATGCATAAGCACTATTTCATATATCGAGTTGTATGTCAGGGCACGAAATTAGGGCATTCCGGGCGTCCGAGACAACCCATTTTGCCGCCGGACAACCCAATATCATTCTCAGGATTTCTGTCGGACAACCAGTCAAAAATCGATAAAAAATTACCGAAATATGTGAATTGTTTTTGTGTATGGTGCAGATGATCTCGTCACAATTTGTGTGTTTTAAAACAGTATGGCACGAGCTGTGCTGCTTGTAAAATCGTGAGACAGGCCACCTTCTATATGTCCCAAAATTCAGACAACTAAGTCATTTTGAGGACAACCTGAAAAGTTAGTCTGGTTGTCTGGTGGACAACTAGACCAATCATCCTTTTTGTGCCCTGTATGTACGGTACTATAAACAATTTACTATACATTTACCAACTTTTCAAGAACAATTGGGCGTGATGTTTATTGCAACTTCATTTGGAATCAAATTGTATACATACCAGCAGTCCAAATACACACTTGCCTAAAAAGTTACGCTGGACTGTTATGAAATATTGTAATATTGACCACATATTTTACTCGTAATTTTTTAAAAGTAAACCATCCTCCATGAAGTTATGTTTTTTATGTAATGATGTGTTTAACTTGAGGAAGAGATTTGAAAAATGTATATTTAGATATAATAATGGCCCCCATTGGAACATTGTAATTACCTTTATTAATGTAACACCTTAGCTAATTTTGACTCATAACTGAATGCTTGGTCACATCTATGTGCCATGATTCGGTTGAATAAGCGAGTTTTTTTTGGCCAGTTATGCTTAAAAATAAAATAAATTTTGCATATCTGCGTGAAAATGTTCTGATCATTGGTGTAGGCCCCTACGCTTGAAATTTATGTTATGGTTTCATATAATTATTATTAATTATTACACAAATACACACTTCAAATTAATTAATGCAATAAGAATTCGACATTGTGAGATTTTTAAAATTTGACGACTCAAATAGGCCTAGATAAATAATGTGACAATTGTCCCATTCTTAATTTTAAAAAAATCAGTCATGATGTAAAATTCTACACATTGGGGTGGAACATGTTGTTATTTGTTGCTAAATGTCACTGATATCATTTAATGGTTCGAAAATGTCTTCATCAAAATGTATTAAGAAAAGTGACCACCCATTTGCTTATAAATTATAATCTTTATTACTTGTTTTGTGATACATATAGGCCTTAGCCCCTTATATGTATACATGTCAGTATATAAAATAATATATATACAATATGTATCTATACAATAATATATTACTTATCCAACGGCTATATTACTATCTTAAAATCAATTTTCAATTGTGTTAATAATGCAGGTAAAGGTGGTGACCATTTTTATGGATATTTGTGAACAGTACAGAAGATACAAGAGAATTAAAAGAAAGACAAGGTATGCTTTCAGAATATAAAATTGAGAGGAAGTGAGTGTGAACAGGTACATGTGGAATTTGTTTAGTCTGTGCACATACTCTTGAATTTTTAAATGACATATATGAAAATAAATATTTCACTAAATTTGTATGGCATTCGAGAGCTGCAGTGTGTAACTTTGCTACTGAATGCAACATCCAGTTTAGAAAAAAAACATCCAGAAAAAAACTACATACCTCCCAAATTGCACACTGTCATTTGTGGTAAATTAACATCATATTTTATATTTTTTAATTTAAATGTACTGTGATTACCAGGACTGTGTGGCAGCAGCGCTCTGAGTACAGTGGCGGATCCAGAATGTGCAATAGGAGGGGGCGTAAGCCACATTTTCGCTGAAAAAAGGGTGTTAGCTTCACTTTATTAAAAAAAATGCATGGAAATGCAATATTTTCACGAAACGCCCTATGCTGGATCCGCCACTGGAGTACATCATACATGTGCACCAGAAAGATCATGTTTAACTACATGTATGAATTATATTATTTGTTGAGTTGTAGCAAAATAAAATAGATTGGTGTCAGTAAAATGAATGGACCACAATTAATGCACAATATGTAACACAGATGATTTAGGCTACTACTTCAAATTCGTGATATAATGTACTAAATCAGATTACATCAAATAAAGGAGATATAAAGACTATTTTTGCAAGCAAGAAGACAATATTTTGCAATCACAAGGCAGACTTCAGTTACGGTGATTTTCCCCCCATACACGTTTAAGATGAAAACTACAATGTGAATTTATTTATTATCAAGTGCAAGTTAGATGGAAAAAAGCTCTGCTGAGATTGAATGCCTAATTTATTTCTGAGAATTGCTAATACTTTGAATGTTAAAGACGTTCTATACATCACACATTTTTGTATACAATGGGACCTGCAATGGGGGTCTACCCCTAGAGCACAGAACAAGTGATTCTTCAAGACAGGTTGTCTTGCATAAGGTTGATCCCCCATAGCAGGTTACTCTGTATTACAAAAATATCAACAGTTTAATTGTATGCACACCTTTTTAACACACCTTCTTATCACAGGTTTTTGTAAACATCTAGGCCCACTGTTATTGTCGCATGTGGTTTTTACTACTCTTATCGAATGCATAATCCAGAAACGATAAATGTATGTAGTAATAATATTAGTATGAACATACTTAAATACAGTTATATCATGGTCATAGGCCTGCATAACATATAATATTAAAAATCATAAAAAACTGTTTTCAATGAAGGCAATGGATGGTTATCAGGTTATTGGGGATTTAGTTTATTTTTAATGCCAGAATAAAATTTCCTGTCTAATTCCGATGCGGTATTGGATATAATAATTGTACAAAATGTAACTTAGCCTACTATATAGTGATTTTAATGATTTTAATGTTTTTCTCTGCTTGGCAATGTGACCTTAAAACCATAATCTAGATGAGTCCTTCAACAGTTTTTTTTGTAAGTTTGTTTTAAATCAATCCAATGTCATAAGAATCATGAGAACATTCAACTTAGATTTAGTTTCATACACTTTAAATAACTGTCTTGAAAAGTTAGCCCTTCATTCCAATTTTAAGGGATTAAAATCTGCAAAATTTGTAATCAAGTCAGATCACCTGGGCCCGGTTGCAAGTTACAGGATCACTTTAATGTTGGTTTAAACCCAGAAATGAGATCATCTAATCCTTAAGTTTGACCCAGTTGTTCAAGCGGTATTAACCCTTTAAACCGACACAATCAGGCTAAAATCATCAAAAAAATTGTAATTTATGGACTAGAACTGTGTAAGTTTTAATTTTTTTGTATTGCGCATTTACAAGTTGAGCGAGATATCATATAAAAACGAAATTCCCGTATTTCTTATTTTGGACACACATGTCCGAAATAAGAAGGTTGATTATAGATTTTAAAACATGTTTGAAAAGTGGTCAATCAGATGATTGCTGTTTAATCCGAATTTTACTAAATATTGGACATGATTACCGTATTACGGGAACGTGTACCATATGATGCAGAATCTATTTTTTTATCAATAAAAAAAATCACCTCAATAGGCTACCGTCACTGATAGGGCCTAATGAACCTTACCAGGTTAAACTAGACTAAGTACTATATATCCTACTTAACTAGATCGGACCTGCATAGCCCTATTTTAAACATAATACCCATTTAGATAATCCATGACCGTGCAATTGGTAATGGCACTTTTAAAATATTTGGGGACTGTATTATGAATAGACATATTATATATATGTTAACCTGATGTGATTACATGTACAAATTATTAATATATTTTGCAATATAATCACATAATAGGCATCAAAATACATTAACCCTTAAAGCGCTGAATTAATTTGTAAAATAAATTGCAATCAAAGGTTTTTTTTCAATTTGAAGTCATCATAAATGTCTTGGTTAGCTCTTTCTGATTCATTTGAATACCTATGATATGGGTCTACGGCCATTAGAAATATTTTTACTCTTACAGTGCGGGGATCGACTTTAGACGTCAGAGTCTGACGTCTACAGACGTCAGATTCTGACGACTAAAGTCGATCCCCGCGCTGTAAGGGTAAAGACCTAATTGACCAACAAAACTGCCTTGCTGTTACGATATATGTTATGGTAAGGAATAGATATCCTTGTAATGTGATAGGCCTAAGAAAAATATGATAGATTGATACGTGTATGTGCTGACGCACTAACAAACAATAATCACGATATTTCACTGAAACATCTTAAATCCAATTAAGCGTGAATTAAATACATAGTTTCCATGCCTTATGCAAAATAATCACTAATGAACTAAATAACATTCGCAAATGGTATCAACACTGACATACAATGGCCTCAAACGATGATATCGTGTTACCAGTTCATGAACGTTAACCGCGATTTTTTACGTCACAGAGGGTAGACCAACTTTTTTTTTTTTTCTGACTGTCCTTTGCTAAATCAAAAAAAAAACATAGTGCACCGTGGCATAAGTCGCACCAGCTTTCAAAAGTGGGTTTAAGTTACGTCTAACTCTTATACGCCGTAATGTACAGTAATTAGTTCAGATACTTCCTAAGCTTACTGGTGTGTGTATCACATGGGTCAAACACTGAATAGGCTGTATTTGGAACATCACTTGCATTGAGATAAAACATTGGTGACTAACAGTAAATCATGAAGTCAGCATTCCTCATTCGTGTGAAATACAGGGAAATCAAAGGTTAGATATCAAATAATGATGTAGTGTAGATAAATACTTGCTAAATGTATACCCCATGAATACTTGCTGGTGTGAACATGAAAATACACCACTCCGGTAGCTATCAGAGCGAAGTAAAACAATGGAATCCTGCATGAAACTAATTAAATATACACAGCAGAATAAGTCGCCAACCAAGAGTTCCATAAAATACCAGAAACTTCAAATAATTACCGTATCCAAATACTGTAAGAAAATATTAAGGAGTTCTTGGATATATAATTTTCATTTTTCTGGAACCTGCAGACTTGATAAATGTATGTATAAGTTTTATTATAACAATGCCAAATAAAATCATATATCATGTTATTAGCATTATTAAATGTAATGGTAAGCTCCGACATTTTGACCACAAGATTAAAACATTAGGTAATTTTCAATAATCAGGATAATAGTGTTATTAATATTATCGGAAGGTGATCTACCCTGGACATCACCTTGGTGACGATGTGCTACCCTACGGATGGAAATGTTGTACATTTGCCAAGTGTGAATTTATGATTAGTAGTCACATCAACTAGTACGGTACATGTGAACTAGTGTGCGAGGGACAACCATTTCGCCCAACATTTGATCAACATTGACCTTTGCATTAATGTGAGATATGGCTGGTGCAAACCAGAGCTGGCCATCAGCCTACCTATTTCTCTCCCAAAAAAACTCATTTCTGTATGAAAACGGTAAGCTGCGAGCACAAGTCCTATTTTACACACCACACTACATGTATGTCCTTAAGAAGAGTTAAGATATTTTGATGCAAAAACATTCAGATGTATTTTTTCATGTCCGCAATGTTCATGTTTTTAACTAGGAAGTGGACATTTTGTCATTACATCATGATGTACTGTTCCATAGATATCAAGTGTTTTATTTCCATGGTCAATATTGTCTGCTAATATCACATGACAAATACATAACCAATATCACCAATCACCTCAACACTTAAAACAAAAGGTGGCTACCTTCGTTTACATGCATCACTACATTTACATATTTCTGTGTAAGATGAGCAGCAGCCAAATGCGGTAATCATCTATTATGCTGCAAGAACGGAACACGTACATGTAGAAATGTTATGGTTATGCAGAACACCTTACTATTGAGGGATTAACGTTGACCATAATTGTGACCCGCCATGCGAAGAGGTACCTCCCCGCTGGTTTTGTAAAATTAATTTATGACGTCATTTAAATTTAATGATTACATAACTAATTTAAAGATATATATTAAATATCTCATAAAACAAAAGGTTATGAATATTTTTCAAAATTTTTTTCAGTAAACGAAACAGAAAGATCACGGCTATCATATCAACTCTGAAAATCAATTTTGAAAATTTTGACTTTACGGCCCTACATGGACTTCTGATGGCAAGAAATATCATGATTAAAGACAAAAAAGGCAATAATTGATCGGTTATGAGTCGTCCGTTTGATCTGGATCGCTTTAGTTAAAGCATCAACGTTTTAGTGCATAGACCAACGTTATCGCCTTTATTCATGTTTTTTAGCTGCGACCTAGCAGCTCTATAAACGCCGTTGTCTGTCTGTCGTCTGTTGTCTGTCGTCTGTAACACATATGGCCAAAAAACATATGAAAAGCAGCCAAAATTGAGGTTTCCGGACGCTAATGTGAATTTTTTTTACTAATCAACTTCTAACCTGGCACTACCACTCATAGGGTTCGGGGACAGACGTGATTAGTTTTTCACCAAAATCGGCCAATTATCGGCCCTTGCAGGTGGCCAAAAAACATACTAAAATCGGCCAAAATTGAGGTTTCCCGACGCTAATGTGAAATTTTTTGACCAATCAACTTCTCATTTGGCACTAACACTCATAGGGTTCGGGGACAGACGTGATTAGTTTTTCACCAAAAGCGGCCCATTATCGGCCCTTGCAGGTGGCCAAAAAACATACTAAAATCGGCCAAAATTGAGGTTTCCGGACGCTAATGTGAAACGTTTTTGACCAATCAACTTCTAGCCTGACACTAATACTCATGGGGGTTGTGGCCAGACCTGATTAGTTTTTTTTCACGAAAATCGGCCCATTTACGACCCTCTGGTGGCCAAAAAACATACAAAAATCAGCCAAAATTGAGGTTTCCGCACGCTAATGTGAAAAGTTTTTGACTAAAGGACTTCTTAACCTTACAATTGCATTT
The DNA here is from genome assembly GCA_964017125.1 of Flabesymbios commensalis. Taxonomy (NCBI): domain Eukaryota; kingdom Metazoa; phylum Annelida; class Polychaeta; order Terebellida; family Flabelligeridae; genus Flabesymbios; species Flabesymbios commensalis. The sequence continues at coordinate 50,443,894 of OZ024907.1, read as the reverse complement.
ATGGGCATGATCTGCAGAACTGATTTACTTTTTGAGGATATCCGGCCATTTTTTTTAACTGATTTGTTTCTCAGGAAAATTGTCGCAGCTACCAAATCCCTCCGATTTGCACTTGTTCTTTGTATAATCAAGGATACCACGGGGGGTTGTAGTATCCTTGCTATAATTTACGAAATCGTTCATATAATACCATGTAAATCACTATCATGATTTTTTTTTGTTTTGTGTGAATCCATACGACACCATTATTACGTTACATATTTATATGTGGCATACACACATTTACTACAATGACTGTGTACTCTTGTCATGTAGATATAATTAAATATATGCATTTATTGTATGCAAGTAAGTTTGCCATACAATCTCTTTGATGACGAAGATGATTGTGTAGGCCTATCTACCTTTTCAGAATCATGTGTCACAAACCGATATTATAGGGTAACTTTTTTTTACTTCAATCATAATCTGTTTTCTTCAGTCGATAGAGAGTGCATATGGGTATATATCATAATGACGTTCTACATATATTGATAACTTGAGTTATTGTGCTTACTACCTGGAACAAGAAACTTTTTTTCTGTTCATTTCATAATAGTTTTCCATTTTGTATTTAAATATCAGGAGTATGGCAGAACATTTACACAAGTTTGTGAAGGCCCCTATGTAGAAAATTGTAATTATAACTTTACTGTTCTTAGTATATCAGTCATGCTTAAATGTTAAGACACATATATATATATATATATGTTTCCAATTAAATATTATAAGCACACGTATTTGTATCGGCAGGACGGAAAAGGTGGGGGTGTTTAATTTTTTTTACAAAATAATCTCGCATATCAAACACAGAAACAAGAATGTAGAAACAGTATTTATAGATGCTAATAAAGATACATGTAGGATGACCTAAAGATAGGATTACCTAGAAGTGTTATAATTGGATTATCTTATAAATCACCTGATACTGACATCAACATTCCTTGCAAAATAAAAAATGAAATGAATCGGGCTTTAGGCCACCTTTGTGCACATATAGGCTAAACTGGGCCAGGAGAACCTCCTGAGGATGGTGAGATGATTTAGATGACACTGTCCTCCAGACACAGGATTCGAAATTCGAGCCCTGGCGGTCTGGGGCCGAGCACACTACCTCTCGGCCACGGAGGCTCCCCACAATACTGACTTTTACACGTGGATGGGGAGGAAACATTTTTTGTTTCTTTCAAACCGCCGAGACCGGAAACCAAACCCCGAACTCTGGCGTAAAAGGCAGCGGTGCTAACCGCTACCCTATGGCCCCCGCCCTCCTTGCAAAATACTAATTATTATTCATTCTTAAAATAAAACTGCATATCTGATAGATTTTAATATAGATCTGCTAAATGTTGACAAACATCCACCGACGGCTATGTTTATTGAAACAATATACATATTCATCCTTCCCGCTACTCAACAAACCTACCATAATCAACAAAACACAGCACTTCTAGATTATACTTAAAGATACAAATAAGACCAATAACACACAGATAAGACATAAGTTGCATAGGCTGATCCACACAGATATATATTTGAAAGTTTAGGCTGCATATTTTTGCAGTGTTTAAGAAAGCAATTTATAAACTACCTGTTCAAAGTAACGTCGAATTTTCAGGACGAGACAAGTTTTTATATCTAAATTAACTGAAAACAATTACTGGTCTTCACAATCTTAAAAACAATGCACACATCAATGTTATATACAATGTTGCATACAATGTTATATACTTTGTTAAAGAATTTGACAAATGTGCTCCATTAAAAGTTGTCAAGGTAAATTACAGGGTGAGCAAGCCCCGGCTATCATCATCTCTGAAATCTATTAAGTAATAAAAACAAACTATATATTTATTAAAAAGCCAACATTTGATCCATCACGCCTGCCATTTTTCAGACTTAATTTTCTTATGTACTGTGACCTGAGTTACCGTAATAGCAAACTGTTATCTATCCAAAAAAAATCGTCCTCTACAAATGTCAAGTTTCACATAATACACTACCTTTTCAGATTTTATTCTGCTTACCTGCTTCTAACATGTTCAATAATACTTTCCTGCCTCTAAACCACGATAAACTATTGTTTAAAGCTGTGATCTTCAGGTTACTACTATTAAAAAAGGCGACCCCATGGGGTAAACCGTGTTATCACCGTAATCCGATGGGACGTGATATATCATTAAAAAACGACATTGCATAGTTATACAAAAGTTATAAATGTACCCTGAATACATTAATTCAGAAGACAGAGAGAGATCACTATGCTGATTTATTTAATCACAATGAAAATAACAGGAGGATGACATGGAGTGTCATTAAAGAAATCGTGGACAAAAACAATCGCTAATAAATTTGTTATAAATAATAAAATGGTTACAGACACTAAAGTCATCAGACATATATTTTTTACGTTAACATTGGCACCGACCTGGCTAAAAATACATATTCAAAGTAGTAAAGGGAAAAGTATTCTTTTGAAAGATGTTAACAATCCGAATATCTCCAAAATAATGAGCCTCTCGAAGTCCTGGATGGGATGTAATTCATGCCAAGGTGAAAGGTTAATAAATCCAATAATTTTATCTACAATAAACAGGCTGCTCATAATCGCTCTTGCATACTTAGATATTTACAGAGGTGGACATATAGTAGAATGTTAAGTAATTATAGGCCAGTGTCTGTTTTACTATTTCTCACTAAAATATTTGAAATAATTGTGTAGGCTTATAATAAAATTATTGAAATAACAATCAAGCATGATAACCTATATACTGTACCAATTTGGATTTTGAGGAGGGATGATAATTGAACACTGCCATGATTATTCTTATGGACAAAATTATATCAGCTCTAGATACTGGTGACCGTATAGTTAGGTTACCGTTTTCTTGGATTTTTCGAAGGTATTTGATAAAGAACCGGTAGATCAATTTCATATCAATAAAAAGCTACATAAATCAGGGCTAAGCGAACAATACTATGAAAAATTAATTAATTAACAGGACACAATTTGTATAATTTACCAGGGTACTAGTTACAAACTAGTTACTTGTAACCAATCACATGTGGAGTACCTCAAGGCTCAATGACCAGGCTTGGAGACTGTTATGGTTTCATATGATCGTTATTTTACATATGATATTGCATTGAATTTTGGTGTCAAGCGAGTGATGAATATATAAGTTTGTTGTTCAAAGTTCAGAAAACAGCCGTAAGTTTAATAACATCTTCCATCATAGTTAGGTCATACATTGTCTATTTTTATAGCCTTAGAATTCTTAATATTTATAAATATCATGTCTTAATTTGTATGCTTAAGCACACACAAAAAAATTACTGCCTGCAGTCTTCAATGATATGTTCATTTAAAATAGTATAATACACATATAAACATAATGTAAAATAATATATTGTAGCCAGTGTTTTCTCTATTGCATATATATAACATTCAGAGATCTATGCTCTTAGGGCTCCCGAAACCTCAGAGTTTGGTAGCCCGGTAATGTACCAGTGTAGGATTTTGTTATTGTGACATATTTAAAATATTTAGTTTTAAATTTATTAATTAGCTTTTTCTATTATTAATAAATTGGTAGGAGCTAGACAATTTTTTTAGTGGGTTTTATACATGTCATGATAGTCCACTCCAATCTAGAGGGCTACCATATTATTTTTTCGATGTTTTAGCCCTCCTGTCTACTGCCTTGACAATTCGGGGCCTCCTACTGTAGCCCCGAATACAAGTATTTATCGGCCTGAGCTGCATGGCTGTGATGCCAGCCATAGAGAATATCCTGGCTTTCTGCTCTATGCGTGTATAGTAAGCTGCAAGCAGCCGCGTGACATCAGATTGAACACTATGCACAGTATACACATGCTCAGAGCAGAATTCGGATATTATATGGCTGGCATCAAGGTTCTAAAAAAGAAAATTTCGTAATAATATCTCTTTACGTTCTAGATAGAAAAATGGGAGTAGGGGCCTATGATTTTTGGAAAGCTCGTGAAAAAGTAGCTCTGGAAAGTATTCTCAGATTTCTAAAACGGTTTTCAGCCGTATGTTGGAAGGCATACTTTTTGTGTGCATGTTTGGATAGTATACATGTATGACGCCTGGTAGACCTGATAGAATTTGAGAACGCACACAGTAAAGTTGGATTAATTGTGACTATTTCTGTTAGAAAAACGTATTTTTTCAGAGGCCGACGACTGGTGACACAGTAGTATTGGCAGGAATTATTTCATCAGTCTGTAAGACATCCCGACACTCTCTGTGTAAGAGCTGTCTAAGAAGTCGGTTCAGGTCGTGTCACATGACAGGGGTACAGTACACATATAGGGCCTACCTCATAACACGCAGCAAGAAAACAACGTGTCCTTGCAAATAATTCACATAAAAGCAACACTCCAGTATTTTTGTTAATTCACCAGAAGCGAAAACAACCAAATAAAGCAGTAATTTATGACACACTTTTCAGTCAGTAGCCACGCCTAAGCATTTAGGGTCGTGAGCCCTTACTAATAATAATAACTGAAAGGAACTACCACTAAAGTGCTAGTGAGTTTGGACGGGGACATTGTTTCTGGAGTAGCTAGAACCAACATGATTTTCAAGAAAGATAAGAACAAGAAAGGTAGAACATAGAGACAGAGAAAGGTGTCAGCAGGAAGTAAATGATTCAAACTTAGGGTCAATGCTGGATGAGGGACGGCATAAGATGGACGCACAAAAATATTTGATATGAATCTTCATTAGGTGCTCCACATTTTTCACAGGCCGGCGACGGGATCATGCTCCTATCATATAGCGCTGGCCGTTTAAATGTTTAAAGCACTTGATCCCAATCGCATTCTGGTGTGGTTAACAGCTGCCTTGCCAAGAAAACGAGAATATATTTTCGACTTGAACTTTGAGTTGCAGTTATAGCTTGGAGAAGTTTGGCTTTAAAAGAAGAATTAGATAATGGTTAACGTATGTTTTTGTCCAAAGCATTCTATAATTTAATAGACGAGGTAAAGAAAGAATTTCTGACACAACTAAGACGTGCAAAGGGTGTGGGAAGTGCTATGTTGTCAGAAATTCGCAGGCGGTATCCTGGATCAACATCAACGATAATTATTTATGGTTGGTACGCCTTTTGGGTAGAGTATCCAAGCTAGTTCAGCTAATAGACGATCAGTGCTGGTGACGCTTAACGCCTATCACAGGTGAGTGTTAATAACGAGTAAGCGATTACAGCAAGCTATAGCCTACCCCTGCTATTGATATCCACAGCCTCAACTGTCACACTCTCACGTGTTGTTTGATCTTGCGAATTGAGCCTTTTACCGCCAAATTAATAAATTTGAATTTTCTCCCACTTGAAGTTGTGTTTCGCTGACGCGATCCACAGCTTCAAGTGAGTAAAAATTTACTCAATAATTATGTCTCCCCTCTATAGAGGTGGAGATATATTGCTTTGCTTCTCACCGCTCATTTGTTCGTCACATCAGTTTTGTGTCTGTGCGTTCTCTTTTTCTTATCATGCAGGCGGTCAAGCACGAGACGTTGACCCAATGTCGGGCTATTGTTGTCCCACCGTCTACGACGCTGAGCCAACAATAGCCCAGTATTGGGTTACCGGGTCATGTTTGACGCCACGCTGGTTATACTTCATGCGGGGCCACTGGCGACGACGTTGGTCCAACAATAAAACAACATAGGGTCAGCGTTTGTTCAATCAGCCACTCTCCAGAAATCACAAAATAGAATCATAAGTGTAGTTTCGCAATTGGGGATGATTAGGCAGGCCTACAACCCAAGATCTAACATAGCCTATTCTATGCGGAAGAATTCTGTTCATTTGCACAGATATTATTTTACTTGTAGTTTCTTAGATTTTCAAAACACTCCACAAAGGACACAGGACAATAATGTTTTGTGTTTACTGGGTTGAACGCAGCCCAGCGAACACAAGGCGTTGAACCAATGCTGGTTTGATGCTTGGCCAGCGTCGTAGATTGTGGGCCAGCATTGGTCCAGCATTGGATCAACGTCGTTTTTGCCGGATGTGTTGACAAGTGTTTCGCACCAAAACGGAAAAATAGATTTTGCTTAATACATAGTCTCTACCGAAAACGCTCTGCAGCTCCTTCAATGCAAACACCTCAGAAGAATTTGAAAAACATAGTAGTGAATGAAACAAGGTAATTTATTAATCATTTAATGACGTAGTAAACTCAGAACAATATAGCATACAACTTATAGGGCTTTCAAACAGAAAGAACCATACATAGCTTTTCATAACAGAAAGCAAGTGTTGAACAAAATGACAATGAAACTGGTTCAAATAGAATTGTCATTTTTAAACTTAGTTATAAATGCTAATAATACTGTAATGAAATGCATAATACTGTCAACAATTCAGCTACTATAAAAATAATTTATCAATGAGCAATGATTACAAAAGCCATTGACACTGCATATATTAGCTATCAAATGATGGTTGTGCTACTGGAGGGGAGACATCTGCAGTTTTTTGTTCACAAAAAACTAGACCCTCCCAGTTTATTATGCAATATAGGCCTACTTATGAAATGATCTATTGTTTTACAGTATCTGTGTTTGACTTTATTTATGAGTTGGTGTCTGAGTTTGTTATGTAACTAATAGGCCTTTACATAGGGCATATCAGCAGGGTCCGAGTAGTGTCGAGTTGTTTATATAATCTTGGGGTCCAAGTCTACATGGGATCCGAGTTAGGGTATTATAGTGTCCAAGTTGGTAGTGTTCGAGTTGGTATATGGTCCTAGTTGGTATGGTCTGAGCTCGTATAGAGTCTGACTATTTCAAAACATGTCATATATGATTTAACTGTTGGAGATTGAATGCCCGGTATATTATGAACGTTGTTGGTGACTTTATTCATGAGTTGGTGTCCGAGTTGGTTATGTAACTAATAGGCCTTTACATAGGGCATATCAGCAGGGTCTGAGTAGTGTCGAGTTGTTTATATAATCTTGGGGTCTTGGAATCTTGCATACGTATTTCTCGATTGTGTCAATGGAAAAATGTGAGGTTTCATTGACACAATCTGTATAATAACTACACCGTGCAGATAATTATTTAATAGCAAGAATTTGCCTGTTTTCTCTACCTCGATCTATCTACGCATGACCACGTCCTCCCCCAAACTCATTCTAACTTTCAATTGTTATCCATGGATTTGGGGGTTCAGGCCTCATTAGCTCCCGCCGTCACCGTAGGTGAGCGAAGGGAGCTATGGATTCTACCTCCGTTTTTTTTTGGCCTCTTCTTTTGCCTATAACTTTTTGAGAAAATAAGCTAGGATAACAATTTTTGGTATGTGGGTTACTTCCAGGTGGCTAATGGACAGGTTAAAATATTTTTAATCTGAATTCAATACGCAAGGTTGCAGAGGAGAAAATGATGATGTGACGGCGTTGGGCCGTTGGGCCGTTGGGCCGTTGGGCCGTTGGGCCGTTGGGCCGTCCGTAAACAATTCGTTTCCGGAGCATATCTCTGAAAGTACTTGTCCGGTTGTCTTCAAATTTTACACACAACACCCCTAGGGGGTCTAGTTGTGCCTTTTGGGGTATTTGAACTTTGACCTACTTCTGGTTCAGAACTATGACCTATTTAGACGTTTTGACGCGCACTTCGTTTCCGGAGCAGATCTCAAAAAGTACTGGGCCGATGACAGTCATATTGCACATACATGTTCTCTAAGGTCCCTAGTTGTGCCTTTTCAGGTTTTTGGACCTTGACCTGGAAGTTGACCCAGCACTTTGACCTAATTTATAACATCGGTAAATCCGACTGAAAGATTTTGCGGAATATCATGAAAACTGCTCAAGATAGCTACACCATTACTATAAAACAAATTGTGAGGTTCCAGGAGAGGATGCATCTTGAAAAATTTCAAGTTGATAAAATCAAAAATGGCCGCCTATCGGCCATTATTCACCTCGACAGGCCTGATATTGCGGAATATCATGAACACCGCTCAAGATAGCTACACCATTAATAACAAATAAATTGTAAGGTTTCAGGAGAGGATGCATCTTGAAAAATGTCAAGTTGATAAAATTCAAAATGGCCGCCTATCGGCCATTATTCACCCCGACAGGCCTGATATTGTGGAATATCATGAAAACTGCTCAAGATATCTACACCATTACTATAAAACAAATTGTAAGGTTTCAGGAGAGGATGCATTTTGAAAAAATTCATTTTGTCCAAGTTCAAAATGGCCGCCAATCGGCCATAATTCACTTTCACATGGCCATTATTTGGTAAACCGTGCTAGATGGCTAGACCATTACTATAAAACAAAATGTGTGATTTCAGGAGAGGATGCATCTTGAAAAAATTTGACTCGATAAAATTCAAAATGGTCGCTTATCAGCCATTATTCACTTTCACATGGCCGATATTTGGTCAACCGTGCTAGATGGCTGGACCATTACTATAAATCGAAATGTGAGATTTCAGATGAGGATGCATCTTGAAAAAGTTTGACTTGATCAAATTTAAAATGGCCGCCTTTTCGGCCATTATTCATTTTCACATGGCTGATATTTGGTAAACCGTGCTAGATGGCTAGACCATTACCTGATTACTATAAAACAAAGTGTGAGTTTTCGGGGGAGGATGCACCCTGAAAATTTTTAACTTACGAATTCAAAATGGCCGACAATCAGCATTATTTACCTCGATAGGCCTGATATCAGGTAAACCGTGCTAGATAGCTAGACCATTACTATAAAACAAAATGTGACGTTTCGAGAGAGGATGCCTTTCAAAAACTTTCGACTCAATCGAATTCAAAATGGCCGCCTATCGCCACTATTTACTTTCACATTGCTGATATTTGGTAAACTGTGTTAGATAGCTGGACTATTACTATAAAACAAAATGTGATATTACAAGAGAGGATGCATCTTGAAAAAAAATGACTAGATCAAATTCAAAATGGCCGCCTATCGGCCATTATTCACTTTCACATAGCCGTTTTTTGGTAAACCGTGCTAGATGGCTAGACCATTACTATAGAATGAAATGTGAGATTTCAGCTGAGGATGCATCTTGGAAAATTTCGACTTGATCAAATTCAAAATGGCCGCCTTTAGGCCATTATTCACTTCCACATGGCCGATATTTGGTAAACCGTGCTAGATAGCTAGAAGATTACTATAGAATGAAATGTTAGATTTCAGCTGAGGATGCACCTTGAAAAATTCTGACTCGATCAAATTCAAAATGGCCCCCCTATCGGCCATTATTTACTTTCACATGCACAATATTTTGCAAACTGTGTTAGATGTTAGTCCATTACTATAAAACAAAATTTGAGGTTTCGGGGGAGGATGCACCCTAAGTTTTTGACTAATTTATATCGAACTCAAAATGACCGTATATCAGCTATTAGTTACCTCGATTGGCCTGATATCGGGTAACCGTGCCAGATAGGTAGACCATTACTGGGATACTGATTAGGATCATTAATTTCAATGGGGGTTTGCAATCTCTGACAGACTGTTTAGTTCTTATCTTACTCTTAGACTGGGCTTCTTAGACCTAGTTGTCTTGCGTCTTGTTGACCTAGCTTAGGACAACATTAAAAACCCTACACAAAATTGCTTAAATCAAATTCTAATTCGTCGCGGGAGCTCCTGGACTTATGTAGTCTTGTTTTCTTAGACTTGATTGGCACATGTATACTTATCTCAGGATCGCGTGATATTGCTGGTAAAATTCGGATACCTTCTTTATTAGGTCACATGCTCTTCCCGCAGAGATATTCAAAGATATCAAATTACAATTATTTTACAAAAAGAACGAACAATTAAACTATACATACATATAAAGACAGGTAATGAATACCCGGGATGAATACTTTGATATGCTAGTTAAAAATAGCCAGCAGATTTTTTCCAAGTAGGCTTTAATTTTAACCACTAGAATCTAGAATCTCAAATTCTAGTGCAACATTCATAGATATTTTTTTGTGAAATAACTAGAAATTGGAATAACTAGAATAGGACTGACAAATGCATTGAGGTGAAACAAACTTTGTTTAAACATATTTTTTACCGACTGAAACATAGCCTACCTCTCCTATTTCGATAGATAACAAAATAAATTTGTTGAATTAATTTCTGATCGAGATAAATTATATAAGCAATAAGCCTACAGAACTTCACCAATGAATACAGATTCGCGCAATAGAATGAAAATTAACTAACACACGTATAACAAAATATTAAATTCAAACATTCTGATGGCAAAACGAATTCACTACTACTCATTATTAGAAATATACACAAATAACATTAAAATACCTGGACTAATATTATAAAGCGTTTATTACAACAATATAAAAGTCAAAAGAAACTTTCCTAATTATTTTATGCTAAACGGTGAAGACGTCACTAATTTAAACATCATAGCTAATAACTATTTCACCGACAAAAGTCACATTGCACCTACATGTAACCTTTCCAAAAATATAAACATGCCTAAAAACATAAATGTTCAAGACTCTCCAACAGGCACACATAGCTACAGCTAACTTACTATACATTTCAATTTAAGGAAGTTGACGACATTTCAATACTTGAAATAATTAATGAACTACCAGTACCAAATAAATATAGTAGCCTGCATGTTTTGCTGATATTTCTATAAGATTAATAAAGGCAATATAAAACAGAACAGCCCTGGCATGTATATAAATACCAGCATATTCCCAGAAAAACCAAGATTGTGAAGGTTATACCGATCCATAAGAAAGGGTCATTGAAAGATTTATCAAACTATCGTCCAATCTCACTCCTTCCATCAATTTTTTTTTTTAACCTTTAAGTACATATTTAAATAAACATAATTTTTCATGTGACAGTCAGTATGGTTTTAAGGATGGTCATTCCATGGGGTTATAATAGCATTAATTGAAATTATTGACAGAATAACACCTTGAGATTCGACGCTCCTGACCACGTTACTTTACATGGTCCTCTTGAGTTGATTTCAAATGGGCTGGCTCACAAATGACAAAAAAGTCCACTTTTGTCTATTTTTTGCCAATTTGACCTTGAGATGACCTTGTGGTTACCTTGCCATGACCTTGAGGAGTTACATAGTTAGAGAAAATCCCAGATGATAATATTTGCGACTAGACACTGGTCATGTTTGTGAAATCAAAATTTATAATTAGGCACTACAAATATCCCCTTAAACGGCAGTGAAACGGGCTGTGACTGGATTACAGCATTTAAGGAGTTCATTACCCCATTGTAAAGTAGTGGTCGATTCTATATTAGCCTATACATGGAATACAAAATTACATATGAATGTTCCACAACACAATTTGGTGGCAATTCACACACATGGCCTTGTCGGTATATACTGGAATTACCAATGATAAACTGTAACGGTAAACACACCACTACATTACAGGTGTAGGCCTATTTGCTTTGTCCGACCACTACATTCTAAGCCGGAATTGAAGAGTTATTGTTGACCAAGTACAGACCAATTATCATGGTAGGCCTATGGCACTATAATCAGTCTGGTGTGACTGAGCTGTTGATTATAAGGGATCCTCATTATGGTCAGATGTGTTTTAAGTCAGTTAAAACCTGCTGAGCTCTACATTCTTAGCTGTGGAGAAGGCCGCGACCTTCGGTCACGTCCTTTTCCACAGCTAAAAATGTAGAGCTCCTCGGGCTTTATCCTATACATAATCCCGGCTGGGGTCTGGGAGCTGCAAATGAGGAACGTTCTCAGATCCAGGCTGGCGTCCGGGAGCCACATGAAAAGGGTTAAAGCAGCTCCTTGGGATGACATCAATTCGCGTTTTTAATTCCGTACTGAAGTAGTGTATCCCACGAATTTTTATTTTATTTTTTTCAGAATTTTCATATTTTTACAAATATTTTTAATCAACATTTCTATGAAACCAAAGTAACCTAAACAAAGTATTTGTATACCTGAAGGACGATTGAATGTTTTCACAGCATTGGGCCACATGCTGATGGCATCGGCCCAGCGCTGGGTAGACAATCAGTGCTGCAGGTGTGTCTTCCCGTGTCCTGACTATAAGACTGCTCTGATGTTACCGTCTGATTAGTGGGAATATGTGATGTAAAGTGCTGAATATTGCTGACTTCTTTTATTTACATGGCAATATACGACCTGGAAATACAACAATTTCACTCTTTTTCGGTGCTTTAAATTTTTTTTTAAACTTTTTTGTATTTTCAGTTAAGATCAGTAGGCTATATAGCTTCATATAAATTAAATTTTCAATATTGACAACAACAACAACAAGTAACAACAGCAAAAACGTTAGCATCGCTCTATTATCATGATTGTAATCAAAAACTTATTTACCAGGCTCTAATTAAAAAGGTTTATATGCCAGTTTTTAATTATATTCACACATTTTTAGCTCATCCGGCCTTTAGGCCTTAGATGAGCTTATGCCATCGTGTTGCGTCTGTTGTCTGTCATCTGTCGTCCGTCCACAATTCACAAGAAATGCTTCTCCTCCCTGAATACTCATCCGATTTCAATTCTGTTTGGTTTGTTTGAAAGAGCTTGGGCCTGTGCATTAAACATCCTCACGGATCTCAGAAATTTTAATTATTAATTAATTAATGACCTAATTAGGACCCAATTAGGGCTCTTTGTCCACAATTCACAAGAAATGCTTCTTCTCCCTCAATACTCATCCGATTTCAATTCTGTTTGGTTTGTTTGAAATAGCTCGGGCCTGTGCATTAAACATCCTCGTGGATTTCAGAAATTTCAATTATGAATTAACTTATGACCTAATTAAGACCCAATTAGGGCACTCTGTCCACAATTCACAACTACAAGTAATGCTTCTCCTCCCTCAATTCTTATCCGATTTCAGCTCTGTTTGGTTTGTTTGAGAGAGCTCGGGCCTCTGCATTAAACTTCCTCGCGGATTTCAGAAATTTTATTTATTAATTAACTTATAACCTAATTAAGACCCATTTAGGGCACTCTGTCCACAATTCACAAGAAATTCTTCTCCCTTAATTTTCAACCGATTTTAATTTTGTTTAGTTTATATGAAAGAGCTCGTGCATGTGCATAGAACTGCCTCATGGATTTCAGAAATTTTAATTCGTAATCGACTTGCCCTAATTGAGGATGAGCTTCTGTGTCATTGACACTCTGGTTATTCTACAGATGTATGGCTATTGGGACCTGGCAAAAATATTGATATTGGATAAAAAACATATTAATAATTATCAACTGATTCATTGCCTTGTACATTGTCAATATCTATATATCTATATCTCCTGTGTTCAAAAACATGTGTGTTTGTAGTGAATACAGTCAATTGTTCTGAATTTGCATGCGTAGGTCACATGTAGGCCTTCAGTATACAGTAGGCCTACAGGTTGATTGCATTCAGAGTAATTCAACCTGATTACAAGACTGGATACTACTTCAATGAGACACTCTTCCTATGTTGTTATAATGTTAGACCAACGCTGCGATGCTGGCCCTCCTGTCAATACATATGTGGGTGTCAGCTGTTTTGAGATACCCGCATCAATACAGTCAGTTATCTTTCAAACCCAACATCCCGAAAAAAACATTGGTAACAGTTAGAATTATTAACTCATAGATGTCGCTCACGTATTTGGACTTGCTATGACTTGGGAGCTTGGGGCGTTGGATATGAAATGTATAGGCCTACAGTATTATTATGGTATACCCACGGGCACTATTGCATTCTGGGGGACCCATGTCCTGCGTTTTTTAACAGTTGACTATACCTTTATCTGTCAGTTTTAATGATGTATGACCAGAAATGCACGGTGGACTTGGTATGCTAGCCCTTCTGAATATTTGTTGTCTCGGTGAAGGTCATCGTATAATAGTTCAATATTTTATTGGCACAGAAAAACCCCATAAAACAAGTACAACGTATCAACATATCATAAGCGTAAGTGACAAAAAGGAACTGACGTCCAGTGGGGTATGTGTCCTCAACAAATTAAGCAACAATACATTACCCTGTTTTGTGTTTTTTAATTCTAATAATGCGTTTCTGTAATATGAAAATAGAATTAAGATTTCTCTCATTCATTCCTCTCCAGACCTCTAAACAATATGTAATATACGGGTAAGTAAGACTGATAGCGAGTAATTAATATATGAATACTAAAACAAATTCTACGCTTTCTAATAATTCAATAACCTTTGGAAAGTTTTATTTTTAAATTGTTTACATGCTCAGACCAGTTTAATTTCTCGTCAAAAATAACACACCAAAAAAAACGCGAGAAACTGGTTGATTATCTATTACTATATCATTTGTATTTACTATTCGCTTATTGTAAAAACAATATATAATAAAGTAAGTTTTTTTACCATTAAGAGATAACCTTTTGGCATTTAGCCATATTACTATTTTTTAAATTACGTGTTCATTAAACAAATTATATTCTCTAAATTTCTACCTGTAACAAACATATTTGTATCGTCAGCGTAAAGTAATGAAAATCAAAAGTGAAGATACATTAGATCATTTATGTACATAGGAAATAACAATTAAAATGACCTATAGTAGATCCTTGTCGACGTGGTAGGCCTACTCCACAACTAATTCTCATACTTAAGGCGAATCAAGCTTATTTTACTGAGGTCTAGAATAACACCGAGTACCGTACAATTTCCCCTTCATCTAGAGCTTTTACTATCATTTAAGAAAACCAATGCTATATCTGTACCAAAACTTCGTCTGAAACCGAGCTGATATTTATATAATAAATCATATTTTTTTATAAAAAGAATAATCTAACATACATAACACGTTCAAAGACTTTTGAATAAAAGGAAATACTGAGACAGGTCTATAGTTACTAATTTGTGCAGAATCACCACTTTTAAAAATGTGGATTAGGCCTACTTTGGCTAAATTAAGCTCGTCAGGAAAAACTCCCGACCTGGGCATGTCCCGTTAATAAATCTCATATCCATATATGCGAAGCCCCAAAAGTGACATTTAAATTAGGCTATTATTGTTTTAAACTCAATATCAAGTTATTAACTCACTAATTATATCGATAACTTTGCAATCTCAATATATCTAGGGCTATCGAGTTGTGAGTTCTATAGTGAGTTGTGATAGGCCTATTGCGTTTGAAAAAAATTAAAATGGAAATTTCGCCTTCACACATAGGCCTAGGCTGGAACATAATTAAAACGGAGTAGCTATTCGTACATTATGAAGAATCACATACGATTATCCACTGCATATTTAAAAATAGCCATTGACATCAATAAATTAGGGCCTGACGTTACACATAAATCACGATGGAAACTGATTTTCAATGGCATATGCCTGATAGATTAGGCCTATTGAGATCCTTTTTGTTGGACTGAGATTGTCGGCTAACGGTCTAATTTTCGGGAAGAAGACAACCAAAGTAGGTTTACACAACATGTGGTGCCAAGGCGCAGGAAACAAGAGAGATCCCCTCAGGTCTATTTGCTGTTGTCCTACAGTCTCGCACTGTTATTACGCTGGCCTATCATTAAATCAACATTGGCTCAACGACTGTCGCAGTGGAAGTAGTTAATCTGTCTCCTGATTCAGTTATTTAAATTCTGAACACTACACACTGCCATCACATCTGAGCAAATAGCAGTAGGCCTACGTAGGCCTACTAGCATGCAATGTGCCTAGGCTACTAGCATACAGTAGGCCTACCTTCCCCTACCTGCCATTGACTGGGGTATGCCTAGTAATATATGCCCATACCACTCAAAATGTCAGGTTAATATAAACAGACTTTTCTGTTAAATAGATTGGCTTTGAATAATGAACTGCACCATAGTCCCAACCCAGGGTCACACAGGGAGTAGCCTGAGCCTATATAGGCCTATTTCTATTAGGGTAGGCCCACCCGATTATCCCTAATAAACCCGATATATACTAATAAACACAGAGACGCAGTTGTGGGCGTATTTATCAGACCTGTGTTTATTATGTGCTTCATCCACTACAAGTCGAGAATTGCGAATTGCTGTCGCAATTCTCGACTTGTAGTGGATGAAGATGATTTGATGTCGTTTAAAAATAAAGAAAATTGTCATGTAGGCATATTGGTAAACCAATTTCATGGAAATTTTCGTTCTAAAACCCTTAGTTGTAGGACAATTCAATCTGTTTTCAGGGATGTAAAATGATGCTTTGATGCATAGTGAGGGCTTAAAGGGTTAATTGTGAAACAGCTGCATCTTAGCTTTCCTTAAAACACTGAACCTGAAGCTCGATACAAGCTCTACTTCAGTGCCGTCAGGCTCTAGCTATAGTTTTAGTTATAGTTATTAAAAAGTACAGCAATGGTAATATTGTCGGTGCCAGTTTTACCATTGATCACAAATTTACTACTTGAGGAGCCTTTTTTCTTTTTATTTATTACATTATAATACATTACATTATAATATTAGGCCCCCTATATAATTATAATAATAGACTATGTTCTATTGTCTATAAGCAATCTGTCATAGTAGGCGCCTATGTATGTTCGGTCCGTCGTAATAATCTAGTTAACATGTTTCTTGATTTTTTATACAACTTTTTATTAGAGTTGGGAAGATACTTCTTGTAATGTGCAGGGCCTCCCTCGCATTCTCTTTCAATATCAGACAACACGTCACGTTGTACTGGCGCCGTGGCGGTGCCTTGTTGGAATCTGGGAACTACTCAGCCGATTTTACCATACTCTGGTTCCCAGAGCCACACTACGCGGCGTGGCCGAGCTTCATGTAGCCTCTGGTATGCCCCAGTGGCGAATGTTTGTGACTTGTTGCTATTTTTAGATGAAAATAGGGTAATCCCCGAACTCAGGCATTTTTGAAAGGTCACTTCCCCGGATAAGGAATTGTTCACAGTATTGTATTTCCCCTCTGACGCATTTCCTATGACTTGACCCAGAAAATTATTCACAGGCCTCATTAGCACAGGCATGAAGGTCACGTGACTAAGAACCTTGGCCTATACCCGGCCATAAATGAAATTGGCCGGGCTCGCCAGGCAAATTTCACCCCTGAAATGCCAGCGTGTCCTGCACTTCTAAAACAACGATCGGCCACGCGGACTCGCCTAATAAAATTGTGCACTGTGCATATAATTTTTTTTTTGCGTTGTAGAACATTTCATACCGATAGTTAACCTTTGTTTTCTTGCCTTATAGTGAGGTTTGAATGACTTGCGCTTGACAGGCAAACTTGAATTATAGATTTCAAGAAATATATTATGAAACATAGTATGCATTTTGACAAGATTAATTCAAAATCAGATTTGTCCAATCAACTTTTTTATCTAATTTCTGAGCTTTTTCTTATTTTCAGGTGACATATACCGCACAAAAACACATTCTGTAAAATCGTCCTACTTGAATTTATCGTAAATATGGGGAAATGATCTGATACATCAGTGCAAATTATTCCATTAAAACATTTTGATTTATCAATACTACTACAAAATATATTATATATAAGTGTATCAGAAGTTTCAGCTAATCGCGTACGGTAGGCTTGTTGATCAGAGGAAAAAAAGAGTATTAAAACATTAGTTCTACGAAATCAGATGTAGGTATTATGTTCACTTATATTTATAAGGTTCAAATTAAAATCTCCAATGAATATATACAGTTCTATTAATGTCTTAAAATAGCAAGTATCGTTGACATATTCTCGAAAAAGTTATGTACCATACATCAGTATTAGGCGGTCTGTATATGACTGCAAGGGTAACACATTTATTTTGAGTTAATGGATGAGGAGTTCTATACATGAACAAAAATTTAATCTATAGAATTATTCATAATAAATAAATCATCTCGTCTACAATATTCAAGAGATTCATAAAAAAAACAGAAACACCACCTCCCCTTTTTCAGGTCTGTAGTTATTAACTTACGAATATCCTTTTATAGCATAGAGGTTTTGATTTGTTTCGTTAAGCCGGATTTCTGATATGCCAATCGCTGAGCGGAGCTGCGCGAAATGCCACGGAGTTTCAGCATTAAATCGCACAGCGGAACCCAAGTCTCTGGCCGTCTGGGGGTAGATCCCCTGGACATGCCCAGAACCCCTTATCGGGCGAGCAAAGGAAAACGCTCTCAATAACCCACCATGCCCTATTACCCAAGGACTTAGCCAGGAAATGATAAAAGGGAGTCCAAATTTACTTATTGTTGGCCCAGGACGGGTACGTTTGGGGTCCTCTCACAATGCAATTTGGTGGAATCTGGCGATATTTTTTACGTTCAGGCATAAAATAGACCGTCCAAAAGACGGCTGGACGAGTTTCTGGCTACTTAGTCCTTGCTATGACCTCCACCCTCACCTCATCATCTGTAGTGCCTACATCATTCATCTCATCAATTGACTACAACGTTTTATCGTATTACAATGTCACTTGAAATTGTATCTCGACATTCTCCGTGAATCTAACAGAAAATAAATCAGATTCGTTTCTCATTTCTAAACATTTCTTATTGAACGAATTTTCTAGAAAATAACTACATAACTTAAGCATATGATTAGTTTCGGAATGATTTTAAAATTGCACATCCGGATCTGAATCACATAGAGGAGAATTAACATCACAATCACTAATTGGAAAAGGAATAATTACCAACTTTACCAAATCATCCAGTCTTATATCAATTGGCTTCAGCCATGATGCAGATATAGCTGTAATAAACTCGTTATCATTTTGAATATAATTAAATAGAAATAAAAAATGATTACAGTTTAAACAAATCCAAGTTCTGTTTAACCTGTCCATATATATTTTGTCATCTTGAGTTACATTAGCTAAACATCTGATATGATGTAAGATCGTATAGGCATGACATGTTAAATACAGTGCTATGTTAATAATATAGCCTGGCTATAAAAAGCTATAAATAATAATAATAAATTAAGATTCAGCATATCAGATCAGTCTTGATTCTTCGTCCAAACGCTAAACATGATTGTACCTTTACGCTAAACTAGCTGCACGCATTTTTTCTGGTTAAAGTCATCAGTTAACGATTTTATTTGTATTGGTTTTTCATCGGTAATTTTATGATATGGTAACTATATGTAAGTGTTTACCATGTAAACACCCAAGAAGGCTCCCCCTCGCACTTTTCAAAAAGGAGTTATACATTAATTATAATTTACCAGATAATTAATTTGTACATGTAATTATCAAGTAATATGATGAGACTAGCAGCTTTAGACTGACTAGGTGCTATTTTGACTCCAAAAGATTAAAGATGCCCGCCATGACCAGGATATTTTCCCGAATTTTCTGAAAAATTGATGCAGTCTAGGACATAATATTTCTATGCAGTACGTTCAATATTGAGTATATAGGATAAGTGGCTTTGAAGTTATCAGGGTGACAAGTTCCTAAATTGACGAAAAAAGATTAAAGATGGCCGCCATGACCTAGATGTTCTTCCGAACTTTCTGAAAAATTGATGCAGGCTAGGAATTAATACTACCATGCAGTATTTTGAATATCGAGTATATTGGATAAGCGGCTTTGAAGTTATCAGGGTGACAAGGTCCTAATTTGACGAAAAAAGAATAATAAAGAGGGCCGCCATGACCCGAATATTTTCCCGATTTTTCTAAAAAATTGATGCACCTAGGAATTAATACTTGTGTCCAGTATTTTTAACACCAAATGAATACAGAAAGCGGTTTTGTAGATATCAGGGTGCCATGGTATAGAAAGTCCATGTGCGCCGCCGGCGGACGAAACCGTACCAAAACAAAAAGCCTCCCCCTGGTAGGGGGCGCCTTAATTACACATACTAATAAAGGACCACTAAATGACGTCTCATTTCCTGACCACAAAATAACTTAATTTGAAAACCTTAATAATTAACTCTTTTACACATGATTTTGACTTTACACATCGCGAACACCTTATATATTTGAAATGAAGTCTTTGGCTATAATTACAAAAAAAACTTGTTTTCTATTGGTTATTTTATGGTATGGTCATTGGTTTTGCAGTTAAAAAGACGGGGTTCTGACGTCTTCAGCAATAACTCTTACCACCATTCCTGGATGACTAGATGTTTGCGATGTCCAGGCAGCTGAGGCTCTTGGCATGTGCTGGTTAGCCAGCTTTGGGTTGAGGTCTCGCCTGCTGTTTTTTTTGCCCACGGTATCAGATTATTATGTTTTATGCCTCTGCAGTCTGCTAATATCAACGTTCTGGGTAAAATTATTTTGAGCTTTTTTTTTGCCTTGATACATAGGCTACTTGGATTTTTTCTGCCACCCCCTCTGCTCGATAACTAACTATAATATTATTATAGTACCAGATTCCTTGATATTACGAACAGCCGTCTTTATCTATATATGGAGATATGTCTTCCCCGCGACGTATGCAGTTTTTCAGAAGCATCGATCACTCACTGTACTAAAGGGTATTGCATTTTTATTAGCTGTATGTATGTAAAATGTAAGTTTAGGCATAAATAAAATGAATTTGAGCGGGTGACCATGGATGTGGCTGGGGAAATCAACCTGTTGATGAAGACCAAAAGATGTTAACAAATAGGTATGATTTGATGGACTATATAAATGTAAATTAAAATCGCCCGATATGAACAATTATGGGCCACTGGAAAAGATGACATATTTTCCAAGAGATTTTGAAGTTATTAAAAGAATGGTGTGGGATAGCTCAGCTGTCTGTAGGCCTACAGACAGATCACTTATGTGAAAAAAGAAGGTGATATTATTTTACAGCATACGGTCTCGAAACTTGAATTTGTGACATTTTGTAACATTCAAATTGTCTGTCACCATAGTAGCCACACACTTAATTTTCCTGTTTTATCTTGACGAGGCTGTTGAAATAACTTGAACCCTTTCGGTGTATCTTTGGGCGACAACAAAGTTTCTATGATACTGATAGCCACCCCATCAAGCATTTTAGTTAGAACATACCAAGTCTGAAAGACTGGCACAATTGGAAGTTAAAATCGAACGTTCAATTGGGCCATTTGTAAACAATCTGAACATAGATGGGCGATAAAAAGTTTAAATCAAATTATAAACTCGAATACTTTCCATATCCAGTCAGGTAGCCTACATATGACCCAGCCTATTTCAAGCTATAAACAGGGAAGCATAAACTATGTTTCATATAAACTATATATATTTGTTTCACCAAAATCCGTTATTTTAATAGATACAGATGTACATGTAAGCTAAACCGGGCCAGGAGAACTTCTTGAGAATGGTGAGATGAATGAGATGACACTGCCCTCGAGACATAGGACTCGAAATTCGAACCCTGGTGGCCAGTCATGTTACCTCTGTCATGGATGCTCCTCACAATATTGAATCTCCACGAGTGAGCGGGGAAGTAATATTTTGTTTCTTTGAAGGCCAGAGTGGGGTTCGAGCCCGCGATCTCCGACTTTCCAAGCAGGCAGCTGTCAGCCACTGCACCACGGCCCCAGCCCTACCACACTAGACAGACTTGCAAACGTGTTACATACACCTAACAACATTGTTGTGTAGTATTGCTATGATCTCACATGGGACATCTAGGCTATATGTGTGTACAATTGCACAAGTATGTTGTGCTAGTAGGGCAACTTTATACACATAAAATAAACGAAGTATCATAGCAAGTGGCAAATGGCAAAGAGAACAAAACGCCCTCTGGTGTATGCGCTCTCGAAAAGGTACTTTTTTAAGTTATGAAAAAGAAATGGTGCAGATCTATAGAAACAAAAATAATAGATAATAATGCTGTTGGAGAAAATGAATTTCTGACAAAAATAATGTACACTTTATAGGCCTTGGGCTATTTCCCGAAAGCCTTCTAAATAGACAATTTTGCTGACCCCCCCCCCCCCCCCCCGACACATTGTTGTTGTGGTAAATTATCTGTCATATTTCCAACAGTTACCTAAATAAAACCGTCATTTTGACACTTTAATCACCATACCCTAAAAAAAACCTTGAGAATTTATATGAACATTCCTAATCCGAATATGATAATCATTAATATACAAATTTGGAAAACTACCACAAATATACTAGAACAGAAATAGTAACACCTTCTGTTGATCTAACTGATAAATGTCTGAAAAATAGGTTCAGTGTGAGCTCTGGAAAGCAAATACTTCATTATCTTAACCACTCGTTTTTTTACAAATTAAACAATGACAACAAATAGCTTACCCAGCAAACATGAGACGTTGGTCCAACGTCGCAGTGCTCGAGTTTGGACGATTTGAGGTGAGAGCCAGCAGGGCACTCTCCTAGAAAATATACGGAGCCCATCATTTTATTTGAGTGCCCGAAATAAATTGACCTGTGTTAAATAGAAGTATTTTGACAAAATCCAGCGAGTTACAAAGGTACAGTCATGCAGCTAATAAAGAACCCTGCAGTAAATTTGGCAGCCTCGGGCACCCGGGCTCTCCTCAAAATCGAGCACTGCGTCGGTTTACTGTTGAGCCAACGTCGTAGACGGTGGGTCAACAGTAAGCCAACGTTGGGCCAACGTCTCATGTTTGCTGGGTACAGGGACGCCGGAGCCTCCGTCTGGTCCGGTTTGGGCGACCGCTTTTAAGCTTTATCCCCCGGGGCTTTATCACTTGATTATTTCCTGTCGGAACGATAGGAATAATCAATCCCATTCCGCCGAAAATCATGGCCGGAACAATTAAAAATTGCTTTCGCCTGGCCTGGGTCATATAGATCCACCCCAGCTTCTCCTCAGACTTCCATGCAATATTTTTAGTTTTTTAAGCGACACTATCAGGCTAAAATCATCCAAAAATCAGTATTTTTATTTTTGCTTCCTTATATGACCATATGATGTAAACATGTCCATAGACTAGAACTGCGTAAGTTTTAAATATTTTGTGGTGCGTATACCAGCTAAGCGAGATATAAAGATGATATTCCGGAATTCATGCGTGTCCAAAATAAGAAATACGGGAATTTGTCGCCTTAAGGGTAAGCTAATTAAAACTATGGTAGGCCCTATAAGGTTACCGATGTCGATAAATTTAAATATTTTTTTCGCTTAGCCCCTTATGATCTAAATTTCTGTATAGGGCCTACCGTTGAAAATGTTCATAGATTTAATATGGTTTGCCTATGAGATTTTCTCTTCAATTAAAACTCCTAAGCATGTATTTCAAGTAGGCCTAACACGTTTTACTATTTGATGATTTGTGTTTAACATAGTCCACTGCACGTATATATAATCTGGTATATATGTGTAAATTGCGGGGTAAATTGACCTGGCTACAGGGTGAAGGAAGATAAATGTCAAATCACAGTATACCCGGTAATTACTCTTTACCGGTTGTATCAGATGCAGCGACGTCATAGTTACCTTACGCTGCCTAAAATTCATGTAAATCAGTCATAGGTTTTGCTTAAAGGTCTGGAGGTAGAGTTTCTATTTATTACGTGATTTAATGGGCAACAAATGCAATGACTATCTTTAGCAGAGATATTGTCCTGGTGACCACACGAGCAAGACAATTCTGAACAGGCTGTACATTTGTTTTAGTTTTATGTTTCTCACAACAGCCTATCTTTATAGCAAGGAATTAGTTTTAACACACTGAGAAGCACCGTTGTGATCGATTGTGTCAACGTCTGCAGAAAAAATCCAAGAACAAATGAACAGTTAGCCTTATTCACTGTGATCTTGTGCTGATAAAATGTTGTTCTCGATGTCGATTGATAATGACTCTGAATCTTGCATTGAAAAATCTCCAGAGGATGAGTTGGCACGGTCACCCCGTGCAGTCAGGGAAACAATAGCTAAGTTCAAAATTTCCAGCGTGAATGAACAATAATGGCAGTTTTTAGGGCAGGACTGATGCAGTTCGAGGCTGATCACAAGACGATTTATTCCATTCTCACATTTCCATTCATACAGATGTGACCATCGAAATGAAGAATTTTATAAAGTTACAATCCATTAAAATGAAGCAAATTTAAATAAGAGTACCCTGCAGCAGAAACCACCGGAGACGGAGACACCATTGACACTCAACCCATCGAAATGAAGAATTCAATACAACCTATCAAAATGAAAAATTGAATGCAAATTGAAGAAGTTAATAGGGGGGCCTACTATCCACCGGATTGAAGAATTTAATACAAACCGTCAAAATGAAGAATTTAATACAACCCATCGAAATGAAGAATTCAACACAACCCATCAAATTGTAATACAAACCCAGAGTCACTCCAGCCGTATTCCATAATAAAACAATTCACACCCCTAACAACATACATGAATATTTCTCCAATCAACCTGAACCAAATAAAAATCATTGCCATGACTATGGCCATACTTCACCCTCCCAGCCACCCTCTTAGCCCTAGCGCACAGAAAAAACGATTATTAGCTTCTCCGGCCAAATGTTTATAATACACTCCAGAATGCAACGGTGCACATAGCAACCAACATGTGGACACGACGTGGACTATGCTTCGCTTAACTGAAGACGGCCGTTTTGGCCTGAAACGTTTTCTAAGAGGAATAAACACTTTAACATCTTGCGTGTTTTTAGCTCCCGCCGTCACCGTAGGTGAGACGGAGGGAGCTATGGATTCTACCTCCGTTTTTTTTTGGCCTCTTCTTTTGCCTATAACTTTGTAAGTAAATAAGCTAGGATAACAATTTTTGGTATGTGGGTTACTTCCAGGTGGCTAATGGACAGGTTAAATTATTTTTAATCTGAATTCAATACGCAAGGTCGCAGAGGAGAAAATGATGATGTTACGGCGTTGGGCCGTTGGGCCGTCCGTAAACAATTCGTTTCCGGAGCATATCTCTGAAAGTACTTGTCCGATTGTCTTCAAATTTTACACACAACACCCCTAGGGGGTCTAGTTGTGCCTTTTGGGGTATTTGAACTTTGACCTACTTCTGGTTCAGAACTATGACCTATTTAGACGTTTTGACGCGCACTTCGTTTCCGGAGCAGATCTCGAAAAGTACTGGGCCGATGACAGTCATATTGCACATACATGTTCTCTAAGGTCCCTAGTTGTGCCTTTTCAGGTTTTTGGACCTTGACCTGGAAGTTGACCCAGCACTTTGACTTAATTTATAACATCGGTAAATCCGACTGAAAGATTTTGCGGAATATCATGAAAACCGCTCAAGATAGCTACACCATTACTATAAAACAAATTGTGAGGTTCCAGGAGAGGATGCATCTTGAAAAATTTCAAGTTGATAAAATCAAAAATGGCCGCCTATCGGCCATTATTCACCTCGACAGGCCTGATATTGCGGAATATCATGAACACCGCTCAAGATAGCTACACCATTAATAACAAATAAATTGTAAGGTTTCAGGAGAGGATGCATCTTGAAAAATTTCAAGTTGATAAAATTCAAGATGGCCGCCTATCGGCCATTATTCACCTCGACAGGCCTGATATTGTGGAATATCATGAAAACTGCTCAAGATATCTACACCATTACTATAAAACAAATTGTAAGGTTTCAGGAGAGGATGCATTTTGAAAAAATTCAATTTGTCCAAGTTCAAAATAGCCGCCAATCGGCCATTATTCACTTTCACATGGCCGTTATTTGGTAAACCGTGCTAGATGGCTAGACCATTACTATAAAACAAAATGTGTGATTTCAGGAGAGGATGCATCTTGAAAAAAATTGACTCGATAAAATTCAAAATGGCCGCTTATCGGCCATTATTCACTTTCACATGGCCTATATTTGGTCAACCGTGCTAGATGGCTGGACCATTACTATATATAAATCGAAATGTGAGATTTTAGATGAGGATGCATCTTGAAAAAGTTTGACTTGATTAAATTTAAAATGGCCGCCTTTTCGGCCATTATTCATTTTCACATGGCTGATATTTGGTAAACCGTGCTAGATGGCTAGACCATTACCTGATTACTATAAAACAAAGTGTGAGTTTTCGGGGGAGGATGCACCCTGAAAATTTTTAACTTACGAATTCAAAATGGCCGACAATCAGCATTATTTACCTCGATAGGCCTGATATCAGGTAAACCGTGCTAGATAGCTAGACCATTACTATAAAACAAAATGTGACGTTTCGAGAGAGGATGCCTTTCAAAAACTTTCGACTCAATCGAATTTAAAATGGCCGCCTATCGCCACTATTTACTTTCACATTGCTGATATTTGGTAAACTGTGTTAGATAGCTGGACTATTACTATAAAACAAA
Source organism: Flabesymbios commensalis (assembly GCA_964017125.1). Classification (NCBI taxonomy): domain Eukaryota; kingdom Metazoa; phylum Annelida; class Polychaeta; order Terebellida; family Flabelligeridae; genus Flabesymbios; species Flabesymbios commensalis. The sequence goes on along the minus strand of OZ024907.1, from coordinate 50,417,556 downwards.
ATGTGAGATTACAAGAGAGGATGCATTATGAAAAAAAATGACTAGATCAAATTCAAAATGGCCGCCTATCGGCCATTATTCACTTTCACATAGCCGGTTTTTGGTAAACCGTGCTAGATAGCTAGACGATTACTATAGAATGAAATGTGAGATTTCAGCTGAGGATGCATCTTGAAAAATTCTGACTCGATCAAATTCAAAATGGCCCCCTATCGGCCATTATTTACTTTCACATGCACAATATTTTGCAAACTGTGCTACATGTTAGTCCATTACTATAAACTAGTTTATATCGAATTCAAAATGACCGTAAATCAGCTATTAGTTACCTCGATTGGCCTGATATCGGGTAAACCGTGCCTGATAGGTAAACCATTACTGGGATACTGATTAGGATCATTAATTTCAATGGAGGTTTGCAATCTCTGACAGACTGTCTAGTTCTTATCTTACTCTTAGACTGGGCTTCTTAGACCTAGTTGTCTTGCGTCTTGTTGACCTAGCCTAGGACTACATTAAAAACCCTACACAAAATTGCTTAAATCAAATTCGTCGCGGGAGCTCCTGGACTTATGTAGTCTTGTTTTACATATATCCTAAACAAATTTATTTCTTGTCATATAAAAGCTTCGTTGCCAATCCCTGTAGCCAATAGGATTCCTTAGAATCACGACGACTTCCATGGACCTCCCCATAAGCCGTGGACAGGTCTCCTGACAATTCGATTATAACTGAAATTCGTATAATGATTTAAATAAATTTCACCCCCCCCCCCTCCCGATGGCTCAAGTAGTGTGCCAGCGCCAGCCACACGAACAAGGTAGGCCGTCGCCAAGCCAACCCACAACTGAACCACAAGGGAGGGAATTAACAATGGGACAAGAGCGAGTGTGGTCAAGCGATGCACAAGAAATCTAGTCCGAGCTAGAGATGACATAACCTTGTTTTGTGACATATACAATGTTTTTTTGATGTTTCTTATAGATTTTTTGAGCTGAAATCAAATCCGATGAGTGCCAGCTTGAAATGTTTGAGCATTTTTGTACATTCAAGGTTAAAGGTCAATCTCAAGGTCAAATATGATTTTTGAAGAAATGAAGCTAGGGTTGTGTGTGTGTGCTAGGAAGTGTAATACCTCATTTCCTTGTGATTTTGAGTGGGCAATCCATTTCTGAGACTATTTTAATTATTCAAGGTCATCTTCAAGGTCAAAAGTCAATTTCAAGGTCAAGTCAGACAAAATATTAAGTTTTAACAAATGAAGCTAGGAAAATGTGTAATACCTCTTTTTCATGGGATTTTGACCGGGAAATCTATTTAAAGTATGATTTTGTGATTTAAGGTCATGTGCAAGGTCAATTTCAACTCAAGGTCATATAAAAGTCAATCCCAAGGTCAAAAATATGAAAATATTTTATCACATATAGCAGAAGAAGTGTAGTACGTCATTTTGATGTTATTTTGACTGAATAATCCATTTCTGTTACGAGAAGGGGTTAAATGACAATGAGGAGGCGTTAAAGGGAACTGAGGACGCGTTGAAGAGCAATGAGGATGCATTGAATGTCAATGAGGAGGCGTTAAAGGGCAACAATGAGTCAAGAAGGGGTGAAGAAGAGGCGCTAGTGTGCGATGGAATTCGCTAGAAGGTGGAGGGGGGACATTAAAGAGCTATGTAACAGTGTTAGAAGGTGACAAAGAAGCGCTAAATAACAATAGAAGTACGTTAACGGGTGATGGGGAGGCGTTAAAAGGAGATGGATAGGTGTTTAAGTTCGATGGAGATGCATTAAAGGGCGATAGAGAGGCGTTAAATGACAATGGTAAGGCGGTAAATGCGATGAGGAGGCGCTAGAAGGCGATCATGAATAGTTAAATGGTGATGTCAAAGCGTTTAAGTCGATGGGGAGGAGTTAAAGGGTGATGTATAGTGTGAATTTATGGGCGAGGAGAAGGCGTCAAGGGAAACAGAGAGGCGTAAATGACGGTGGAGAGGCGTCAAAGGATGACGGAAAGGCTTTAAGTGGCGACAGAGAGGCACTAAAGGATGACAGAAGCATTGAAGGGCAATTGAGAGGCGTCGCATATGCATAAAATTGCGATGGCAAGGCGTTATAATTCGATGGAGAGGCGTTAATATGACGTTATTAATTAATCTGGTCTCAGCAAGAGTGCAGCAGCAATTTATTCTGGTAGTCAATGGGTTACATGGCGGCAGAGAGGCGTTAAAGGGTGATGGAGATGTGTTCAGGGCGAAGAAGGGTCGTCAAAGGGCAACGGAAAGGCCTTTAATTACAACAAAGAGGTGTTAAACTAAAAGTGCTCTCAGGGCGAAGAAGAGGGGTTTAGGGGCAATGAAAAGGCCCTCAACTGCACCGAAGAGGCGTTAAACTAAAAGCGCTTCGAAAACGCATAAAGGACCAGGACAAAAATCATTAAAGTGTGACGGGAGTGTGTTTCCATCACCCTTCAATGCTTCTCCATCGCCCTTTAGCGCATTCCCATTATCATTTATTGCTTCCTGGAAGCCTTTTAACGCCTCTCCATAGCCCCTTGATGCCCCTCTGCCACCTTATAATACACCCAGTCTCACTTTAACGCCTCATTGCCTTTTATTATGCCTTCCCATTGCCCTTAAATGCCTTCTCATTATCCTACAACACCTTCTCATTACCCTTGAACGCCTCCTCATCAACATTTAAAGTTTTCCGGCGCTCTCGAATGCCTCTCCGTTGCCCTTTAAGGCATTCTTGTCGCCTGATCTTTTCACCATGAGCATGTTGAATCATTCAAACCCAACAGGATTAGATTATCAAATCACATCTAAGCTAGGTATTATACGTTCTCCAAAGTTTACCATATATGCCAAAAATCACCTTAAAATTGACATTTTGACCTTGTGGATGACCTCAAATGACCAAGATAATAGAAGAAATGGACTTTTCAGTCAAAATCACACGAACAAGAGTTATTACACATGTTCCTAGCTTTATTATTTCAAAATCATATTTTCAGTCACTTGACCTTGAGATTGACCTTTTGACCTTGAAAATGACCTTTAATCATCAAAATAGTACAATAAATAGTTTATTTAATCAAAATGACACAAAAAAGAGGTCAACATCACATGAAAAATAAGTATTACACTTCTTCCTATTTTTCTTTCCTAAAATTATTGTTTATTGCATTTTGACCTTGGAATTGACCTTACGACCTTGAAGATGACCTTGAAGCCCCAAAATAATACTATAAATGGATTTTCCGGTCAAAATCGAATGAAAAAGAGGTATTACACATGTTCCTAGCGTTACTTGTTAAAAATGATATTTTCGCTTAATTGACCTTGAAATTAACCTTTTGACCTTGAAGATGATCTTGAATAATCAAAATAATTTCAGAAATGGATTACCCAGTCAAAATCACAAGAAAATGAGGTATTACACTTGTTCCTAGCTTCATTATATTTGACCTTGGCATTGACCTTTGACCTTGAATATAGGCCTACAAAAATTCTCGAACTTTCCAAGCTGGCACTCATCGGATTTGAATTCAGTACAAAAAAATCTATAAAAAACATTGTATATGTAACAAAACAAGGTTGGGTCATTTTTATATAAGCCCTAGCTCGGACTAATCTGGTGCCCCCTTGTCAGCTTGTTTTGGCCATCAAACACAATAATAGGCCAGCCTGCTGCAGACACCAGCCATCCCAACCCAACTTGGCTGAATGCACACCCCGGATAACTCAAGCTCCCAACGGCCCAGAAGCTAGCCCTCGTCGTCCACCACAAATGCTATAAGCCGCAGCTAGGCCAATCACGTGACCTGCCGGGAAATGGCGAACCACGTGATTAGAAGAGAGCCGGCAGGATCCTATTGACACCGCCGCTTCGGCCAACAAACATGATGATCAGCCAGCAAAATACCAACCAAAACACAACATTTTTAGCTCCCGTCGTCACCGTAGGTGAGACGGAGGGAGCTATGGATTCCGCCTTTTTTTTTTGTATATCTCTGAAAGTACTTGTCCGATTGTCTTCAAAATTTACACACAACACCCCTAGGGGGTCTAGTTGTGCCTTTTGGGGTATTGACCTACTTCTGGTTCAGAACTATGACCTCTTTAGACGTTTTGACGCGCACTTCGTTTCCGGAGCAGATCTCGAAAAGTACTGGGCCGATGGCATATTGCACATACATGTTCTCTAAGGTCCCTAGTTGTGCCTTTTCAGGTTTTTTTGGACCTTGACCTTAAAGTTGACCCAGCACTTTGACCTAATTTGTAATATCGGTAAATCCGACTGAAAGATTTTGCGTAATACCATGAAAACCGCTCAAGATAGCTACACCATTACTATAGAACAAATTGTGAGGTTTCAGGAGAGGATGCATCTTGAAAAATTTCATATCGATAAAAATAAAAATGGCCGCCTATCGGCCATTATTCACCTCGACAGGCCTGATATTGCGGAATATCATGAAAACCGCTCAAGATAGCTACACCATTAATATCAAATAAATTGTAAGGTTTCAGGAGAGGATGCATCTTGAAAATTTCAAGTTGATAAAATTCAAAATGGCCGCCTATCGGCCATTATTCACCTCGACAGGCCTGATATTGTGGAATATCATGAAAAGCGCTCAAGATATCTACACCTTTACTATAAAACAAATTGTAAGGTTTCAGGAGAGGATGCATTTTGAAAAAAATCAACTCGTCCAAGTTCAAAATGGCCGCCAATCGGCCATTATTCACTTTCACATGGCCGTTATTTGGTAAACCGTGCTAGATGGCTAGTCCATTACTATAAAACAAATTGTAAGGTTTCTGGAGAGGATGCATTTTGAAAAAAAATTCAACTCGTCCAAGTTCAAAATGGCCGCCAATCGGCCATTATTCACTTTTACAGGCCGTTATTTGGTAAACCGTGCTAGATGGCTAGTCCATTACTATAAAACAAAATGTGTGATTTCAGGAGAGGATGCATCTTGAAAAAATTCGACTCGATAAAATTCAAAATGGCCGCTTATCGACCATTATTCACTTTCACATGGCCGATATTTAGTCAACCGTGCTAGATGGCTAGACCATTACTATAAAGCGAAATTTGAGATTTCAGATGAGGATGCATCTTGAAAAAATTTGACTTGATCAAATTCAAAATGGCCGCCTTTTCGGCCATTATTCATTTTCACTTGGCTGATATTTGGTAAACCGTGCTAGATGGCTAGACCATTACCTGATTACTATAAAACAAAGTGTGAGTTTTCGGGGGAGGATGCACCCCGAAAATTTCTAACTTACAAATTCAAACGGGCCGACAATCAGAATTATTTACCTCGATAGGCCTGATATCAGGTAAACCGTGCTAGATAGCTAGACCATTACTATAAAACAAAATGTGACGTTTCGGGAGAGAATGCCTTTTAAAAACTTTTGACCCAATTGAATTCAAAATGGCCGCCTATCGGCCACTATTTACTTTCACATTGCTGATATTTGGTAAACCGTGTTAGATAGCTGGACCATTACTATAAAACAAAATGTGTGATTTCAGGAGAGGATGCATCTTGAAAAAAATTGACTCGATAAAATTCAAAATGGCCGCTTATCGGCCATTATTCACTTTCACATGGCCGATATTTGGTCAACCGTGCTAGATGGCTGGACCATTACTATATATAAATCGAAATGTGAGATTTTAGATGAGGATGCATCTTGAAAAAGTGTTTGGTATGTGGGTTACTTCCAGGTGGCTAATGGACAGGTTAAATTATTTTTAATCTGAATTCAATACGCAAGGTCGCAGAGGAGAAAATGATGATGTTACGGCGTTGGGCCGTTGGGCCGTCCTTAAACAATTCGTTTCCGGAGCATATCTCTGAAAGTACTTGTCCGATTGTCTTCAAATTTTACACACAACACCCCTAGGGGGTCTAGTTGTGCCTTTTGGGGTATTTGAACTTTGACCTACTTCTGGTTCAGAACTATGACCTATTTAGACGTTTTGACGCGCACTTCGTTTCCGGAGCAGATCTCGAAAAGTACTGGGCCGATGACTGTCATATTGCACATACATGTTCTCTAAGGTCCCTAGTTGTGCCTTTTCAGGTTTTTGGACCTTGACCTGGAAGTTGACCCAGCACTTTGACTTAATTTATAACATCGGTAAATCCGACTGAAAGATTTTGCGGAATATCATGAAAACCGCTCAAGATAGCTACACCATTACTCTGGACCATTACTATATATAAATCGAAATGTGAGATTTTAGATGAGGATGCATCTTGAAAAAGTTTTTGGTATGTGGGTTACTTCCAGGTGGCTAATGGACAGGTTAAATTATTTTTAATCTGAATTCAATACGCAAGGTCGCAGAGGAGAAAATGATGATGTTACGGCGTTGGGCCGTCCTTAAACAATTCGTTTCCGGAGCATATCTCTGAAAGTACTTGTCCGATTGTCTTCAAATTTTACACACAACACCCCTAGGGGGTCTAGTTGTGCCTTTTGGGGTATTTGAACTTTGACCTACTTCTGGTTCAGAACTATGACCTATTTAGACGTTTTGACGCGCACTTCGTTTCCGGAGCAGATCTCGAAAAGTACTGGGCCGATGACAGTCATATTGCACATACATGTTCTCTAAGGTCCCTAGTTGTGCCTTTTCAGGTTTTTGGACCTTGACCTGGAAGTTGACCCAGCACTTTGACTTAATTTATAACATCGGTAAATCCGACTGAAAGATTTTGCGGAATATCATGAAAACCGCTCAAGATAGCTACACCATTACTATAAAACAAATTGTGAGGTTCCAGGAGAGGATGCATCTTGAAAAATTTCAAGTTGATAAAATCAAAAATGGCCGCCTATCGGCCATTATTCACCTCGACAGGCCTGATATTGCGGAATATCATGAACACCGCTCAAGATAGCTACACCATTAATATCAAATAAATTGTAAGGTTTCAGGAGAGGATGCATCTTGAAAAATTTCAAGTTGATAAAATTCAAGATGGCCGCTCATCGGCCATTATTCACCTCGACAGGCCTGATATTGTGGAATATCATGAAAACTGCTCAAGATATCTACACCATTACTATAAAACAAATTGTAAGGTTTCAGGAGAGGATGCATTTTGAAAAAATTCAATTTGTCCAAGTTCAAAATAGCCGCCAATCGGCCATTATTCACTTTCACATGGCCGTTATTTGGTAAACCGTGCTAGATGGCTAGACCATTACTATAAAACAAAATGTGTGATTTCAGGAGAGGATGCATCTTGAAAAAAATTGACTCGATAAAATTCAAAATGGCCGCTTATCGGCCATTATTCACTTTCACATGGCCGATATTTGGTCAACCGTGCTAGATGGCTGGACCATTACTATATATAAATCGAAATGTGAGATTTTAGATGAGGATGCATCTTGAAAAAGTTTGACTTGATTAAATTTAAAATGGCCGCCTTTTCGGCCATTATTCATTTTCACATGGCTGATATTTGGTAAACCGTGCTAGATGGCTAGACCATTACCTGATTACTATAAAACAAAGTGTGAGTTTTCGGGGGAGGATGCACCCTGAAAAATTTTAACTTACGAATTCAAAATGGCCGACAATCAGCATTATTTACCTCGATAGGCCTGATATCAGGTAAACCGTGCTAGATAGCTAGACCATTACTATAAAACAAAATGTGACGTTTAGAGAGAGGATGCCTTTCAAAAACTTTCGACTCAATCGAATTTAAAATGGCCGCCTATCGCCACTATTTACTTTCACATTGCTGATATTTGGTAAACTGTGTTAGATAGCTGGACTATTACTATAAAACAAAATGTGAGATTACAAGAGAGGATGCATTATGAAAAAAAATGACTAGATCAAATTCAAAATGGCCGCCTAACGGCCATTATTCACTTTCACATAGCCGGTTTTTGGTAAACCGTGCTAGATAGCTAGACGATTACTATAGAATGAAATGTGAGATTTCAGCTGAGGATGCATCTTGAAAAATTCTGACTCGATCAAATTCAAAATGGCCCCCTATCGGCCATTATTTACTTTCACATGCACAATATTTTGCAAACTGTGCTACATGTTAGTCCATTACTATAAAACAAAATTTGAGGTTTCGGGGGAGGATGCACCCTAAGTTTTTGACTAATTTATATCGAACACAAAATGACCGTAAATCAGCTATTAGTTACCTCGATTGGCCTGATATCGGGTAAACCGTGCCAGATAGGTAGACCATTACTGGGATACTGATTAGGATCATTAATTTCAATGGAGGTTTGCAATCTCTGACAGACTGTCTAGTTCTTATCTTACTCTTAGACTGGGCTTCTTAGACCTAGTTTTCTTGCGTCTTGTTGACCTAGCCTAGGACTACATTAAAAACCCTACACAAAATTGCTTAAATCAAATTCGTCGCGGGAGCTCCTGGACTTATGTAGTCTTGTTTTACATATATCCTAAACAAATTTATTTCTTGTCATATAAAAGCTTCGTTGCCAATCCCTGTAGCCAATAGGATTCCTTAGAATCACGACGACTTCCATGGACCTCCCCATAAGCCGTGGACAGGTCTCCTGACAATTCGATTATAACTGAAATTCGTACAATGATTTAAATAAATTTCACCCCCCCCCCTCCCGATGGCTCAAGTAGTGTGCCAGCGCCAGCCACACGAACAAGGTAGGCCGTCGCCAAGCCAACCCACAACTGAACCACAAGGGAGGGAATTAACAATGGGACAAGAGCGAGTGTGGTCAAGCGATGCACAAGAAATCTAGTCCGAGCTAGAGATGACATAACCTTGTTTTGTGACATATACAATGTTTTTTTGATGTTTCTTATAGATTTTTTGAGCTGAAATCAAATCCGATGAGTGCCAGCTTGAAATGTTTGAGCATTTTTGTACATTCAAGGTTAAAGGTCAATCTCAAGGTCAAATATGATTTTTGAAGAAATGAAGCTAGGGTTGTGTGTGTGTGCTAGGAAGTGTAATACCTCATTTCCATGTGATTTTGACTGGGCAATCCATTTCTGAGAATATTTTAATTATTCAAGGTCATCTTCAAGGTCAAAAGTCAATTTCAAGGTCAAGTCAGACAAAATATTAAGTTTTAACAAATGAAGCTAGGAAAATGTGTAATACCTCTTTTTCATGGGATTTTGACCGGGAAATCTATTTAAAGTATGATTTTGTGATTCAAGGTCATGTGCAAGGTCAATTTCAACTCAAGGTCATATAAAAGTCAATCCCAAGGTCAAAAATATGAAAATATTTTATCACATATAGCAGAAGAAGTGTAGTACGTCATTTTGATGTTATTTTGACTGAATAATCCATTTCTGTTACGAGAAGGGGTTAAATGACAATGAGGAGGCGTTAAAGGGAACTGAGGAGGCGTTGAAGAGCAATGAGGATGCATTGAATGTCAATGAGGAGGCGTTAAAGGGCAACAATGAGTCAAGAAGGGGTGAAGAAGAGGCGCTAGTGTGCGATGGAATTCGCTAGAAGGTGGAGGGGGGACATTAAAGAGCTATGTAACAGTGTTAGAAGGTGACAAAGAAGCGCTAAATAACAATAGAAGTACGTTAACGGGTGATGGGGAGGCGTTAAAAGGAGATAGATAGGTGTTTAAGTTCGATGGAGATGCATTAAAGGGCGATAGAGAGGCGTTAAATGACAATGGTAAGGCGGTAAATGCGATGAGGAGGCGCTAGAAGGCGATCATGAATAGTTAAATGGTGATGTCAAAGCGTTTAAGTCGATGGGGAGGAGTTAAAGGGTGATGTATAGTGTGAATTTATGGGCGAGGAGAAGGCGTCAAGGGAAACAGAGAGGCGTAAATGACGGTGGAGAGGCGTCAAGGGATGACGGAAAGGCTTTAAGTGGCGACAGAGAGGCACTAAAGGATGACAGAAGCATTGAAGGGCAATTGAGAGGCGTCGCATATGCATAAAATTGCGATGGCAAGGCGTTATAATTCGATTGAGAGGCGTTAATATGACGTTATTAATTAATCTGGTCTCAGCAAGAGTGCAGCAGCAATTTATTCTGGTAGTCAATGGGTTACATGGCGGCAGAGAGGCGTTAAAGGGTGATGGAGATGTGTTCAGGGCGAAGAAGGGTCGTCAAAGGGCAACGGAAAGGCCTTTAATTACAACAAAGAGGTGTTAAACTAAAAGTGCTCTCAGGGCGAAGAAGAGGGGTTTAGGGGCAATGAAAAGGCCCTCAACTGCACCGAAGAGGCGTTAAACTAAAAGCGCTTCGAAAACGCATAAAGGACCAGGACAAAAATCATTAAAGTGTGACGGGAGTGTGTTTCCATCACCCTTCAATGCTTCTCCATCGCCCTTTAGCGCATTCCCATTATCATTTATTGCTTCCTGGAAGCCTTTTAACGCCTCTCCATAGCCCCTTGATGCCCCTCTGCCACCTTATAATACACCCAGTCTCACTTTAACGCCTCATTGCCTTTTATTATGCCTTCCCATTGCCCTTAAATGCCTTCTCATTATCCTACAACACCTTCTCATTACCCTTGAACGCCTCCTCATCAACATTTAAAGTTTTCCGGCGCTCTCGAATGCCTCTCCGTTGCCCTTTAAGGCATTCTTGTCGCCTGATCTTTTCACCATGAGCATGTTGAATCATTCAAACCCAACAGGATTAGATTATCAAATCACATCTAAGCTAGGTATTATACGTTCTCCAAAGTTTACCATATATGCCAAAAATCACCTTAAAATTGACATTTTGACCTTGTGGATGACCTCAAATGACCAAGATAATAGAAGAAATGGACTTTTCAGTCAAAATCACACGAACAAGAGTTATTACACATGTTCCTAGCTTTATTATTTCAAAATCATATTTTCAGTCACTTGACCTTGAGATTGACCTTTTGACCTTGAAAATGACCTTTAATCATCAAAATAGTACAATAAATAGTTTATTTAATCAAAATGACACAAAAAAGAGGTCAACATCACATGAAAAATAAGTATTACACTTCTTCCTATTTTTCTTTCCTAAAATTATTGTTTATTGCATTTTGACCTTGGAATTGACCTTACGACCTTGAAGATGACCTTGAAGCCCCAAAATAATACTATAAATGGATTTTCCGGTCAAAATCGAATGAAAAAGAGGTATTACACATGTTCCTAGCGTTACTTGTTAAAAATGATATTTTCGCTTAATTGACCTTGAAATTAACCTTTTGACCTTGAAGATGATCTTGAATAATCAAAATAATTTCAGAAATGGATTACCCAGTCAAAATCACAAGAAAATGAGGTATTACACTTGTTCCTAGCTTCATTATATTTGACCTTGGCATTGACCTTTGACCTTGAATATAGGCCTACAAAAATTCTCGAACTTTCCAAGCTGGCACTCATCGGATTTGAATTCAGTACAAAAAAATCTATAAAAAACATTGTATATGTAACAAAACAAGGTTGGGTCATTTTTATATAAGCCCTAGCTCGGACTAATCTGGTGCCCCCTTGTCAGCTTGTTTTGGCCATCAAACACAATAATAGGCCAGCCTGCTGCAGACACCAGCCATCCCAACCCAACTTGGCTGAATGCACACCCCGGATAACTCAAGCTCCCAACGGCCCAGAAGCTAGCCCTCGTCGTCCACCACAAATGCTATAAGCCGCAGCTAGGCCAATCACGTGACCTGCCGGGAAATGGCGAACCACGTGATTAGAAGAGAGCCGGCAGGATCCTATTGACACCGCCGCTTCGGCCAACAAACATGATGATCAGCCAGCAAAATACCAACCAAAACACAACATTTTTAGCTCCCGTCGTCACCGTAGGTGAGACGGAGGGAGCTATGGATTCCGCCTTTTTTTTTTGTATATCTCTGAAAGTACTTGTCCGATTGTCTTCAAAATTTACACACAACACCCCTAGGGGGTCTAGTTGTGCCTTTTGGGGTATTGACCTACTTCTGGTTCAGAACTATGACCTCTTTAGACGTTTTGACGCGCACTTCGTTTCCGGAGCAGATCTCGAAAAGTACTGGGCCGATGGCATATTGCACATACATGTTCTCTAAGGTCCCTAGTTGTGCCTTTTCAGGTTTTTTTGGACCTTGACCTTAAAGTTGACCCAGCACTTTGACCTAATTTGTAATATCGGTAAATCCGACTGAAAGATTTTGCGTAATACCATGAAAACCGCTCAAGATAGCTACACCATTACTATAGAACAAATTGTGAGGTTTCAGGAGAGGATGCATCTTGAAAAATTTCATATCGATAAAAATAAAAATGGCCGCCTATCGGCCATTATTCACCTCGACAGGCCTGATATTGCGGAATATCATGAAAACCGCTCAAGATAGCTACACCATTAATATCAAATAAATTGTAAGGTTTCAGGAGAGGATGCATCTTGAAAATTTCAAGTTGATAAAATTCAAAATGGCCGCCTATCGGCCATTATTCACCTCGACAGGCCTGATATTGTGGAATATCATGAAAAGCGCTCAAGATATCTACACCTTTACTATAAAACAAATTGTAAGGTTTCAGGAGAGGATGCATTTTGAAAAAAATCAACTCGTCCAAGTTCAAAATGGCCGCCAATCGGCCATTATTCACTTTCACATGGCCGTTATTTGGTAAACCGTGCTAGATGGCTAGTCCATTACTATAAAACAAATTGTAAGGTTTCTGGAGAGGATGCATTTTGAAAAAAAATTCAACTCGTCCAAGTTCAAAATGGCCGCCAATCGGCCATTATTCACTTTTACAGGCCGTTATTTGGTAAACCGTGCTAGATGGCTAGTCCATTACTATAAAACAAAATGTGTGATTTCAGGAGAGGATGCATCTTGAAAAAATTCGACTCGATAAAATTCAAAATGGCCGCTTATCGACCATTATTCACTTTCACATGGCCGATATTTAGTCAACCGTGCTAGATGGCTAGACCATTACTATAAAGCGAAATTTGAGATTTCAGATGAGGATGCATCTTGAAAAAATTTGACTTGATCAAATTCAAAATGGCCGCCTTTTCGGCCATTATTCATTTTCACTTGGCTGATATTTGGTAAACCGTGCTAGATGGCTAGACCATTACCTGATTACTATAAAACAAAGTGTGAGTTTTCGGGGGAGGATGCACCCCGAAAATTTCTAACTTACAAATTCAAACGGGCCGACAATCAGAATTATTTACCTCGATAGGCCTGATATCAGGTAAACCGTGCTAGATAGCTAGACCATTACTATAAAACAAAATGTGACGTTTCGGGAGAGAATGCCTTTTAAAAACTTTTGACCCAATTGAATTCAAAATGGCCGCCTATCGGCCACTATTTACTTTCACATTGCTGATATTTGGTAAACCGTGTTAGATAGCTGGACCATTACTATAAAACAAAATGTGTGATTTCAGGAGAGGATGCATCTTGAAAAAAATTGACTCGATAAAATTCAAAATGGCCGCTTATCGGCCATTATTCACTTTCACATGGCCGATATTTGGTCAACCGTGCTAGATGGCTGGACCATTACTATATATAAATCGAAATGTGAGATTTTAGATGAGGATGCATCTTGAAAAAGTGTTTGGTATGTGGGTTACTTCCAGGTGGCTAATGGACAGGTTAAATTATTTTTAATCTGAATTCAATACGCAAGGTCGCAGAGGAGAAAATGATGATGTTACGGCGTTGGGCCGTTGGGCCGTCCTTAAACAATTCGTTTCCGGAGCATATCTCTGAAAGTACTTGTCCGATTGTCTTCAAATTTTACACACAACACCCCTAGGGGGTCTAGTTGTGCCTTTTGGGGTATTTGAACTTTGACCTACTTCTGGTTCAGAACTATGACCTATTTAGACGTTTTGACGCGCACTTCGTTTCCGGAGCAGATCTCGAAAAGTACTGGGCCGATGACAGTCATATTGCACATACATGTTCTCTAAGGTCCCTAGTTGTGCCTTTTCAGGTTTTTGGACCTTGACCTGGAAGTTGACCCAGCACTTTGACTTAATTTATAACATCGGTAAATCCGACTGAAAGATTTTGCGGAATATCATGAAAACCGCTCAAGATAGCTACACCATTACTCTGGACCATTACTATATATAAATCGAAATGTGAGATTTTAGATGAGGATGCATCTTGAAAAAGTTTTTGGTATGTGGGTTACTTCCAGGTGGCTAATGGACAGGTTAAATTATTTTTAATCTGAATTCAATACGCAAGGTCGCAGAGGAGAAAATGATGATGTTACGGCGTTGGGCCGTCCTTAAACAATTCGTTTCCGGAGCATATCTCTGAAAGTACTTGTCCGATTGTCTTCAAATTTTACACACAACACCCCTAGGGGGTCTAGTTGTGCCTTTTGGGGTATTTGAACTTTGACCTACTTCTGGTTCAGAACTATGACCTATTTAGACGTTTTGACGCGCACTTCGTTTCCGGAGCAGATCTCGAAAAGTACTGGGCCGATGACAGTCATATTGCACATACATGTTCTCTAAGGTCCCTAGTTGTGCCTTTTCAGGTTTTTGGACCTTGACCTGGAAGTTGACCCAGCACTTTGACTTAATTTATAACATCGGTAAATCCGACTGAAAGATTTTGCGGAATATCATGAAAACCGCTCAAGATAGCTACACCATTACTATAAAACAAATTGTGAGGTTCCAGGAGAGGATGCATCTTGAAAAATTTCAAGTTGATAAAATCAAAAATGGCCGCCTATCGGCCATTATTCACCTCGACAGGCCTGATATTGCGGAATATCATGAACACCGCTCAAGATAGCTACACCATTAATATCAAATAAATTGTAAGGTTTCAGGAGAGGATGCATCTTGAAAAATTTCAAGTTGATAAAATTCAAGATGGCCGCTCATCGGCCATTATTCACCTCGACAGGCCTGATATTGTGGAATATCATGAAAACTGCTCAAGATATCTACACCATTACTATAAAACAAATTGTAAGGTTTCAGGAGAGGATGCATTTTGAAAAAATTCAATTTGTCCAAGTTCAAAATAGCCGCCAATCGGCCATTATTCACTTTCACATGGCCGTTATTTGGTAAACCGTGCTAGATGGCTAGACCATTACTATAAAACAAAATGTGTGATTTCAGGAGAGGATGCATCTTGAAAAAAATTGACTCGATAAAATTCAAAATGGCCGCTTATCGGCCATTATTCACTTTCACATGGCCGATATTTGGTCAACCGTGCTAGATGGCTGGACCATTACTATATATAAATCGAAATGTGAGATTTTAGATGAGGATGCATCTTGAAAAAGTTTGACTTGATTAAATTTAAAATGGCCGCCTTTTCGGCCATTATTCATTTTCACATGGCTGATATTTGGTAAACCGTGCTAGATGGCTAGACCATTACCTGATTACTATAAAACAAAGTGTGAGTTTTCGGGGGAGGATGCACCCTGAAAAATTTTAACTTACGAATTCAAAATGGCCGACAATCAGCATTATTTACCTCGATAGGCCTGATATCAGGTAAACCGTGCTAGATAGCTAGACCATTACTATAAAACAAAATGTGACGTTTAGAGAGAGGATGCCTTTCAAAAACTTTCGACTCAATCGAATTTAAAATGGCCGCCTATCGCCACTATTTACTTTCACATTGCTGATATTTGGTAAACTGTGTTAGATAGCTGGACTATTACTATAAAACAAAATGTGAGATTACAAGAGAGGATGCATTATGAAAAAAAATGACTAGATCAAATTCAAAATGGCCGCCTAACGGCCATTATTCACTTTCACATAGCCGGTTTTTGGTAAACCGTGCTAGATAGCTAGACGATTACTATAGAATGAAATGTGAGATTTCAGCTGAGGATGCATCTTGAAAAATTCTGACTCGATCAAATTCAAAATGGCCCCCTATCGGCCATTATTTACTTTCACATGCACAATATTTTGCAAACTGTGCTACATGTTAGTCCATTACTATAAAACAAAATTTGAGGTTTCGGGGGAGGATGCACCCTAAGTTTTTGACTAATTTATATCGAACACAAAATGACCGTAAATCAGCTATTAGTTACCTCGATTGGCCTGATATCGGGTAAACCGTGCCAGATAGGTAGACCATTACTGGGATACTGATTAGGATCATTAATTTCAATGGAGGTTTGCAATCTCTGACAGACTGTCTAGTTCTTATCTTACTCTTAGACTGGGCTTCTTAGACCTAGTTGTCTTGCGTCTTGTTGACCTAGCCTAGGACTACATTAAAAACCCTACACAAAATTGCTTAAATCAAATTCGTCGCGGGAGCTCCTGGACTTATGTAGTCTTGTTTTACATATATCCTAAACAAATTTATTTCTTGTCATATAAAAGCTTCGTTGCCAATCCCTGTAGCCAATAGGATTCCTTAGAATCACGACGACTTCCATGGACCTCCCCATAAGCCGTGGACAGGTCTCCTGACAATTCGATTATAACTGAAATTCGTACAATGATTTAAATAAATTTCACCCCCCCCCCTCCCGATGGCTCAAGTAGTGTGCCAGCGCCAGCCACACGAACAAGGTAGGCCGTCGCCAAGCCAACCCACAACTGAACCACAAGGGAGGGAATTAACAATGGGACAAGAGCGAGTGTGGTCAAGCGATGCACAAGAAATCTAGTCCGAGCTAGAGATGACATAACCTTGTTTTGTGACATATACAATGTTTTTTTGATGTTTCTTATAGATTTTTTGAGCTGAAATCAAATCCGATGAGTGCCAGCTTGAAATGTTTGAGCATTTTTGTACATTCAAGGTTAAAGGTCAATCTCAAGGTCAAATATGATTTTTGAAGAAATGAAGCTAGGGTTGTGTGTGTGTGCTAGGAAGTGTAATACCTCATTTCCATGTGATTTTGACTGGGCAATCCATTTCTGAGAATATTTTAATTATTCAAGGTCATCTTCAAGGTCAAAAGTCAATTTCAAGGTCAAGTCAGACAAAATATTAAGTTTTAACAAATGAAGCTAGGAAAATGTGTAATACCTCTTTTTCATGGGATTTTGACCGGGAAATCTATTTAAAGTATGATTTTGTGATTCAAGGTCATGTGCAAGGTCAATTTCAACTCAAGGTCATATAAAAGTCAATCCCAAGGTCAAAAATATGAAAATATTTTATCACATATAGCAGAAGAAGTGTAGTACGTCATTTTGATGTTATTTTGACTGAATAATCCATTTCTGTTACGAGAAGGGGTTAAATGACAATGAGGAGGCGTTAAAGGGAACTGAGGAGGCGTTGAAGAGCAATGAGGATGCATTGAATGTCAATGAGGAGGCGTTAAAGGGCAACAATGAGTCAAGAAGGGGTGAAGAAGAGGCGCTAGTGTGCGATGGAATTCGCTAGAAGGTGGAGGGGGGACATTAAAGAGCTATGTAACAGTGTTAGAAGGTGACAAAGAAGCGCTAAATAACAATAGAAGTACGTTAACGGGTGATGGGGAGGCGTTAAAAGGAGATAGATAGGTGTTTAAGTTCGATGGAGATGCATTAAAGGGCGATAGAGAGGCGTTAAATGACAATGGTAAGGCGGTAAATGCGATGAGGAGGCGCTAGAAGGCGATCATGAATAGTTAAATGGTGATGTCAAAGCGTTTAAGTCGATGGGGAGGAGTTAAAGGGTGATGTATAGTGTGAATTTATGGGCGAGGAGAAGGCGTCAAGGGAAACAGAGAGGCGTAAATGACGTTGGAGAGGCGTCAAAGGATGACGGAAAGGCTTTAAGTGGCGACAGAGAGGCACTAAAGGATGACAGAAGCATTGAAGGGCAATTGAGAGGCGTCGCATATGCATAAAATTGCGATGGCAAGGCGTTATAATTCGATTGAGAGGCGTTAATATGACGTTATTAATTAATCTGGTCTCAGCAAGAGTGCAGCAGCAATTTATTCTGGTAGTCAATGGGTTACATGGCGGCAGAGAGGCGTTAAAGGGTGATGGAGATGTGTTCAGGGCGAAGAAGGGTCGTCAAAGGGCAACGGAAAGGCCTTTAATTACAACAAAGAGGTGTTAAACTAAAAGTGCTCTCAGGGCGAAGAAGAGGGGTTTAGGGGCAATGAAAAGGCCCTCAACTGCACCGAAGAGGCGTTAAACTAAAAGCGCTTCGAAAACGCATAAAGGACCAGGACAAAAATCATTAAAGTGTGACGGGAGTGTGTTTCCATCACCCTTCAATGCTTCTCCATCGCCCTTTAGCGCATTCCCATTATCATTTATTGCTTCCTGGAAGCCTTTTAACGCCTCTCCATAGCCCCTTGATGCCCCTCTGCCACCTTATAATACACCCAGTCTCACTTTAACGCCTCATTGCCTTTTATTATGCCTTCCCATTGCCCTTAAATGCCTTCTCATTATCCTACAACACCTTCTCATTACCCTTGAACGCCTCCTCATCAACATTTAAAGTTTTCCGGCGCTCTCGAATGCCTCTCCGTTGCCCTTTAAGGCATTCTTGTCGCCTGATCTTTTCACCATGAGCATGTTTAATCATTCAAACCCAACAGGATTAGATTATCAAATCACATCTAAGCTAGGTATTATACGTTCTCCAAAGTTTACCATATATGCCAAAAATCACCTTAAAATTGACATTTTGACCTTGTGGATGACCTCAAATGACCAAGATAATAGAAGAAATGGACTTTTCAGTCAAAATCACACGAACAAGAGTTATTACACATGTTCCTAGCTTTATTATTTCAAAATCATATTTTCAGTCACTTGACCTTGAGATTGACCTTTTGACCTTGAAAATGACCTTTAATCATCAAAATAGTACAATAAATAGTTTATTTAATCAAAATGACACAAAAAAGAGGTCAACATCACATGAAAAATAAGTATTACACTTCTTCCTATTTTTCTTTCCTAAAATTATTGTTTATTGCATTTTGACCTTGGAATTGACCTTACGACCTTGAAGATGACCTTGAAGCCCCAAAATAATACTATAAATGGATTTTCCGGTCAAAATCGAATGAAAAAGAGGTATTACACATGTTCCTAGCGTTACTTGTTAAAAATGATATTTTCGCTTAATTGACCTTGAAATTAACCTTTTGACCTTGAAGATGATCTTGAATAATCAAAATAATTTCAGAAATGGATTACCCAGTCAAAATCACAAGAAAATGAGGTATTACACTTGTTCCTAGCTTCATTATATTTGACCTTGGCATTGACCTTTGACCTTGAATATAGGCCTACAAAAATTCTCGAACTTTCCAAGCTGGCACTCATCGGATTTGAATTCAGTACAAAAAAATCTATAAAAAACATTGTATATGTAACAAAACAAGGTTGGGTCATTTTTATATAAGCCCTAGCTCGGACTAATCTGGTGCCCCCTTGTCAGCTTGTTTTGGCCATCAAACACAATAATAGGCCAGCCTGCTGCAGACACCAGCCATCCCAACCCAACTTGGCTGAATGCACACCCCGGATAACTCAAGCTCCCAACGGCTCAGAAGCTAGCCCTCGTCGTCCACCACAAATGCTATAAGCCGCAGCTAGGCCAATCACGTGACCTGCCGGGAAATGGCGAACCACGTGATTAGAAGAGAGCCGGCAGGATCCTATTGACACCGCCGCTTCGGCCAACAAACATGATGATCAGCCAGCAAAATACCAACCAAAACACAACATTTTTAGCTCCCGCCGTCACTGTAGGTGAGACGGAGGGAGCTATGGATTCCGCCTTTTTTTTTTGTATATCTCTGAAAGCACTTGTCCGATTGTCTTCAAAATTTACACACAACACCCCTAGGGGGTCTAGTTGTGCCTTTTGGGGTATTGACCTACTTCTGGTTCAGAACTATGACCTCTTTAGACGTTTTGACGCGCACTTCGTTTCCGGAGCAGATCTCGAAAAGTACTGGGCCGATGGCATATTGCACATACATGTTCTCTAAGGTCCCTAGTTGTGCCTTTTCAGGTTTTTGGACCTTGACCTTGAAGTTGACCCAGCACTTTGACCTAATTTGTAATATCGGTAAATCCGACTGAAAGATTTTGCGTAATACCATGAAAACCGCTCAAGATAGCTACACCATTACTATAAAACAAATTGTGAGGTTTCAGGAGAGGATGCATCTTGAAAAATTTCATATCGATAAAAATAAAAATGGCCGCCTATCGGCCATTATTCACCTCGACAGGCCTGATACTGCGGAATATCATGAAAACCGCTCAAGATAGCTACACCATTAATATCAAATAAATTGTAAGGTTTCAGGAGAGGATGCATCTTGAAAATTTCAAGTTGATAAAATTCAAAATGGCCGCCTATCGGCCATTATTCACCTCGACAGGCCTGATATTGTGGAATATCATGAAAAACGCTCAAGATATCTACACCATTACTATAAAACAAATTGTAAGGTTTCAGGAGAGGATGCATTTTGAAAAAAATCAACTCGTCCAAGTTCAAAATGGCCGCCAATCGGCCATTATTCACTTTCACATGGCCGTTATTTGGTAAACCGTGCTAGATGGCTAGTCCATTACTATAAAACAAATTGTAAGGTTTCTGGAGAGGATGCATTTTGAAAAAAAATTCAACTCGTCCAAGTTCAAAATGGCCGCCAATCGGCCATTATTCACTTTTACAGGCCGTTATTTGGTAAACCGTGCTAGATGGCTAGTCCATTACTATAAAACAAAATGTGTGATTTCAGGAGAGGATGCATCTTGAAAAAATTCGACTCGATAAAATTCAAAATGGCCGCTTATCGACCATTATTCACTTTCACATGGCCGATATTTAGTCAACCGTGCTAGATGGCTAGACCATTACTATAAAGCGAAATTTGAGATTTCAGATGAGGATGCATCCTGAAAAAAATTGACTTGATCAAATTCAAAATGGCCGCCTTTTCGGCCATTATTCATTTTCACTTGGCTGATATTTGGTAAACCGTGCTAGATGGCTAGACCATTACCTGATTACTATAAAACAAAGTGTGAGTTTTCGGGGGAGATGCACCCCGAAAATTTTTAACTTACAAATTCAAACGGGCCGACAATCAGAATTATTTACCTCGATAGGCCTGATATCAGGTAAACCGTGCTAGATAGCTAGACCATTACTATAAAACAAAATGTGACGTTTCGGGAGAGAATGCCTTTTAAAAACTTTCGACCCAATTGAATTCAAAATGGCCGCCTATCGGCCACTATTTACTTTCACATTGCTGATATTTGGTAAACCGTGTTAGATAGCTGGACCATTACTATAAAACAAAATGTGAGATTACAAGAGAGGATGCATCTTGAAAAAATTGACTCGATCAAATTCAAAATGGCTGCCTATCGACAATTATTCACTTTCACAGCCGTTATTTGGTAACCGTACTAGATGGCTAGACCATTACTATAAAACAAAATGTGAGATTTCAGGAGAGGATGCATCTTGAAAAATTTCGACTTGATCAGATTAAAAATGGCCTCCTATCGGCCATTATTCACTTTCACATGGGCGATATTTAGTAAACCGTGCTAGATGGCTAGACCATTGCTATAGAATAAAATGTGAGATTTCAGCTGAGGATGCATCTTGGAAAATTTCGACTAGATCAAAGTCAAAATGGCCACCTTTAGGCCATTATTTACTTTCACATGGCCGATATTTGGTAAACCGTGCTAGATAGCTAGACGATTACTATAGAATGAAATGTAAAATTTCAGCTGAGGATGCATCTTGAAAAATTCTGACTCGATCAAATTCAAAATGGCCCCCTATCGGCCATTATTAACTTTCACATGCCCAATATTTTGCAAACTGTGTTAGATGTTAGTCCATTACTATAAAACAAAATTTGAGGTTTCGGGAGAGGATGCACCCTAAGTTTTTAACTAGTTTATATCGAATTCAAAATGACCGTAAATCAGCTATTAGTTACCTCGATTGGCCTGATATCGGGTAAACCGTGCCTGATAGGTAGACCATTACTGGGATACTGATTAGGATCATTAATTTCAATGGAGCTTTGCAATCTCTGACAGACTGTCTAGCTCTTATCTTAATCTTAGACTGGGCTTCTTAGACCTAGTTGTCTTGCGTCTTGATTTTTGACCTAGCCTAGGACTACATTAATAACCCTACACAAAATTGCTTAAATCAAATTCTAATTCGGAGCGGGAGCTCCTGGACTTATGTAGTCTTGTATAAACTAATTTTCTTAAGAATATAATAACAAACTTAAGAATATAATAACAAACTTACTGGGTTGAACTTACCCCGATAATCGTCACTTTAGTTTTGTAAATTATAGGTAATGTATAATAACTAATATAACGCCAGCATCTCTCAACAATATTGAGACCCGATGGCGTTGTGGGCTAAAAGCAGTATTCAGCGGGGAGGTCCATAGTCGGAAAAGGAGTTCATGATATGGCAGTCTGTGAATACTCAGATTAAGGTTGTCCGTCTAATGTAAAAAGGTGTTTTTGATTTTTTTCCGAAAGATAGTGACTGATTTTGCTTCACGTATTTAAAGAGGCAATTTATTCCACAAGTTGGGGGGCAGCAACCACAAACGATGAATCGCCATGATTTCTTTTTGAACGCGGTCCAGGATGTATTAACTTCCTAGTTTGAGTGATTGCTGGCGATTCTGGAAATGCAATAAATCTGAAGGAGTGCCCAGGGATAGTGCTTTATATGTCAGAAAGTTCAGTTTAAAGTTGATACGTGATTTAATAGGCAACCAATGCAGTGATTCGAGGTGCCTGAACTTTTGAAAGCCTACCTGACCTGGTCACTACTTGGGCAAGGCAATTCTATAAAGCTGCAAACTTATATATTTTTGGGAACAACCAAACAGCAAAGAATTACAGTAGTCGAGGCGACGGCTCACTAGAGCATTGGCTATGGAAATTGCAGTATCTTTATTCAGATTACTTAGAATACGTAAAGCTGATCTACAAATATTATATATGATAATTGCTTCCTACATAATTATATAATTATGTATAATTGATGCTTCCTCAGTCAAGTGAAATTGCATGGTCAAGATACCCATTTTGGCCAATCATATACCTGACAAATCCCTGAACTCAATTAAGCTTCTTTGAGAATATGCCTACCTATCCATCCCAGCAAACATTGATCCATTGTTGATTAAATGTTGGGCCAACGTCGCAGACGATGATTCAACGTTGGATCAGCATTGGGTCAGCTTATTGTGTTTGCTGGGATATGACACAACTGCGACCTCCTCTGGATCCATGTAGCCTAGTGTAACTCTTTTTGTTAGAGGTTGGGTCTGAGAAAGTATGACGTCAATAAGCTACCGAGACTAGCACAGATCACAAACAAAAAAATGATCACACTAACCATGCTAACGTGCATAGGCCTATAATTATACTCACATTATAATTCTTCTTGTCTTTGTGATTCATTACTAGTACTAGTAGGCCTACTGTGGAATCGCTATATCCCACAGTCGCAAATTATCTCGGAGACAGCCGACAGTAGATCTATCGGGTGCGGGGTCAGAGGGGTTGGCCCGGCTAACTGATCTCTCCACCCTTCCGCCGATCACTATCTCATTTGATCCCTGTCTGGACGACGGTACACAATCAACTTGACCCCATGATGGTCTTGATGCTTTATTAGACTAATTTACAATCCATCTTAGCGATAGACTAATTTACAATCCATCTTATCGATTAACGGGGTGCACGAATCAGATGAGGCGCGACAACTACTGGGCCACAAGGCGTGGCTACGCGGGTCAGACTATGCGACTGTCCTGATCGGCGCTCAAATCGAGAGTGAGGCGGTGTGGGATTTGGCGGTAGAAACCAGCGTGGTCGAGATCGCTCGGGGATTCCGGAAACTCGAGCGGTCCCGACGACGAAGGCGAGTGAGACGCTGTCCCCACATACCTACCGTACTGCCTTGAGTGACTCCCCCAAGTTAAATAACTTCAAAGTAACAGTCAGGGATTACTAGCATTAGCTAGCTTAGTTTACTTTAGATTGGAATAAAATTAATTACTAATTACAATCGTTAGCGCGAGTAATGGCGGGGGTTCGAGAATGCGGAGCTATATATGGCTCATATCGTTTAGGCGTTTGTGCTCTAGTCGCTGGGGACTGTGGAGTGACCGCGGGACTTGAACCAGTGGTTCGTGTCGAAAACTTTTGGCACACGTGTGCGATTCGAACCCCTGCCGAACTGGCCTCGGAGTAATTTTACTGCTGGATCCCTTTGTGTTCCACGAAAGATCCCAGCCGTTTTAAAATTTGTTGTTTTCTTTAACGTCTTACGCTCCACGTCATTACTTTGATCAGGCAATCAGTGTGCGGGTTTAACTCGGTCTATTAAGATTGTGGCGACCTTACCCTTAATGAGGATTTTCATGATTCTGCCGCTCCTGGAGATGACCTTATACGGTCCATCGTAAGGGGCGGTCAGAGGTGGTGCAATTGCGATTTGTCGCAAATACACATGCGAGCATGTGTTAAGTTCCTTGTATTGAAACATATCTTTCTGTACGGTATTGCACGATGGGCACAATCGGAGACGTGACATGGCTACCCGAAGCTTGTTGGAGTAATTATCTAAATCTGTCCGATCGTCATTGTGTACTGTTCAGATAATCCTCCTGCTAATCTAAGTGTTGTCCCCTAAACCATCTCGGCAGCTGATCTGCCCAATAGTTCTTTAATAGCTGAACGAACGCCGAGTAATACGGCAGGGAATGTTTATGTCCACGGGTTCGGTGACTCGTGTGCCATAATGGCGGCTTTAAGATGACGGTGAAAACGCTCGACCATGCCGTTCGACTGGGGGTGGTAGCTCGTTGTGGATTTCTGATTATACCAAATTGATTACACAAATTATCCCACAATTTAGATTCGGACTGTGCGCCTCTATCCGTGGTTATGGTAGCAGGCGTGCGGGAACGAGCTATCCACCCGAAAGAAAACATCGACAATCGTTTGTGCTTTTATATTGACTAAAGGTATGGCTTCTGGCCAACGCGTAAGGTCCACGCGAGTGAGTAAATATTTATATCCATCTGAGTACGGTAAAGGACCGACTTTGTCGACATGAATGTGATCGAATCTCTCTTTAGGTTCATTAAACTTGCCAAAGGCCGATTTATTGTGTCGAGCCACCTTTGCCTTCTGGCAACCATTACAACTGCGACACCTATTTGCAATATCTATGTTCATGCCATGCCACACAAATCTACCTTTAATCAATGGTTTATTTGCTCTATGCGATGGGTATCCTAATCCATGTAAACTCGTGAACACTTTCTTTTGAAATTTTTCTGTAATGTATGGTCTAAATCAAGTTATTATCGAAGGATTTGAGCAACTGGAAATTCAACGTAGAAGAAGTCGAATGGCCTAACCGTATGAATTCAGTATCCAAAGCTTGATCTTCACTGAATTTCTTATAGTCAACTAGTGAAGCACTGCAAATTACCGATACTGACGGTCGCGACAGAGCGTTGGCTATGACATTTGTTTCGCCTTTAATGTATCTTATGTCGGTGGTAAACTCTGCTATATAAGCCAAATGTCTAGTTTGATGTAGTGACGGTCGCTCAATTGTTGAAGTCATCACACAAGTTGGAGGCTTGTGATCTGTATTCACGAAGAAATTACGATCTTCTAAATTATGTCGGAAGTGTCTAATTGTAGCGTATACTGCCAAAAGTTTACGATCGAATGCGCTATATCTAGTCTCAGCAGGAGATAATTTCTTACTAAAAAATGACAGTGGCTGCCATACGTTATTCACACACTGTTGTAACCCCCTCCCCCCCCCCTACAGCGAAATCACTAGCATCACACGTGATATGCAACTCAGCGGAGAGGGAGAGGTCGCATTGGCGAGTATTTGCTTAGGTTTGAGAAAAGCTCCTTCGGCACTTTTATTCCAATTTAAATCAAAATTTGACTTAGGAAAACGCTCTCAATAACCCACCATGCCCTATCACCCCCACCCTCACATCATCATCTGTACATCATTCATCTCATCAATTGACTACAACGTTTTTATCGTATTATAATGTCACTTAAAAGACCTTTTGTGCCGAAAAGTGACGTAAAGCAATGTTTTACTACTACTACTTGACTTAGGTGATCAACGGGTATGTCCTTCATTAGCTTCCTTCTGCCATATATTCAACGGTGCGAGCTTAGCTGCACAATGTGGTATAAATCTGGGGTAATAATTTACCATACCGAGATATATTCTCAATGCTCTTTGCTATTTAGGTTTAGTGAAATAAACGATCGCGTCGACAGCACTAGGTAAAAGAGAAATGCCTTCGGGACACACATGGTGTCATAAGAAACCTAATTCCGTCGTACGGAATAGACATTTCTCAGGGCCGATTATTATCCCGTATTCAGCTAATCGAGTAAACAGAATTTTGAGATGTTTCTTATGTGTTCTGTGATCGACATTTGTCACGAGCAAGTCGTCTAAATATACAAAAACAAAGTCTAGACCTCGTGTTACATGACCTATGAACCGTTGAAATGTCTGACCGGAATTTCTCAGTCCAAAAGGTGTACGAGTGAAATTAAAAAGGCCAAAAGGCGTCGTTACCGCTGTCTTTTGTACGTCAGAAGGTTCGACCAGAATTTGATAATACGCTCGAACAAGATCTATCTTTGAAAAAACGTTAGCCCCAGCTAGGCGCCGCGTAAAATTCTGTATCGGATATCTATCTGGTACTGTCTATGCGTTCAGCCTTCTATAGTCGCCGCATTGTCTCGAGTCTCCGTTTTTTTAGGGACCATATGCAATGCAGATGACCACTCGCTGTCGCTTGGTTCTATCACCACAAGTCTAATCATCTCTTCTAATTTGCGTTTAGCTGTAACTAACTTATCAGGGGCGAGTCGTCTTGGACGAGCGAAAACCGGCTGTCCCTTAGTTACTTATGAGTTATACCATGTTTAATGGTCTCGTCCTTAGTTGTAGGCCGTGTTAGTTCAGGAAACTGTTTAAGTACTTTTTTCGGACCGCGTCGATTATATTAAGTGATAAAGTCTTTATTGATGATAGTTCAGATGATATAGCTAAATCTGTTCTTATTTCTCTTCAACATCAACCTTTCAAATCGACCATTAAATTGTAATGTATAAGGAAATCTGCTCCTAAAATTGGTTGTTTAACGTCAGCTACTATGAATGTCCAAGTGTAATCTGTACTATGAATGTCAAGTGCCGTAGGTATTTATAGTAGTACCTTGGTCTGGCTCAGCAGTTTAAAGCAAACGCGCAAGGATCTTTGCACGTGCGTGCTATATCACCAAATGTTTGATGATAATAGCAAACAGGTGCATTGGTACTATCGATCGGCTTAGCGGTGTTTTGCTGTAACGTCGGCGGCGGAACGTGAGGACGACTAGCTTGTGTATTATTTGTTAAAACATTTTTCCTGTCACTATTTGAATTACTAGGAACGAAAGTTTTAGCTTGAGCATTAGGTAAAATAAACTATTCCTATTTAGTTACTATTCTCGTTATTTTGCCTGTGTCCGTAATTCTTCTTCTTTGCTGTCGCAGTCTCGAATTTCTTTAATCTACGAGAGAGATCCTCCAATAGTCTGACTAATTTAGAGCTTTTACTGACTTTGATTTCAGCAACCCAATGCTTAACCTCTTCCACGTCATTTTCTAAAGCCACAGCGTGGTCTGCTAGAACAGCTTAACTTTCGAGTGAAGCGCTGTCTGGTTGAGTACCTAGATGAGCCCTAATCGACACTGGCATTTGCCGAATGAAAGCTTGTCTAATCACAGCTTTACACACTACTGCAGCTGTCCCAAATCCGACTGTCTTCTGAAGTCTGCTAAGAAATCTGGACGGAATGTCGTATCCAATCTTTTCTCCGGATATGACCTTATTAACTCGTGCAGGAGTTGTTAAACCTCTTCTTTCATTTAGGATGTTCTTAAGGTTCTCATATTTTCGTGTGAGGAAAGGCTGTAACAAAACATACCTGACGTCTGAAGCCACCTCGCCTGAAAGAGCAGCACAAGTCAACCTATATCTTTCATCGTCATCGATGATATCGTGCAGGTCGAACTGATTTTCAATCTGGTTGAGCCATAACTCGACGTCAGTTGGATAAAATGTTGCTATTTTAAACTTTGGCAAGTTCTAAGAACGTCGGCTCGGCCGTCTGTAGACTTTAGAAGGACTCCTAGAGGATTTGACTTCTAGACTATTCTCTCTGACGTCTGTTATTTCCAGCGAGCCTCAAAAAGTTTGATTTAACCTTTCTATACTCTTTCTCTGTCCCCCTCAATTCAGACACACTCTCGTCACTGAAGGGGAAATAAGAATCTTTGTTGCAACAAAAGCCTCACTATCGCTTCGTATTGCCATTTTGTAAAGTTTGTTATAAAATTATTTAAATAGTAAAGCGCCTGAGTCAGCTGGCCTATTGGCTTCTGTGCGTGATTCATACGTGTGTTAAAATGGTATGCAAAGTAACCATACCAGCTATTTTTAGCCGCCACGCCTTGTCTAAAAAACGTGCACCTAAAGTTCTTATTATATGCTGAAGTTGTAGATGGTGGATTGGATAAGTTCGATTTGCATGGGTTGCTGACAAACTTTAGAGTTCTTGTCACAAAAAGATATCTTATAGGTTATGAATCGTTCTACGTTGTAGAATTATTTCACAGTTGACACACCATGTTGTGAGTACTGTAAGTTCGGTACAGAAACTGTCTGCTGATTTAGATTATAAATCGTTTTGTTGCATTAAACTATTTCATGAATTACACATTTAGGTTGTAAGGATTGCAGGTCACATCATACAATGTACAAATGCCCAAATATTTGCTAAAAGGCTATGCTAAGCTAAAGGGTTGTTGTATTTAGTAATTCGACCTGCATGAAAAAAAAAAAAATTCATGCAAGTCGAAGAACCACAGTACATGCAGTAATAGAATTTGTCGAAATAACACCACTGTCAAGTTCATAAGTTAGACCATGTCTAATTGACGTTAGACTAGGTTCGACTGTAATAATTTACAGCTCAAACCAATTTTGTCAAATTATTCTCTGACTGACAGTAGTCTATAAAGACTGCATATTATTGATTCTGATAACGAATGTTTCCGAAAACGAATGCTTCCGGTTTTTTTTTAAATAAAAAACATTCGCTCTGTGAAACAGCAGCTGTGACGTTAAAATCGGTCGCTCGCCTCGGTGCATTGTGGTGTATTAGTCTAGTGCCCATCGAAAGATGTCGCTGTAAGTTGTACGGCTGCTGTGTATGCGGCGAACACCATGCTCATCAGCTCATTAACATAATTACAGGCAGTACTGCACGAGGATGCCTTACTGCGCATGCGTGACCTGACAACTAACCTCACTGGAGGCTAAGCCAGTCTAGACGCTTTGTAACAATAGCCTAACAAATTTTCCAAAACTTTGACAGCAGGTTATGCGTTCTATCGTCTATTTATTATAAATTTATTTATTGAAAAATAGATTTGTGTAATTCATTAATCACGCGAAAAGTCTGGTTTTCTGCCGTCCTTGTCGCGGAATTAACAAAAATTCCTTTTGAATAAAAAGTGATGTCTTGATTTATGCAAATGTATGCCGTTCAGAGCTGATGGTGTGATGTTCGCTTGCATGCCGGGATATGGCGGGTACACGTGGAGCTGCTGTAGTCCAAGACATAGTAAAACAGAACTGCTTCCCTGAAATAGAAATATAATTATTATGTGGAGGTTTTTGACCTACAGTCATGTCATTATGATATTACAGACCGAAAAAGACCATTTATTCACATAGATTTCAGGCGTACAATTTAATTTGGCCCTAATCCTAATAAGAGCCCTTTGAGTCGAGGTTTATTTTTCGAATCAATATTTAATATTCGTATCTGGTGAATATTTATTAAATCTTCTGGAGGTTTATTTTAATTTCTTCCAAGTCGCCAAGTAAACAATTACGTAACGCCGAGAGGGGGGAGGGGGGGGGTGACGAGATGCGTTACGAAACGTTATGATGGGGGGGGGGGGGTTAGAGGGTTATGTAACTTTTTTTTATAGAGTCTAAATCAGGATTAAAAACAAACTAGTAGATTATGTTTAAAAGCAACATTTTAATATTGAAAAATAGCCAAATTTTCCACAAATTAGTGGCTGATATATTCAGCAAGTGTGACTCAACTGTCAACAGTAGGCTATTGATAACAGAAAATCATGATAACACAAATTTAGGTAGGCCTATTATGCATCCTCCCATACCGGAGCACATTCATCAATGGAAATGATTGGAGTGCCACCCACTGTTGTTTAGTCCCGAATTAGGGAAATATTAGTCATTTTCAATGACTTGAAGCTGTGGGTCGAGGAACTGAGCGAGATAGGTCTACAACTTCTTGTGGGTGAAAATTTAAATAAGATTTATTAAAAGTAACAAACATTAGATGTTGATGCGCTGTGCTAGCCTATTGTTTAATGATCGGTCAGCATCACACTGAGACGGTAAACATGGTAAACCAATCCATTACCGGTAGCCTACTAATATAAGTAACAGTGGACCAATGTCTTGTGTTCATTGGGTAGGGACCTATTAGGTTATCATCCGTTTAAAAAACCTAGTAGCCTACCTCGGTAGTCCCACTACACTAAGCCCTATAGGCTACTCAACTACTGTCAGTAAAGTAGGCCTACCGCTACTAACTTGTTTTAATTAATCAGTAGGCCTAGCCATATAGGCCGTATTTCGATTTTCATTTAATTATAGGTCAAGGGAGAAATACACTGGGGGGGGGGGGTCAAGGCAAGCGGTACGTAATTTACAGGGGGGTAGTCGACGTCATGTTACGAAACGTTACGAGGGGGGAGGGGGTCAAAAATTGTCCAAAAAAGCGTTACGTAATTGTTGAACGGCCCCAAAACTGACATAATTGGAAAAAAAAAATTTTTACATTCCTAATTGTCAAGGACTAGACCATTCAGTCGAATTCCATTCGCGAACCACTGTGTCGGCCATCTTGAAAAAAGTGAGAGCACATGTTTTTTGTCTAAATTTATGGAATTTTTCACCATTTTATATGAAAACACGTGAACCTCTCCTCAATTAACTTTTCTAACTAATTCTATTGGCATTATTTTTACTGTGACTTGCATTTCTCACGTACCTGATAAAAAATGAAGAGTCATTTTTACTCCCCCTACTAATAAACTATCCTTGAGACTAGTCTCCGACGTTTGCAGAAAATCACGTATAGATCTCTATCGTTGAGGTTTCCCAATTATCGAGTTGGTGAACCACAAAATGCAGATCTATCTGACTGTAGAAGGTATGTGGTCCATTCACTGTCGGGCTCATCAATCGGGTGCTGAACCAAAATTCCAGATCAGAAGGGTGTTCATCTCAACGTCGGTTGTCTCCAATTATCGGGTGCGGGGTTGGAGGGGCTGGCCCGGTTAGCTGATCTCTCCACCCTGCCGCTGATCACTATCTCATTTCATCCCCGTCTGGGCGACGGTACACAATCAACCTGACTCCATGATGTTCTTGATGCTTTATTAGACTAATTTACAATCCATCTTATCGATTGACGGGGTGCACGATTCAGACGAGGGCTGGGCCACAAGGCGTGGCTACGCGGATCAGACTATGCGACTGTCCTGATCGAGAGTGAGGCGGTGCGGGATTTGGCGGTCGAAACCAGCGTGGTCGAGATCGCTCGGGGGGTTCCTGAAACCCGAGCGGGCCCGACGACGAAGGCAAGTGAGAACCTGTCCCCACAGCTCTACCGTACCTTGATACCATACTCATTAGCTATTAAACTAAAATTAATTGAATTTATAATGAGAGTATGGCTATAACGTGTTAGCTGTACATGTCTCCTCTCATAGTCCAGTAGCCAGCATATGGTACCCGGAAATTGTCGGTACTATAAGGTTTTTTGGTGGATTTGTATTGGTTAGATACTGTAGATCTCAGATCCACCTCTTGCCGGTGTGGCAACTCTGGGGAGAATCCGTGATTTGCATAAATCCAAAATGGCCGCCATCGAAATAGGGTCAAACAGTAAAGTAGCAATAACTTTTGATATAATTCAGTTAGAAGGATGATTTTGGTGTCTACGGAAAGGTATTTACACAGAGAATGTCATGCATAGGTTTAAGAAAAAAATGGTCCTGCTGGGCAGCCATAATTAAAAATGGCCGATATTTTGACCCGGCAAAATAGCCGGCCGGCTGTCGTTTTCGAAAAAAATGTGCTGAAAATGTTATGTTGAGTGTTTGAACATACTTACATACAATAATTACATACAATACATTTCTTAAATGTGTAATAACAAATATTTTATCGACAACATAAACTATTGGATACACGCAGCTCCTGCAAAATCTACAAACACATAAACCTATCTGTGGATAGATCTGATTTGACAAGCATAAGTGATGCATATCTTTCAAATTATTGGCTGCATATTATTGACTAGGAAACATTGATTATTTCTCATAACTAGCCCATCATATTATCATAGTGTGACATTTTAACCTTTCGACTAGTATAATAGTATAATATATCTTATTTCTATGTGAAACAAAAATCTATTGTAATGACAATTCCATCATTTTAACACTGGTAACAGTATATTCTCAATTTAAAACTCATTTTAGAAGATGATGGCATTCTCTTCATCAAGTACCCAATATTTTTAATATGTAGACTATATTGACTAGTCCATCATTTCAATAGATGATGGTATTTTCTTCATCTTTATCAACCCGATAATGTTGCCATATCCATTAATTATATCATTTATATTTATTATGTGACTTGTCCATCATGTTGTCATAGTGTGATATTTTAACACATTATTGTCACTCTCGTGACTAGTACATCATATTAATTCAATAATGCCTATCATCTCCAATAATTAAATCGTTTATCTCTAATGTGTAAAACATAATTGCGACTAGTAGATATTTTTTTATTTCTCATGACTAGTCATATTACCATAGTGTCACATTTTAACCTTTTGACTAGACAGACAGACACAGACAGATAGATATTTATTGACAGAAAGAAATTCAATCCAGACTTATTTGTCATAGAAATAAGAATAATGGTATATCATAGATAATTCTAGGCATGCTTCTAATACTCTGAAAGTCATGTGTAACATGCGGGGGTCTCAACACCGAGAACAATAATTCACCAGCAGTATATATGTATCTGATGGGATGTTACAAACCATCTGTCTGCATATATGATGCGATGTTATTATGCAGGTTTGTGTCAAACATGGTATCTAATATTCAAGGAGATCAGTGTCAAAATCAGTGTGTTCCTCCTCGGCATCATTGATAGTTGCACTGTCCCCATGTTTGGCTGTCATTGGATTGTGACACTCATCAAGGGAACCTTCGCACTGACAGTATGTTGTACAGGACAGACTTGCTGTCAAACAACTGCAGTTTGCTTCTGAGCAAGCCTTCCCAGCAGCCCTGCACTGACAACTTACACTTTTCATTAGGCCAGGAGGTGCTGGCGGTCCACTTGCTATCACATGAGATGGGACGTTGTTGAGCCACTCCCAGCCAAACTCAGTAATACAAAGTGACGTGGCATTCTGTTTATCTGCTGCTTCCCACAATAATGCTTGACAATGTGCTCAAAGCAAGTGCAGGAGCAGATTTTTATCAGTGGGAGGCAGCGATTTCACAAAGGGTGGTTTGCCCTTCTTCTTAGTATAAATCATATACCGGGCTGTATTAATACTGTAACAGTTTTGCTGACCATAAAGTGCAGCAAAAAAGTTCTGTCCAGTACTCATTAAATTTTCATGTGTGGCTGTATCCTCTCCAACGATAGAGTATAATTCCGGAAAGTCACCTTGTTGGAGTTTGCTGAGTGCTGTGAGCTTTCCCTTTTTGAAAGGGTAGGAAACTGTGTCACATCCTGTGACTGCATGCATTCCGAGGAGTTGAAGACTTGTAGGGCCTATCGCCCAAGCTGCTGCAATGTCATTAACATGCAGCACACTCCCATCCTATTTTTCCAGCTGAACCAAAGAACTTAGAAGTGATCACAAGCTTCCTAACCCAGAAAACCAGAAGAATGAGAACGTCTGTATCGTCACTGATGATACGAATGCCCCTCTTGTCCTTTCTCACGGCCTCGATCATGTAGCTGATCATCAATACATCTGCATCATCGTGGTTCAATAAACCTTCATCTTCTCCAACCATTAAAATATGTGAGTCCATTGTACATGTGCAAAGTAAACGTGAGATAAATCTCTTATTAGCTTTGCTTCTCATGATAATATCTCTGTTTGGAAGAGGAGATGTGAGCGTAAGGTTGTATTCAACAGGAACAGCACCTCCAGCTCTGCGAGATCGCTCATGGTCTTTTGGCAGAGACATTGCCATACCTATCAAAAATTATTTTAGTAGGAATTACACTGTAGTTCTTCAATCTGGTCGCCATACTTGTGGCTACTGATACAATAACTGTCCTCCATCCACGATTACTTCATCTGGAGGACAGGGCTCAGTTGAAATGATGGCCAGTTTTTTTCACAATATATGCCAAATTCGTCAAATATCGAGGAGGGGACTGCACAAAGCTCATACTCAAATACTGATACAAGACTTGTGTTCCTGTTCTGACCAACAATTAGGAGACGACTAAGAAGTGCTTCCATGTCATAAATCATTGCATCTTCTACTTTTAGTCCCCTTTTCATCGTGTCCATTGTTTTAATTTTCCCTGATATTGCTTTATGGAAACATTCAGGTAAAGAGTTGACAACATTCTTGTCATCCCCTCACCGATATTCACTATGTCAGCGACATTGATGCTGTCATCAGCTACTTTCCTATTCACTATATTAATCAGTTCTAGTGATGGATCAACAAGAGGATTGATGTGTTTTTAAACTCATGTAGAATAAGATTTCTATCAGCAGCATCCAGCTTTCCCCTATTCACTCCCTCCTCTTTATGTTTAATAGCCGGAGTCAATGTAGCACTTTTACTGTCAGTAGATTCAAACATCAGCTCGAAGGCCTGAGACACACGCTGACACAGAGGATAAGAGAGAACCCAGCATGCAACCTGCTCAGCTGAGAGGCTAACGCCAACGAGACCACCTTTAGATTTGCCATAGCGTATGTAAGTTTGTTCCCCGAACTGATCTGCTGAGACTGACTTCCACACACCTTCCCGATGTCTACATACAAAAGCACCAGCCATGAGATCAGCCTTGGCATCCTCAGGCAGACAGCTCATTTCTTGCAGATACCAAGTGATGTGTCGCGCATACCGCCAATTATGTAATCAAATCAGCAGCAATATTAGGTAGTTGGTGCATAGCATTATTGAAAGTCTTTATCATGATTATCAGAATTGAGAAGAACAATAATATTATTGGTGTAGGACAATAATCACCAACATCACATTTATCATGTTTATAAGGTAGGATTTATGACCAAACAACTATTTCACATGGTCAAATGTCAGCCACTTTGAATTATAATTGTATATCAACATAATACCTATATATAGAGAGAGATATATAAGGTGTCCACGTATCGCTTGTCACATATATAGTATATATTGTATTTACAAAAGATGTATGGACAATGTCAATGTATTATATGTACAATATATGTCTGTAAATAAAATTCCTAGCACAATTTTTCCAAAAATTACAGTCGGACAACTATTTAGAAAAGTCAAAATGTCAATTTTATTAGATTATCGCTGCCTACCACCATGAACGTATAG
The DNA here is from genome assembly GCA_964017125.1 of Flabesymbios commensalis. NCBI lineage: Eukaryota > Metazoa > Annelida > Polychaeta > Terebellida > Flabelligeridae > Flabesymbios > Flabesymbios commensalis. Next base: position 50,381,724 of record OZ024907.1, on the reverse strand, counting down.
TTCAATACATTATTGCTATTCTTTGCTCTAATACCTATCCATAGAGCCCAAAATCACCGTTCTAGTGTAATTATATCCAAAGTTATTGCTGTTTTAAAATTTGACCTAGTTTCAGTGGCGGCCATTTTGGATTTATGCGGTTCACAGATTCTCCCCAGAGTTGCCACACCGGCAAGAGCTGGATCTGATATCTACAGCATCTTACCAATACAAAATCATCAAAAAACCTTATAGTACCAACAATTTCTGGGTTCATATAGGGCTTGTATAGGCTGGCTACTGGACTATCAGGGGTCTGAACTAAACTGAAAGACTGGTCAGTTTTAAACGTGTGGTGTGATATTCAAGATCCACATGATTGGTCTATGCTAAATTTATTACTGTGTTACAAGGGAACTGTTTATTTAATATTTATTATTTTGTTCTAATCAGAACGCTGTTCCCCCGCTAAGCTGTTCTCATAATTAGTTGACTGCAGGAATGATCAAGTGCCAAGAATGACGTTCAAACAGCTGTTCCATCTTCTTGTAATGAACGTCGTTCAGAATGATTAACGTTACAGTGTTCAGTTTTGCAATAAAAACGTCGTTCAGGCCGTTCGAACGATTTTGCAGCGTTCGAACGCCCAGAACAGCGTTCGAACGGCTGTTCTTTTCAATTACAGGGGTGGCACAATGATCCTTAGATATTGAGGAGGTGTGCTATAACTTTTTTAAGAATTCACAGTTGTTTTTACGGATTTATACAGGATGTTCTGGATCACTATATTGATCAATGTCAAATTTTGATGGGCTATTTCTCCTTGAGTTTTTATCCAATCGACTTCTAACCTTGGCATAGTCGGTAAAAGGTATTGCAGTTTTATGTTATGACTTTTTTATAAGAATTCACAGTTGTTCTTCCGGATTTATTCGTGATTTTCTGGCTCACTATGTGGATGATATTCATGTTGGGTGAAACCCCATTCATTGAATTCTCGAGTAGTCAATAGGGGCCTTTTTGTTATGGGCGACTCCATACAGACACCAAGTTTGAGCACCCCCACATATAATATTTAAAATACATTTATTCGGTAATGTTTTAATACTGGGCCAGCGGCGCAGACTGTGGCCCAGTATTGAACTGATATTGCCTTTTTGGTATGGACAGTAGAAAACTTTTAAATGCCACATTTGATAATTAAAATAACAGTTACAATTCCATTCAAACACAAAACGTCGACTCAAAGTTAATTTAATGTTTGCCTAGCATCGAAGACAGTGATACAACACTAAGTCAACGGAGAGACAAGTCAATGTGTGTAGTGGGCTCTCTGAATACGATTCCATTTCGATTCCATTTGACAACAAGAGGCCCAGGGGCCTTGACGTTTGTCAACAGCATTACAAAAAAGCAGCTATAAATGTGTCAGGGAATGTATATCTATACTCTAAGATGCATTATCATGAAAAGATGTATATCCTTTATATCGATCATTGGCATTTATATTATTATGCTCGGTTCCCATAATACATTTTGCTGATTTTACACACATTCTGAAACACTGCACCTAATGAAATATGATTGACAAAGAATCATTTTACAGGACTACAATGTTAATATTACAAAAGTGCAATTATTACTTCTCCTGAAACTTTTATAATGCCCCAGTTAGCCAGGAATTTTCACGAAATCTTTAATTTTCAATTTTAATTCTTCTGTCTAAAATAGGCCTAACAAAGTTGTAAATCATCAACTTTTAATGCTTCTTACTCAGCCATGAAATATACAGTAGCCCTAATCCATCATTATCACATGTGGACGTAATGCACTTTCACTGCACCCTCTTACGTAATGCCACTTATGGAAATCACAATAGGCCTACACACAGTAGACCTAAGGATAAAGACCCATGAAGGCTTTCTCAACTCACACGATCTTTGCTGAAATGTTGCTGTAATGTTGTCAGGCCAACGTTGAGTCAGGTGTTAGTTGGCTGTATCAAATGCTATGAAATGAAATAAATGAGGTTCTACACCACATTTGTACACATATAGGCTAAACTGGGTAAGGAGAACCTGAGGATGGTGAGATGAATGAGGTGTCACTGCCCTCCAGACACAGGATTCGAAATTGAGCCCTGTTGGTCTGCGGCCGAGCACACTAACTCTCGGTCACGGAGGCTGCCCACAATATTCAATATTTACAATTGAACAGGCAGGAAACATTTTGTTTCTTTGAAACTTGAATGCAAGAGCAGGAGACTAATCCGCGATCTCTGACTTTCCTAGCGGGCACCAGGACCCCCCCCCCCCCCGCCCTTCGGTATTGTTATTACATATATACAAACACATTACCTGTGGATTCAATATTGGTTCACCGTCAGGGGCGCTGCCCAACATTTTTCATATTTTATTCTGCACAACATATTAAATGTGCATAATATATATTGGTCATGTCATTGCTATCCCTTACCTGTTATAATTGACAGGTATGTTTTTACTCTGGTTCTGCCATAATAGTTTTCCCTGTTCCACTTTGATTTTCATTTATTGCAGAAATATATATTTTAAAGTTTTATAATCCACATGCACGGCTGGTCATCGTCTTCATCATTGACAGTTGGCTAGTAATTGGTAGAAAACAATCAACGAATGGGAAAGCGTGAATTCAACTATGATGCTGTGTCATTAAAAAAAACACCATTGGCCCAGCTGCTTTATAGACACTTTATAGCCCTACATATTATTACTTCGAGGCATGTTTTTAATATACATATATCCACTTCTAAAGTATGCATACTTTTAGGTGCAGCCCAGCAAATACGATACGGCGAACAGTGGATCAACACTCAAAGGTTTCGAATTACAGAAGTTTAGCCAGACCAAATATAAAGTTAACTCTATGGCAAGACACGTGTGATTGTACTCCAGCGGTATTGCCTCATTGTAGTAGTCAACGCGATGCGTACAAAGCAAAATCTCATAATATATTACACTGGCTATATACGCTATACTTTCCACAGAAGCTACATCGACTTAATGTTAGTTTAATGTTGGGCCAGCAGTGCAGACGGTGGACTAGCATTAAACCAGGGATAACTGGATATTTAGTTTATTGTTGTGCCGCCCTCTACATCGTTTACCCAGCATTAAAGGAACATCATTTATTAATAATATTACTATTTGTAAATTCAATTCAAAATAAAGTTATGGCTTTGGTACCACACATTTTAGTAACTTCTAATTAGATCCCTATTAGCGTGATATTTAGGCCTTTATTACAATGTGATGTTGAATATATGCTTCCATCGATAGGGTCCATAATACAAGAACATAAATTAGGTCTACTATTTGTGTTTTTAGCATAGACTTTAAAATCTACGTTCAGTTCAACTTGAATATAGCCCAAACATAGGGACGCAGACGGTTAATATACGGCAATATAAATAGTTAAAATTATATGTATGAGATTGGTACCATTACATATTCAGTGCCTGATTTATATATTGAAAAAAGGGGGCCAAGGGGCCCATGATATTTTTCGGAGGGGGGGGGGGCATTGGCCTTAGACGATGGGGCATGTGACCCATTATTATTTCAAAAGGGGGGCATTTTCCCAACAACAAATAAAACACTTAAGGGTCATTCATACCTCATATTCCATATTAAACGTTCATCAGGTGTTCATGCTGATAGAAATATCATATTGGCGGTTATGCTATTATTAAAACCGGAAGAAGAAAAAATAGTTTAACATTCAGCGTTTGCTAGTAGGCCCAATCGACTTCACGTCACCACGCACTCACATGAGTTAATATCACTTGTGTCAATCAATTGCGTCAACAATATCGAGTGTTATTGGAGTCGATCACATAGCTTGAGTGCTACTTATTGTCTTCCTCGGGTGCTGTCGGATCTCTTCTTGGGGCAGTGTCATCAACTTCCTCTGCTGTTGCCGCTAGGCCTACACCTATTCACCTTAAACCGCTAAGCGCGACTGTAGTCGCTTTAATCCGTTTTATTAGCCATTTAAACATCAAGATTTGTAAATTGCTTAGTCTTAAATTACAAATTAATCAAATACGAGTTGTTTTCTTTCACTTAAAATTGTGGGCAAGGTAGTGAGACACAACTCCAAGTGTGTGAAAATTTTAATTATTTAATTCAGCGGTTTAAGGGTTAATATATTATTATTATTAGTCACAATGAACAAATTTTCTACAATATTTGCTGTACAAAATAAATTTGTAGGCCTATTATTATTCGTTATATATTGGACCATTTTTTTAGAATTTTTTTCGCTTTTGATTTTAATGGCACATATAGTCTAAGTCTATATAGACATCTACACCACGTTCAAGGTAGAGATTTCCCTTTGAAAATACATTGATAAATGCGGATACAACAGGTGTGGCGAAGTTGTGGCGAGGTTACTTAGCCCCATGTGGCGAGATTACCAAAGCTGTGGCGAGGTTACTCAGCCTTCTGTGGCAAGCTTACCAAATCTGTGGCGATATTACCTGTGGCGAGGTTACCTTGTGGCGAGGTTACAGTCAGGTTACAGGTGACAGTCCAATATTTCGTTGGAATCAGCAACATTTCAACTACATTTTGGTTTCAGTAGCTCGTTTTCTGCCATACTTCATTTAAATTGTATTGGTAAGCATATAGGCCTATGTTTTGGATCATGGGATGCCGAACCTTGACTCTGTTCTAACAACGCTGAATACTAATACTGAAACTAATACAGCGATACACAGCTCACAATTTGACAGTGTGCGCCGTAATGGGCATTTATTGGCGGCACTACCATGTCAAAAATAAGAAATACGGGAATTTCGTCTCTATATCTAGCCTAACTGGTAAATGCACAGCACAAAAATTTAAAAAACTTTTGCAGTTCTATTCTATGGACATGTTTACATTATATCGTCATATTAATAAGCCAAAATAGAATCACTGATTTTTTTAATGTTTTTAGCCTGAGTCAGTCCCTTTAATTCAGCAGGCAGGGCCTTATCTTCAAAAATCCTATGGCCCACTAAAATTAACTTGTTGCGTCAAAAACAAAGATATTGCTCAAAGTGTGGCGCAGCGATAGAATGATGTTGGGCCAGTTTTATTTTTTGTGGGAATCCCACAATTAGGCCTACTCTTTATAAGTCAGGCACTGGGTATTCTTCACATCAGGCGCCAGAAACACCAGATAACACGATACATTAGTCCAATGCTGATGTAAAGCTGGGCCACTGTCTGCGACGCTTGGCCAATATTATTCCAATCAAAACCCTTTACGGTCTAATCACTATATTTAATCATGAACATATATTTTATGTGAACACTTCTTAAAGACGAAAGTAGGCCTACCTAACCCAGGGACCCCAAACGTTATATTGGACATATTCACAAGGACTGTACAGAAATGTCAACCGTTTCTCACACACAGCACCCCTATTTCCCCTAAATAGGACACAAACTCAGGCAAAGTAAACTTAATAAATAAAAATGTATAGTTCACCATACTTTGTCCCCTTTTCATGTCAGATGGTAGTAATGAAAGTGTTAACTTACCACATGATCGGGCATTGCAATAAATTACATTATTCGGTCATTTTTCACACCAGAAGTGTATAAATTATATCAATGTGCAATGCCTTTTACTGCCGAGTCCAAAAATCTAATTTTAATAATACAAAATTTGCAATTTTTGGAGATAAATATCTTAGCCAAGACCTAATTGTTATATTGCGTAACATAACAAGGTTGTGTCAAGTGAGGCAGAGAGGGGTGAGAGAAGGTGGCTAGCCCTCCCGCCACAGACTGCTGGCATTCATGAACAGGTACCCAGCTATCACGAGGCATTGACCCAATGTTGTTTTAATGTTGTGCCGACGTCGATGACGGCGGGCCAGCATTAGAACAACATTGGGTCAATGCCTCGTCTCTGCTGGGTGCGGTCACAGCTGATCAGCAAACTCAGTCATTGACACAATGTTAGCCTGATAGTGGCCCACCGTTTACAACACTGGGCCGAAACTAGCCCAGCATTGGCATACCAGTATATAGGCCTTAACAAGATAAACGTTTACCCAATGCTAGCTTACTGCTGGCCCATCGTCTACGACCATGGCTCAGCTGTAAAACAGCATTGGCTAAAGGTCTCATTTTTGCAGGGAACACATGCAACTCAATACCCTGACACAATGTTGGTACAATGCTGGAAGAGTGTCATAGATGATGGCACAACATTTAACCAACATTGGGTCAGTGCAAGCCAAAAGGAGGCAGTGACATCAGCGGAAAGGAAGTATATACTTGATTTACAAGTGAACAAATACGGCCTTTTTGCAGCGCTATGGCAGGAAGAGCCGGGACGCCAGTTAAAAAGCAGTTAATGCCTAGTATACCAGGGAGCAGATATTGCCTTCTGACATTGTACAGACAGAATAGATAATAACGGAAGTTAATGACAGACGTTTGTGTGGAAAACCAGCTTAAAAGTTTGTCGAGTCCACAAACTAAAAATGGAGAGAGGGGCATGGCGCAATGGTTAGAGCGTGGCGCTCTGCCGATGTCGCTGCTTGTCATGTGGTTTCGAATCCCGCTTGGTGCAGAATTTTCAGAGAAATATCATGTTTCCCCCCTTTCAATCTTGGACATTGTTAAGATGTTGTGTCCTTGGGCAAGGCACTTCACCCTCAAATGCTTCACTTGACTCAGGTGAAAATAAGTACCTGGTAGGACAGAGATGGCAATGTGTACGATAAATTCAATGCGCTGAAACGGCTGTAGGACTGTATGCTCTCCTTGGAGTTAAAATGGCACACGAATGAACAGGTCCAGTGACCAGGGGGTAAGATGTAAAGTCGGATGATATGTCTTCAGATTTGATATCTGACTATAACCCTGCACCTTTACCTTTAAAAATATATATATATATTTAAAAGTACAAAAGCTCAGTACGGACAGTCCGAAGGCTGAAGTCTAAAATTCCAATTCAAAACGGCACAAAATGTCATAATAAAAAAACCCGACAAAATTTAAAATGGTCACCAAAAAATCACAAAACTTAGTCCAAACACGAAGACATCCAAAATGCAAAATGAACACCAAAGAAAAATGAGCATCAATGTAACAATGGAGGGAGTTGTTGAGGTGGGACGACGGCAAAGTTGAGAAACATGACTAAAATCTGAGATAACAAACAAGAAAATGACCAAATCCAGGATGGCTGATAAAATACAGAGAATTTTGGCACTAATGGTCATTTAAGTGACATTGTAATATGATAAAAACAGTACAGACCTATCTATGATGAGATGCATGATATACAGATGATGCTGTGAGGATGGGGTGATAACTTTTTTTGTTCAAAAGCAGCTGTCCTCGGGTCGGATATTTCTAATAGCTAAGGGTTACTCAATTCATCCCACGTGAGACACATAATGGCTAACACTATTGTCGGTTGTTTCAAGGCTACCACGACCAACATCAGTGCCTGCACTGCTGGCTGTACCTGCACTGATTCGGGAGCAGCATTAGCACCGCTGTTGAATAGAGAAACCGGGATATGCCGCTCGCCATTCACCTGAAGATTATGACCAGACACTTGGATGCTGCAGCTTCCTTTGGATGATTGATTAGTGATGAGAGACTAGAGCGTCCGTACCATACTTTAAAGCATGCAACAGACGGGACAGATCCCTGTGACCCTCCTCAGATGGGGGCGAAAAGTACCACCACTCGCAATCATCCCAGTATCCCGAGCTGGATATTGTAAATACAGCAATAGAAGTTTTAATGTATCTGAAGCCTCCTACTTATGGTCCACACCGAGAGACCCAGCTCTGCGGCTGTCCTGTAATAAGAACAAGGTGTTGGCCTAACACTGAGACATCGAAGTGTATTCACTGATAATCAATATATGATATATATGTAATACTCACATGTCCAGCTGATAACCTCGTCAAGTCAAACCAACATTTTAGATGTCGAATCGATCTAGGCGAGGCTACCAGACGGCCGCCGCTCTATATTCGCGGCCCACAACCAAATTATGATGGCACTCATGCCCTTGTTCTATCACTTCCCGCCAGAGAGGGTCTGGTAGCTCCCGAACGACTGTCATCACGGTCCAGCCAATAATAATAACTTTGACATTAATTTAAATTAATAAAGCAATGCTAACCATAGAACCTCTCTGTTCTGTTAACACATCGCTTATTAATTGACCTCTTTGTTCAGACAACTAAATTTACAGTTATGAAATGCAACATATAATAACACTGGCCGCTTCATGTTATTCTAAACCTATTTAGTTCATCACAATAATACTCCTCCAAGTTCAGCATCACCTTATGCAGGGTGCTTCCCACCCCAATTTTATTCTGGCTTTTAATAACATGTTCATTACTTCAAATTTCAAATAAGCTCAATGCACTATTAGCTCCCGCCGTCACCGTAGGTGGGACGGAGGGAGCTATGGATTCCGCCTCCGTTTTCTTCTTTTGCCTATAACTTTGTAAGAAAATAAGCTAGGATAACAATTTTTGGTATGTGGGTTACTTCCAGGTGGATAATAGACGGGTTGAAATATTTTTAATCTGAATTCAATACGCAAGGTCCCAGAGGAGAAATTATGATGTTACGGCGTTGGGCCGTCTGTCAACATTTTGTTTCCGGAGCATATCTCTGAAAGTAGTTGTCCGATTGTCTTCAAATTTTACACCCAACACCTAGGGGGTCTAGTTGTGCCTTTTTGGGTATATGAACTTTGACCTACTTTTGGTTCAGAACTATGACCTATTTGGACGTTTGGACGCACACTTCGTTTCTGGAGCAGATCTCGAAAAGTACTGGGCCGATTACAGTCATATTGCACATACATCTTCTCTAAGGTCCCTATGTGTGCCTTTTCAGGTTTTTGGACCTCGACCTTGAAGTTCACCCAGCACTTTGACCTAATTTATGACATCGGTAAATCCGACTGAAATATTTTGCGGAATATCATGAAAACAGCTAAAGATAGCTACACCATTACTATAAAACAAATTGTAAGGTTTCAGGAAAGGACGCATCTTGAAAAATTTCAATTCAATAAAATTCAAAATGGCCGCCCATTATTCACCTCTACAGGCCTGATATTGCGGACTATCATGAAATCCGCTCAAGATAGGTACACCATTACTATAAAACAAATTGTAAGGTTTCGGGAGAGAATGCATTTAGAAAAAAATCCACTCGATTAAATTGAAAATGGCCACCTATCGGCTATTATTCACCTGGATATGCCTGATAATAGGCAAACCGTGCTAGATATCTAAACCATTACTATAAAACAAAATGTGAGATTTCAGAAAAGGATGCATCTTGAAAAAAATCAACTTGATCAAATTCAAAATGGCCGCTTATCGGCCATTATTCACTTTCACATGGCCGATATTTGGTAAACCATGGTAGATGGCTAGACCATTACTATAAAACAAAATATGAGTTCTCGGGGGAGGATGCACCCTGAAATTTGTTAGCTCTATCAAATTCAAAATGGCCGAAAATCGGCATTATTTACCTCGATAGGCCTAATATCAGGTAAACCGTGCTAGATAGCTAGACAATTACTATAAAACAAAATGTGACATTTCGGGAGAGGATGCCTTTTGAAAACTTTTGACTCAATCGAATTCAAAATGGCCGCCTATCGACCACCATTTACTTTTACATTGCTGATATTTGGTAAACCGTGTTAGATAGCTAGACCATTACTATCAAACAAAATGTGAGATTTGAGGAGAGGATGCATCTTGAAAAAAATTGACTCGATGAAATTCAAAATGGTCACCTATCGGCCATTATTCACTTTTCGCATGGCCGTTATCTGGTAATCCATACTAGATGGCTAGACCATTACTATAAAACAAAATGTGAGATTCCAGGAGAGGATGCATCTTGAAAAATTCGACTTGATCAAACTCAAAATGGCCGCCTTTGTGCCATTATTCACTTTGACATGGCCGTCATTTGGTAAACCGTGCTAGATGGCTAGACCATTATTATAAAACAAAATGTGAGATTTCAGTAGGGGATGCATGTTGAACAATTTAGACTCGATCAAATTCAAAATGGCCGCCTATCGGCCATTATTCACTTTCACGTAGCCGATATTTGGTAAACCGTGCTAGATGGCTAGACCATTACTATAAAACAAAATGTGATTTTTCGGGGGAGGATGCACCCTGGAAATGTTTAACTCTTATCGAATTCAAAATGGCCAAAAATCGGCATCATTTACCTCGATAGGCCTGATATCAGGTAAACTGTGCTAGATAGCTAGACCATTACTATAAAACAAATAATTACTATAAAACAAAATGTGAGGTTTCGGGCGAGGATGCACCCTGACATTTTTTATCTAGTCTATATCGAATTCAAATGACCGTAAATCAGCCATTATTTACCTCAATTGGCCTGATATCGGGTAAACCGTGCCATATATGTAGACCATTACTGAAATACTCATTAGGATCATTAATTTTAATGGAGGTCTGCAATCTCTGGCAGACTGTCTAGTTCTGATCTTACTCTTAGACTGAGCCTCTTAGACCTAGTTGTCTTGCGTCTTGATTTTTGACCCAGCCTAGGACTACATTAATAACCCTACACAAAATTGCTTAAATCAAATTCTAATTCGGAGCGGGAGCTCCTGGACCTATGTAGTCTTGTTAAATAACGTAACTAAGGGAGACCCATGAGGATTTGGACAGTTTCAACATTTTTCCATTTTCTCTTACTATGCTCGTGTAACAAAGCTCATTTTTTGCCCAAACTGGGAGACTCACTATGCCTATGGATAGCCATATGTGTTTTTAACATTCTATGGAAAAGTAGAATATATGTCCAAATCCACCCCTATGTGTGGGAGCATTTGGACATGGCTGGGGAGCATTTGAACATAATTATAATCAATAACAAGAATCCTGAAAACCAATGTTTTTCTTCATTAGATAATATGTGTATAAAATTAGCTGCTGCTCTCCTCAAGCTGTGGTAGGCATTTTTGCACTAATTTTGAAGTTCCCCTTTTATTTAGAGGAATCACATCAGTATCATCGACCTGCAGTCCAATCCTCCTGGGTCTTCCCCATTACATGGTAAAACATAATAGTTACTAATCATATTTATTACTTTGCATATATATTGCTTACATTGAGATTGCAATAATAACTACATGATTAGTACAGTGATATTTACATGATAAAATAATGACAGCTACAGTCTTGATGATTTGGACACTGTCCAAATCCGCCCAAAGTGTCCAATTTTTCCTTGAATTTTCTGTTACTAATCATATTTATTATTTTGCATATATATTGCTTACATTAAGATTGCAATTATAAGTACATGATTAGTACAGTGATATTTACATGATAAATATAATGACAGCTACAGTCTTGATGATTTGGACACTGTGCAAATCCGCCCAAAGTGTCCAATTCCTCCTTGAGTCTTCTGTCCAAATGCGCCCATCAACATAAAAAAAATAACAGAATTCTCGGACAACAAAGACATTTGTCAATAAAGTGAATTACACAAAGTCAGCAACCTAAAACAGCCAGCCCTAGTATTGAAATATTTGAGGTGAAATCCAAGTCATTAAATAATAAAAAGACTTTGAACTTACGTCTGAAAAGTTACTTCGTCTGTTCAATATCAAACAAATTGCGACAAACATTTCAAATTGAGCTTGTCCTGATTAAATGCTTCCCTAAAGGCATTCCTTGTGGGTGGTGACTCTGTAGTGGCGTCATATATTTATAGCCTAGACCTACTCACCAAATACACCTTATGTCCAAATCCCCCTGGTTCTCCCCTACCTATGCAGCCATTTTATTTTAATTAACTCTACCTATGACTAATTAATTAACACACAAGAACAATAATAATAATATGCCAAATCTGATATTAACGAATTTTAAATATATAAACCAATAAGGAGACACTGAATTAAATTTAGCTTCCATGATAGGTTACCTAGTAAATTTATAAATCTATCAGCTGGACTGGTTTCACAATCCTACTGCTTCTGCCCTCTAGAACCACCGGCTCTCGCGGCCTTGCATCTCATCAATCAGTTCTTAGCCTTCTAGTGAATTTGGATAGATCGCCGGCTTCGCCTCTTCATCCTTGACCTTGCTAGCTGAGGGTTCTTCATCCTCGGAAGATGTGTTGTCAACCAACTGCAACAACTTACTAGTGGATCGGCCCTGAACCCACACCTCCAGTTCATCCGGGGAGGGTCATTAGGGATCAGTGCTGGCGCTGATGTAGGCCGTGGTAGCCTTAAATAACCGGCAATAGCATGTTTGACATTAGGTCTCTCACGTGGGATGAATGGAGTTACTCAGAGGGAGTGATCCTTCCTATTGTTACTCTGGGGACTATCCGACCCGAGGATAGCGGAGCTGCGCGAAATGCCACAGAGTTTCAGCATTAAATAGCACAGCGAAACTCGAGTCTCCGGCCGTCTGGGCATGTCTGGGGTTATATCCCCTAGACATGCCCAGAATCCCTTATCGGGCGAGCAAAGGAAAACGCTCTCAATAACCCACCATGCCCTATCACCCCACCCTCACATCATCATCTGTACATCATTTCATCTCATCAATTGACTACAATGTTTTTATCGTATTACAATGTCACTTAAAAGACCTTTTGTGTTGAAAAGTGACGTAAAGCAATGATTTACCACTACTACTGTACGTCATCAGTTCTTAATTCTTTGAGCTCTAAATTACTATTATCATTTTCAAATTATAAAATTTTGACATCCCTGTTCACAAAATTGCTTTTATTATCATGGAGGATTTCAGAGATGCCAATTCAACTGACTTTCTCTATGGGGTCGGGAATGTTTGTCTACATTTTTATGACAAATAAGTAAATGACTTTTCTTCATGGCAATAAATATCTGTCTGTGGTATTACGTAATATGGTGTGGTGACCATGGCCTACGCCTACTTGTGATAACGATGGACATAGTCGTAGAGTTCATGGCGGGGTTAGCATCATTATATTTGGGCTATGCCCAAATATATTGAGTTTTCAACGGAACTTTAAACTTATTATTCTTGGCAAGTTTTTGTAAGACGCTATTTCTCCCTGAGTGTTTATCTAATCAACTTGAAATTTTGACACAACATTCCCAGTGTAGTCAGGAGGGGTGATATGACTTTTCTAAGACACCCATCGTGTTCTTCCGGAATAATCCTGGATTTTCTGGATCACTATACTCTTGAATGGCAAAAGACAGTTTCTGCTTACTTGGAAAGTGAGCAGATACCGCATTATGCTGCTCTTCAAATGCAAAAGGCAGTATCTGCTTACTTGTAAAGTGAGCAGATACTGCCTTTTGGCTTGCACGACAGTAGGCATATAATTGGGTCCAATGTTGATTCAATAGTGGACATGTCGGGTGATTCTCCATTCATTGCCAGGAGGGTGAACAGGGTGCTCCTATGTCCAGACCTACTCCACCCTTTAGTCTCTAGATTTGATAATAATACATTTATCCAATGTTTCAATTCCGGGCCAGCGTCGCAGACGGTGGCCCAGTTTTGAACCAATATTGTGTATTTGGTATGGACAGTTAAAACCTTTCAAATGATACAATTAAAATAACAGTTGCAATTCTTTTCAAACACAAAACGTTGAGTCAATGTTGTTTTATTGTTGGGCTAGCGTCGCGGATAGTGATACAACAATAAATCAACAGAGAGACAAGTCAATGTGTGTACTGTGCACCCTGAATGCGATTCCATTTGACAAACAAATATATATTTATTTAAAACTGCAAAAGCTCAGTGGGGACTTCTGAAATTTGAAGCCTGAAGTCCGAAGTCTAAAATTACAGTTCAGAATGGCTGCCAAAAAACTCATACGCGAAATTCCAATCAATCTGTCATAATAAAAATAACCCAACCAAATTCAAAATGACCACCACAAAAACTCATAAAACCTAGCCCAAATATTAATGTTACTTCAAAAATCACAATTCATGTCTAGTTGAAAGGTGTCATTTCACAGCTCATGCAGTGAACACCTGTTAAGCCTACTAACGGCAGAATGTTCTTAAAAGTCCCAAAGTCAAAATTCGTGACCATTTAAACACGCCAAAATTACCAGATCTACAGAATAGCTAATTTCCTGTGTGTTATAGTGAGATGTCTCATGTCATCAGTGACGTGCATTAAATATATGAAAGATTTATATGACCGATTAAAGGGACATGCCCAGGTCTAAAATCATTAAAAAATCGGCGATTTTATTTTGGCTTATTAATGTGACCATATGGTCTAAACATGTCCATAGACTAGAACTGCAGAAGTTTTTTAATTTTTGTGCTGCGCACTTAGCAGTTAGGCTAGATATAGAGACGAAATTCCCGTATTTCTTATTTTTGACATGGTTGTCAATACTTAAAATCTGAAGTCAAGCAAGGTCAGAGCAGTAACTTCACTCTTGTCCATACTAATAATGATATCGTTTACTTTCAGTAGAGCCGATACTATAGAATGATGTTTCCTGTAGGCTGATTGTAATGGATTAGATAGATGGTTATTTTTTATATGAGTTTGCAGCCGATTGGCTACTACCTTTTCTAAGATTTTGGAAATTAAACTCAAGTTGGATACAGGACTGTAATTTTTCAATTCGTTTTTAGGAAGTTTTTTAGGATGTTTTTTTAAGTAGTGGTCTTACATGCGCTTCTTTGAAATTTTGAAGAAATGTACTATTTTCCATTGAAATGTTAATTATGTCAGTGATGGGAGTTATTAATATGGCAAGACAATTTTTCAACACGCTTGTAGGAATGGGGTCCAGATCACATGATTTTGACAATGAGCTCAAAATAAGCTTCATAATTTCATCTTCTGACGCACTTTCAAAAACGTTCATTTTGATCTAATTTCTGTTTTTTGCACTGGTGGAATATTCTGTACTTTATCTGGAAATTTGGAACGGATAGTTTCAATTTTATCCACACAATACTTGGAGAAATGATCACAGAGTGATTTTACTGATGTGAATTTTACTGGTGGAATTCTATGCAGAATGTTATTTATTGAGTTCCATAGACGACGGGGATTGACCGAGTTTTCTGAAATAACCTCCGCTAAATATTTCAATTTAGCTTTTGTCATCATTCTATTACACAGGTGGCATTGATATTTGTAACGAGAACGATCTAAATGTGTGAGAGATCTGTGCCATGTTCGTTCGACATTGTGGCGAAGGGTTTTAGCCTTCATTATTTCCAGGGTCATCCCTGGAGTTGGTGTTTTTTGGACTTTGTACTTACAGGAGCGTGTTTGTCAAAAATAGAGCTAAGGACAGAATCATACTGTTGACATAGTGGCGAGAGATCTTCATCTGGTTTCTTTATTAGATCCGAATTGAGAATATCTGAATGAAACGATTCATAATCAATTTTGTTTATTTTTCGAAAAGATATTTTTTCCTTGTTCAATTTCTTTTTACAACAGTCAATTTCCGAAGTGACCGCAAGATGGTCTGAGATAGCTGCTGCCAAAAAACTGATTTGATTGAATTAGAAATGCGTTTGGTGATTAAAAGATCAAGCCAATGACCATGGACGTGAGTTAGAAAATTAACATGCTGCTTAAGATCGAAACATGTGAGGATGTGATTGAATTTATTGGTTTTTCTCTCTCCCCCCCCCCCCTCCCTGGTCATTTTATTTTTAATTTTAACATGACATTCATAACAACATGCGGATGTGCAAGTGGGTTTTTTGAGATGCTACCAAAATTCAAAATGGCCGCCAGAGGTCAACTCTAAAATTTATTGTGGGCGCAAAAACTCTTAAAAGTTGATGTCAGAAATTATTCAAATTCTACTATCACATTCCCCACGATATGGACATGTGCAGGTGACTTTTACAAGGTTTTGTTTAAATTCAAAATGTCCGCCAAAGATCAACTTCAATTTATTTTCGGGGGGGGGGGTGCAATAACTGAAAAAATTGTTTGGTCAATTTTTCTTAAATTTTAACATCACATTCCTAGCAACATGGGGATGTGCCAGTGATCAGATTTTTTTAAGATGCTACCAAAATTTAAAATGGCCGCCAGAGGTCACTTCCAAATCTTTTTGTGGGCGCAAAAACTCCAAAACTTAGTCTGAAATTATTCAAATTTTACATTCCCCACGATATGGACATGTGCAAGTGATTTTTTTAGGGTTTTACTCAAAATGGCCGCAATGGCAAAAACTGAAAAATTGACATCAGTAATTCACATTGTACAATCACATTACCCACCATCTGGAAATGTGCATGTGATTTTACTGAAATTTAAAATGGCCAACACAGTCGACTTTTGAAATATTTGTGATTGCAAAAAGACAAAAAGACCTAATTTATGGCGGGGGATGATCTAGGACTTCAGGCCTCTTGTTCCATTTGAGTAATCAAGATGTAAGTTGAAATCTCCCAATATATATGAATTGTCGTGGAGTGGAATTATGTTCCCTCGTAAATCTTGAAATTCATCAAGAAATTGATCTGTACCGTTTTGAAGCCTATACAGGCAGACAAAGAAACCACTGAACGAATTCTTTCTGATACGTGCAGAGATCGCTTCGAACGTTTTAAATGATGGCAGAAGATGAATATCAGTTTTAAAGTGGTCAGAAACTAGAATGTTTATACCTCCATAGCCTAGAATAGCCAGTAGGTGAGATATCGGCTACCGTAGATTGTGTTTCATCATGTTTTAAGCATGTTTCAGTCACTGCCACAATGTCCATATTTTTCGATGTTACATATTCGAAGTTTTGGTAGATCGAACATTCATTGTTTCAATTTTAATTTTGTCATTTGAGCTGGAAGGACCCTGGTTTAAGCTGACATCTCCTGCCAGTAGAATTAAGATCGCCAATTTAAAAGATGGACGAGAAGGTGGTAGTGGGAGTAATTTGCGATTGAAACATACATTTAAAAGAGGTACCGTAATTTTTCTGTGACCACATTTGAAAAACATGATGTTTGTTATTGATGACGGTTGGTGACAATTTGTTACAAATATGGTTGGGCCACAAGAGGACAATTCGTCATCCCTGTGTATAATCGGCACTGCTGTTAGGAACAGAGTTAGTGTGAATACAGGAGATATATATGTTGATTATAGGCGGCCGTAGGCCTAATACAGCACGCCTATGATGCCTAAGATGCTTGCGGAAAAGATGATTATGTCCACTAAGGAGATTATATATAACTTCCTTGTGCCGACGAAATACCTATTATATATAGTTTGATCGTCAGCAGCATTTAAGCCCGCCTACAATCTACGCAATATAGCAGCACTTCAGCCCGATATATTACACCTCTGATTGAACAGCATGGTAATTACCCACGGGGCTCAAAATGTCATTGAGGGATTAACGCCGTAGATGACACCTTCACGCCCAAGTGATGTATTAAACCAAATCACCACTTTACATTTAACGTTACACGTTTACCATGTTTAATATCTCGTATAAATATGTCATATGACATGTGTAAAGAAAATGTATTAGACGAGGTATTTATACATCTATATATAAAACATATATTTTCTCTTATGTATATCACTATATGGCTATATTTTATAATCGTCACCAGGCCTAATTATTATCAGAATCGATGAATTTGGGCTGATGAGATGAAAGGGTTTTGTAGCACAGTCCTACCCTGCAACAAGTTATCCCTGTTTCCACATGATCCCAGTAACCACGAGACGTTTGCCCAATGTCAGTCCATTATTGGCCCATCACCCGCGATGCTGGGCCATCAATAGAATAACATTGGGTTTCGTCTTGTGTTTACTGGGATATCTAGATTGATTGTAATACATATCAAAAGAAAATAGAGATGATCAATGTGGTACCTAAACCAGATATATACAAATATCTTACATTCCAAATATTAAATGCCAGCTTCGTGAAATTATACACTATTGTAAAAACATGTTAAAAAGTATTATTGACTTGTTTTACAAAAAAGGTGGATTGGCCGTACTGACATTCATTTAACTGATCAATGACATCTGTAAGTGCCTCCGCATATTAAACTAATGCAGGAGATAATGTTACTATATGTTGTTATTTTGAACAGATATATTATATATATATTATATAATATATATATATATTGCTAAACTCGCCTCGATCAAATACATGGATCAAATACAAGTACAGGCCTCTAAAAAGTCAAAACACAAATACGCAAAATACAAATACGCAAATACAAATACGTATTTGACCCCATCCCTACACGTGCCCCCAGTGACCCCTGGATCCGCCCCCGATTATACTACACAAATAAAACATGCATGCCATGGTTTTGCAGACCACCTTGTTATTAATGAATCAACTTCATATCTTGCGCAACAGAGGCCTTGATCCAAAGGGTGGCCAAAGAGCATTTTTAATTGTAACCAGATCTTACATTTGCACAGCAAATAAGAAAGTCTCCACCTTCCACAATTAAAAGTTTAGTGTCAATGTAGTAACGATGGGGCTATAAAACAGAAATGTCATGGCGGCCATCTTCAGTATGCAAATTAGCTAATGTTTTAATTCAACCAGGATAATCGATCAGAGGGTGTTCAGAAAAAAATCACGAAGATCGGATAAATACAGGTGACTGGAGAGCGTTTACTTCGATCTTGGATATGCAAATTTCCCAATGGCAGCCATATTTGATATGCAAATTAGCTGATTTTCTAACTCAACCAGAAGAATTCA
Organism: Flabesymbios commensalis; assembly: GCA_964017125.1. Taxonomy (NCBI): domain Eukaryota; kingdom Metazoa; phylum Annelida; class Polychaeta; order Terebellida; family Flabelligeridae; genus Flabesymbios; species Flabesymbios commensalis. Next base: position 50,362,942 of record OZ024907.1, on the reverse strand, counting down.
GAGCGTGTTTAGAAAAACAAATTGTGAAGATGGGATAAATATTGGCGACTGAAGAGCGTTTACTTCTCATGCTGTAATGCCTGGTACGGAAGCACTAGTCTACAGCAATCATCCTAGGGAAGCTGCAGCCTCCACGTATCTGGCCAGAATCTTCGGGCGGATTGCCAGTGGCGTACCCTGGTTCCTCCGTTCGACAGCGGTGCTAATGCAGCTCCCGTATCACAGTTTTTCCCAATAACGTCGAACCGACCAGACATGTCTAGTAACATGTCCCGCCCGTAGGGGAAGGGGGATTTTAGTCGCGCCAGGATTCTGTCCGGCGTCATGTTTTCTTGTGGGCGCAAAAACTCTAAAACTACTGGTCAAATTTTTTTTGAAATTTTAACATGACATTCCTAGCAACATAGGGATGTGCAAGTGATTTTTTAAAGATGCTACCAAAATTCAAAATGGCCGCCAGAGGTCAACTTTAAAATTTTTGTGGGCGCAAAAACTCTGAAACTTGAAGTCAGATATTATTCAAATTCTACTATCACATTCCCCATGATATGGAGATGTGCAGGTGACTTTTTCAAGGTTCTACTGAGATTCAAAATGGCCGCTACAGATCAAATTTAATTTTTTGGGGGGCGTAAAAACTCAAAAAATTTGTCTGGTGAATTTTTTTTTTAATTTTAACATCACATTCCTAGCAACATGGGGATGTGCAAGTGATTTTTTAAAGATGCTACCAAAATTCAAAATGGCCGCTATAGGTCAACTAGGATTTTAACGAATTTGAAGAAACCGTATTTCCAGTTTGGACTCTTATGCCCACGCTAGATTCACATTCACCAAATTCGTCTAAGATGACAGATTGCAGGTTACAGAAAAAAAATTTCAAGGTCTTTGATGTCTAGAAGGACATTGATACCAGAAATATATGCTGTGCCCCAAAGTAAATAAAAAACGGCAAATCACATATAGCTATTGGACCACTTATCTGCGCAGCACAGCTTTGAAAAACCTGTGCGGCACACATAACTGCAGATTTGTCAACAATGACAATTTCTTCAAGCTGGCTGACAAGACGGTAAACGACTCCCTATTCATGAGAGATAGAGTACATCTGACCTGGCAAGCCAGTAATAAATTGGCACAAAATCTGCAGCTCAAAACAACTGAGAAATGTGTGTCGCTGTACCAACATTCGTAAAAACACTAGACATGACACCAATAACCGTCAATGTGACCACTGCTGGTAATTCGAATGTGAATGCTACTGCAAACTACAGGGTGGGGGCGGGGAGAAAATCAGGACATAGGCCTCATGCCGTCAAATGTAGAACAACCTTCTAGTGGAAAAACTAACATGGATGATAACAAAATAAACAATAGTGACACAAATAATACAAAACTGAAACACATAAACAAAAACAAAACGAAGTAGTGAAAATTTGACATTTTACCATACGAAGCTCATTAAAAAATGGATGAAATTAACATTTTAATACATAAGAATAGTTTTGCCATTCTAGCTATATCTGAAACATGGCTATCGGACAACATACCAAATAAACTTGTAAATATACCTGGCTTGAATGTATATAGAAAGGATAGACCGGGTCATTGTGGGGATGTTTTAATATATATAAAGGAAGCTTTACCTTATACATATTGTCCAGATCCTAACAATCCTATTAATACTGAAGTGGTCTGGGTTAGGATTAACAATAAAGCTCCCCCTTCTTTATATGTACCGTGTGTCCTATTTAACCCCAAAGCATTGTTGCAAACAATTGATGGTTGAACCTACTCGTGTTACACAATCATCTCAGTCAGTCATTGATCATATCTAGACTACGATGCCTCAAAACCACTTGGATTACAGGATACTGAAATATACTATTAGTGATCGATACTTGATATTTATGTGATAGTTCGGGGCTAAACCTCCTGGGTCACACAAGAAAAAGAAGACCATATGGTGATGTTCATGTTTATTAGTTAGTCGAAACAACAACAAAAACCCTACAGTAACAACAAGTGTAGAATAATAAGACATTGTAAAAATACATTTTCCCGATTACAATAAATAATATATCGTTTACCGACATGTATTTAAATTACAATTCATCATCACTGTGAAATTACAATAATTATTATACAAATACATTATAACATATATGGTTACGAAATTAAATTAATTAAACCAAGTTACAATCTGCATTTACGTAACTCAATCCTTTACTGTTTATAATCAACTATTTACACCATTATAAATACCTGAAAATAAATATGTTTATATATATATATATAATAATCAAGCAATAGCGTACCCTGGTACACAATGTGTCACTTCGGTATCACACACACCAGCTCAATATCAGGCCACGCACAATACCAATGACCAGTCTAAAGAAACAAATATAAACTGTCAGAGTAATAATGCTATTAATCATAATGCAACCTTATTAAAATAACTTAAATCAATTGAATCAAATTCCATTCAACGTCTAATTTGCAAAGCTAAATTAACTCAGCGAGTCGATATCTTCCACAAGCTATATGAAACGAGAAAAGAATCTTAATATATTATGCTAAACGAATATAATAGCACATACCTAAATCACTGATATTCAATGCCTAGAATACCAGCTACTCTGCAACAAAGAGTCCAGTAGAAAGTAGAGTAGAACAAAGCGGTATAGCTCTGTTCACAACGACGTTGACGAGTCAAGTGACTTCAATCTCGCGGTGAATTAAAATTACACAACTGGGGTTCACACTTACCCAGCGCACGGGCGCTGTCAGGGGAACAAGGAAACATGACAATGATTAAAATAATCTAAGGTAAAGTAACCACGGCTACATTTTACAACTCTGAAATTTAAGCGCCAAGCTTCTCCAAAAATTATTCACAAAAAAAACAAGACTACATAAGTCCAGGAGCTCCCGCTCCGAATTAGAATTTGATTTAAGCAATTTTGTGTAGGGTTATTAATGTAGTCCTAGTCTAGGTCAAAAATCAAGACTCAAGACAACTAGGTCCAAGAAGCCCAGTCTAAGAGTAAGATAAGAACTAGACAGTCTGTCAGAGATTGCAAACCCCCCATTGAAATTAATGATCCTAATCAGTATCCCAGTAATGATCTACCTATCTGGCACGGTTTACCCGATATCAGGCCAATCGAGTTAACTAATAGCTGATTTACGGTCATTTTGAATTCGATATAAATTAGTTAAAAACTTAGGGTGCATCCTCCCCCGAAACCTCAAATTTTGTTTTATAGTAATGGACTAACATCTAACGCAGTTTGCAAAATATTGGGCATGTGAAAGTAAATAATGGCCGATAGGGGGCCATTTTGAATTTGATCGAGTCAGAATTTTTCAAGATGCATCAACAGCTGAAATCTCACATTTCATTCTATAGTAATCGTCTAGCTATCTAGCACGGTTTACCAAATATCGGCCATGTGAAAGTGAATAATGGCCTAAAGGCGGCCATTTTGAATTTGATCAAGTCAAAATTTCCAAGATGCATCCTCAGTTGAAATCTCACATTTCATTCTATAGTAATGGTCCAGCCATCTAGCACGGTTTACCAAATATCGCCCATGTGAAAGTGAATAATAGCCGATAGGAGGCCATTTTGAATTTGATCTAGTCAAAATTTTTCAAGATGCATCCTCTCCTGAAATCTCACATTTTGTTTTATAGTAATGGTCTAGCCATTTAGTACGGTTACCAAAAACCGGCTATGTGAACGTAAATAGTGGCCGATAGGCGGCCATTTTGAATTCGATTGAGTCGAAAGTTTTTAAAAGGCATCCTCTCTCGAAACGTCACATTTTGTTTTATAGTAATGGTCTAGCTATCTAGCACGGTTTACCTGATATCAGGCCTATCGAGGTAAATAATGCTCATTGTCGGCCATTTTGAATTGGTAAGTTAAAAATTTTCAGGGTGCATCCTCCCCCGAAAACTCACACTTTGTTTTATAGTAATCAGGTAATGGTCTAGCCATCTAGCACGGTTTACCAAATATCAGCCATGTGAAAATGAATAATGGCCGAAAAGGCGGCCATTTTAAATTTGATCAAGTCAAATTTTTTCAAGATGCATCCTCATCTGAAATCTCACATTTCGTTTTACAGTAATGGTCTAGCTATCTAGCACGGTTGACCAAATAACGGCAATGTGAAAGTGAATAATGGCCGATAAGCGGCCATTTTGAATTTTATCGAGTCGAATTTTTTCAAGATGTATCCTCTCCTGAAATCACACATTTTGTTTTATAGTAATGGTCTAGCCTTCTAGCACGGTTTACCAAATAACGGCCATGTGAAAGTGAACAATGGCCGATTGGCGGCCATTTTGAACTTGGACAAGTTGAATTTTTTCAAAATGCATCCTCTCCTGAAGCCTTACAATTTGTTTTATAGTAATGGTGTAGATATCTTAAGCGGTTTTCATGATATTCCACAATATCAGGCCTGTCGAGGTGAATAATGGCTGATAGGCGGCCATTTTGAATTTTATCAACTTGAAATTTTTCAAGATGCATCCTCTCCTGAAACCTTACAATTTATTTGATATTAATGGTGTGGCTATCTTGAGCGGTTTTCATGATATTCCGCAATATCAGGCCTGTCGAGGTGAATAATGGCCGAGAGGCGGCCATTTTCAATTTTATCGACTTGAAATTTTTCAAGATGCATCCTCTCCTAAAACCTCACAATTTGTTTTATAGTAATGGTGTAGCTATCTTGAGCGGTTTTCATGATATTCCGCAAAATCTTTCAGTCGGATTTACCGATGTTATAAATTAGGTCAGAATGCTGGGTCAACTTCAAGGTCAAGGTCCAAAAACCTGAAAAGGCACAGCTAGGGACCTTAGAGAACATGTATGTGCAATATGAATGACTGCCATCGGCCCAGTACTTTTCGAGATCTGCTCCGGAAACAAAGTGCGCGTCAAAACGGCTAAATAGGTCATAGTTCGGAACCAGAAGTAGGTCAAAGTTCAAGTACCCCAAAAGGCACAACTAGACCCCCTAGGGGTGTTGTGTGTAAAATTTGAAGACAATCGGACAAGTACTTTCAGAGATATGCTCCGGAAACGAATTGTTTACGGACGGCCCAACGGCCCAACGCCGTAACATCATCATTTTCTCCTCTGCGACCTTGCGTATTGAATTCAGATTAAAAATATTTTAACCTGTCCATTATCCACCTGGAAGTAACCCACGTACCAAAAATTGTTATCCTAGCTTATTTTCTTACAAAGTTATAGGCAAAAGAAGAGGCCAAAAAAACGGAGGTAGAATCCATAGCTCCCTCCGTCTCACCTACGGTGACGGCGGGAGCTAATTACAATGGAATGAATATTAATGACGTTTTAGTGATTTAATGAATATTGGACTATATAGTGCTGTTATTAATGCTAAAATAACATCTGATGCCTGGAGAGACTGGTGAAATGCATTTATTACAGTGGTTAACAAACATGTCGAAATTTAAAAAAGAAAGGTAACGAGAGTTAAAGAAAGGTAAAAAATGACCATCGCAATTTTAAACCTTATATATAAACGTGATTATAGGCCTACTCACCTCATGGCTGTTCGACTTAACTGGCTTTTCTGACAAAATGAATGAATACAAAAAACTTTAAAATTTGGTCATCTAAAAAATTCGAGATTCGCAACGATCCTATTATAAGAAAACAATGTCAGCCAATAAACACCGTGACGTTTGGAAAGCAGTAAACCAATCCATGGGAAAAAAATCGAAAAAACTCCATAACATCAGATCTGTCACCAGATAAGTGGAATGACTACTTTGCTTCCGTTGGAAATAAACTGTGTAGTAAATTTAGTGAAAACGATGAACTAATATGGAAAACAACTCAAGTATTTATAACTATAAATTTAAAAGCCTTTTTGAAGATGTTCTAGCATTTATAAACAAATTGCCATCTGAAACCGATGTTGATATTCTCGGCTATGATCCTTGTATTCTCAAACTTAGCTTTGGAATTATCAGTAATAGTCTATCAATCTTATTTAATATGTCACTTTCTAATGGAGAGATTCCAAATTGATGAAATAAAGCTCGGATTACTCCAGTTTACAAAGGCTTAAAATAAAAACAAAGGCTTAAAACAAAGGTTTAAAATAACTTTCGACCAATTTCTGTTACTGGGCATATTCCAAAAATTATTTGAAAAAATAGTTGACTCTCAATTGAGAGAATATTTACAATCTCACTTTTTCATTACACATCCCCAGTCAGCTTTCATCAAACTCCATTCAACTTTTTACATAAAGTGATTAAATATGTGCTTAACAATATTAATGAAAATTAAATCAATGGTCTCTGTATGTTTGATCTTGCTGTATGTTTTGACACGATTGATCACACATTACTTTAAAAAAATGGCCATAATGGCACTGAACTACTATGGTTTACAAATTATCGCAATGAACGAACTCAAGTTGTTACCATAAATGGCAAAAAATTTGATACAAAACTCATTGACAAAGGTGTTCCATATGTATCGATACTTTGCCATCTGCTTTTTACTATATTTATTAATGAGTTTCCGTCATGTCTATCAAATGTATTCTGTAGTATTTTTGCTGATGATACAATAATGGGTATTACGAACGAAAATACAACAACTACTTCAGAATGTTGTCAATGAAGTACTTTTTGAATGGTTTGGACAAAATAAGTTAACTTTAAACATAGATAAGTGTATGGTATTAATTATATCCAGCAAAAATATAGTAGACAGCATAGATATTTTTATAAATGGTGTCTACAAATTATCTTGGCGTAGAGATAGATAGTGAATTATTCTGGTCTAACCATATAAATAAATTGTGTAAGAAATTGTTTTCGCAGCTTTATATCTTAAGAAGATTAAAACAAATTTTCCCAACGGATGATATTAATTGTGATTACTACGGTATATTTCGAAGTATTATTGATTATTGTATCACTGTCTGGGGCACTGCTGCACAAACATATGTAAAATACAAAAAATACAAAATAGAGCAGCACGACTTCTTGCACAAAATTTTGACTGGAACATTCGCGGTATAGATATTGTGAAGGATCTAGGGTGGCAGAATGTTAAAAAAAGATATTGTTTTTTATCATGTTGTCTCAATTGTAAATCTCTAAATAATCTAGCTTCTTATTACTTATCTGATCTTTTTTTCCTCTGTTTCTGAACAGCATAGGCTACTGTTTCACCACGTAATTTTCTGCTTTCAAATATAACCTTAAAATAGATATGGCTAATAATCAAACCCTTAATCAATACTAGTTAGTGCTGCAAAAATGATATCGCTGTACATGTCTTAACGCTGTCTCCCATTTTTGTAGGTTTTTGTAGGAGTTTTAGTGCGTTTTTTTTTCTTTACACTTTGCCATAAATGTAGATGTATATACATTTGTAGACCTATTCAATTAATTCAAATGCATATCATCGGCTGATGATCTAAAATGTCTAATTTACCTTCTATTTTAGTTATTGTAACCATTGTACATATGATAATTGTTTAAATATGTGTCTACATGCATGTCATAAAACAGGGCAAGTATGTAAAATAACCAATGGCTAATAATGTTTTTACTCTGTATAAATATGTTTGAATAAATAAGGTTGTATTTCCACTGTGACAGCTACTGGTCATTTTTTACCTTCATATATGGTGTTTGAAGGTCACATAATAAAGCTTTTAATGTCACCGATGCTTGAAATCTTAAATAGCTTTGTCCGTGTGGAGCACGAGTCAAAGTTAGTAAATCAGTATAATATATGTATGTATTATTATTTTATGCAGAGTAGCCTACCAAATGTGTAATGTATCGTTCAAGGGTTTCATACTGTATGGTAATTCATATTGTTCTATTTGCAGTACACTTTCAGATAATGTCTGAATATTATGCGCCGGTTGACTACTATGGACAAGAAGACAGGGAAGATGACGAGGAGGGCTTAATAATAGACGAGCAGGCTCCAACGGCAACAACCAGTCAATCAAATCTTGCTGTGAACAGTGGTGTCAGTAGAAAACATCTTGATCCGATTGTTCAAGAGTACTATACAGGTCAGCTGTGTATTAGATTTGTTTGTATTATTCAAAATCTTCTGGTCATATCGTGTAACATTTTAAAGGCCTACACATTTTCAATTATATCACTGAATTGTTGAATAATTTGTTTGCATTCGTTTATTGGCGACTATTATTCCATTTCTACTATTCCAGACGGTTAAACTTTCTTGAAACCAATAAAAAATTGAATTATAATTAACAGAAGTTGCAGACTGGTTAAAGTTGATTCGCACATACGGATTTTGCAGCGGATTAAACACCTACTTCCTTTGAAATTATTTTAACGGACTGATTAAACCACATATAACTTATGGTCTTAAGTAGGCCTACTGGGGTTTCAACCCGGAAATAATTTTATAATTGCAGAAGAAAGCGAGAATTATATGGTCGAATGGTTTCCTCTAAGATTTTTCTTCTTTCTTCTGAGGCTGCTAAAAATTGACAGTCTGTTTACTATTCAATTATTAAAAAAAATTATGACCTGATACTCCGACAACCAGTAACCTACCATCATAACATCAGACAAAGAAGAAACTATACAACTACACGAGTAAAACATGTATTTGCTCAGAAATGTATGTAATTTTGCATACCGGATATTTTAAATAAGTCAAGCAATGGTATAGCATACAAAAATAAAACCCTCATTCGAAAGGGATTTGCAGTATATCTTAAATGTTTTCTTGTAAACGAATACAATCCAATATGCTCAATACCCAATTACCTCCGCCAGGAAGGTTATGTTTTCTGGTCTTGTTGGTTAATCTGTCTACCTAAATCCCCCCCCCCCCCCGGTGTGTTTCGAGCTAAGGAATAATTGATTAAATTTTGGGGATGATATAGATTTTGATATGGATTCAGGCTCCGGATTACGTTCCAGATCACATGGATTGGTGGCATAGCAGGCCTACTTTGATGTAATTTTATTAAAGACTACTTTATGACGTCATAGTCTCACAGCTGTTGTGTACTGGTATACTAGACCTACCCACCTGAATGAATGAAATAGGTTGAATCTATGACTCTATGACATTTCATTACTTTTTTTAGGAATGAAATGCAATACTATACGTTCTAGGATCATTAAGATCATTCCGCGGAGGTTTGCAGTCTCTGACTGACTGACTGTGTAATTGCTATATATTATGTTCACGAACTGTTGATAGCCTGGGGCCGTATTCTCGTACAAGTTACGATATATTGTAGGCTTCTGATTGGTCGAGATGGCCATCTCGACCAATCAGAAGCCTACGATATATCGTAACTTGTACGAGAATACTGGCCCTGGCTATTAAAGCAATGTAAATAATTACTATTAGCGTCCTTGATATATGATAAATCATTCCGATGAGATTTCAATACAATTAATCTTTTAATCTCATTCTAATAAGATGACACTTTTCATGATTAGACACTGTGTATCGGCATATATATATATATATATATATTATACATATATATATATATATATTAATAGTTGACACTTGTGATTATTCTTGAGTTTAGGGCTCGTTTATACCTCTAGTATTCAGGTATCGTTGTCCCCTTCCTGTGCCAATACCGCCTGTTGTACGCCACCAACTTTGACTACTGCGTCAACATGGTCCAACAAATTGAATAC